>WEIU01012085.1:88516-152163 GCA_013389925.1 Aegithalos caudatus
TTTTTTTTTTTTTTCTTGGCAGGGTGAGGGGGGATGGAGAGGGAGGAAGGGAAGTATTTTATTTAATATCTTGGTTTCCTGGAACAGTTTTAAACATGATAAACAATTTCCATTTCTGAATGGAGGCTAATCAATACTTTGGGAGCTCTCTATTACTTTTACCCTGTAGAATAAATCTTAGAAACTCAACTGCCTCATCACATCTCCCTTGTAACATGTATCTCCGCAGCACCTCTGTGCTGTGAGCAGATGCTCTACCTTTTACAATGATAAGGAACTGAAGCCCAGGGAAGCCATGTGACTTGCCCAAAGCCACACAGGAAGTCCATGACAGGCAAAGGACCATGCAGGCAGCTGGCACCACTCATCCTTCACTGCACTTTACACCTTTCCAAAGTCAGCCACCATTCCGGTCTGACAGCATTTTCTACCCACTTCAGATTTTTTCACGAACTGGGTTTAAATGCCAGATAGTCTTATAAACAGCTGAACAACATTGTCAATTCAAACAATCCATTGTAAGCCTCTAGAAATCTAGTCGTTTCTGGCACATTCAGAGCATGGACCAAAATATTATTTCTAACCATAGTGTTGGAGGAGAAAAGCTTGGAAGGAAGTCTCAATACTAAAATGCAAGAAATCGGGTAGAATGAATCCTACTACACAGTTATTATTTCTTACAAACATAGTTTTAAAGCAAACTTGCTTTTTTTGTGGCTCAGGTCTTGGCTGCCAGGTATGTGGCATTACTAGTGCTGATACTCCCCAACACAACCACAGTGAAAACATACTGTTAGCAGAGCTGGTGCTGTGATTCAGCTAGAACAGCCAGAGGTGGCCAGAGCAGAGGTGCTGGGAGCTTGTGTGGTTGTGTGGTCAGGCAGGTGTGCAGTACAAAGGGCTACAAAGAGTACAGAGTGTTACAAACGAGTCTGTGCTATTCATGTATAACCTAAACAAGACTGACTGTACACACAAACTTTGAAGAAATGGAAATTTCAGAAAAGTTGTTCCAAGAGTTTCATTTTTCTTATGTGTTCCTTTGTTCACAGTGTGACTGACAGGTGTCCTGGGAGGGACATGAATAAGGACTTCACACAGCCTACTAGGCATGATGGCTTCCACACACTCTGAGTCACTGCCAGGCTCTGGCTACACCATGCTAAATGTAGCAAATTTTGCAGGAGCTGTGAAGATGTGCAGGACCAGGATTCAAGGATGCCTCTGTTTCTTGACATTTCCTTAGTGTGGGAGCTATCCACCAGCAATGACACATGAGGCATGTGGCTGTCTCATCTCCCAGCCTTGCTTTTGAATGGAAGTGGTTACGGCTGCTCTATCTTGTGCTTTGCCCTAATGATTAGGTTGGTTACAATGTCAAGTACGTGCCTGATGAGCCAGTAACTCATGTCCAAAGGGATGACTACTCTTAGGAAATAACTCGGTGGCCATAAATACCCATTGTAAGCAGCAGGTACCTAACTCAAGGCCACTCAAATACTTAAGTTCTAGGGAACAATAAGGCTCCACAGTCATCCCAGCCTTCCTGCTTTCCTCTGGTATTCCCCTGCTCAGCACCCTGGCTGCTGTAAATCTCATTCCAGCTACCAGCTTCTCTGGGGCATTGACCATCTATTTGGGGCTCAGGAACTCAGGGGGTGCCTATAAAGCAGCTGTGAAGATGTTTGGCAAAGCCAGGACTTACTGTGTCTGGTCTTGGTGTATTAAAATGCACTTTTTTTTTTTTTTTTTTTTCCCCCCCTTATGGATAGTAGCTGCTCTTAGTGCAAACAATCCCTTACTACACAGAAAAAAGCCAGCCAGTGCTATCAGCACTGATACAGCTGATGCCTGTCTGCCCTTCTATCTCCTATGAAGCTCTGTAGGATTTGAATGCAGTTAAAAGCTGTATGATCTACTGTCTAGCTGACCCTGTCTGACCCAGCAGTCTAGTGTAAAACAAACCGTGTGCTCCCCCACACATGCTAACCATGGGTGGGACAATAGAGGCTTTCCAGGTGATCCTTGCTAAATCCCTCTTCAGCCCTCTCCCCACAACCTGTCTTGCTGGTCATGTGGTTACAAGAGTGGGAGGCCCTTACTCTTAATAATTGATTATTTACAGGCACCATAGGGGTCATTCAGCTGCTGGGCCATACATGCACTACTAGCAGATGTTCCCCATTTCCAGCAAAGCAAAGGAATTTTCTGTGGGCAAAGTGTGGCCCTTGAGCTGCTAGTCAGAACACCCCTTTTATAGGTGAAATCTGAGACCTTCTGGGACTACAGTGGAAGATCCTTTCTAAATGTCATCTCTAATTAGTCTATCACGTAATTTTTAGTAGTCCAAGAAGACTCTCTGACCATTTGGACATTTAGCAACCCCAGCTGTGCTGCACAGAGCTGGCTGCTGCTTGCAGGGTTCCTGCACAGTGATGCCAGTCTTGGTCTTCTCTGAGGTGTGTGAGCACAAGAGAAAAGTGCCTCTGACAGGTCACAAGGAACCAGCAGTACTCCTAAGACCAGACTTGGAACAGTTTGGTTCGGATTCTCAGGGTCAAGGACAGAAAACCTGTCTGCACAAAAAGTAGCTTTACAAGGACAGGGCCCTCGTGTTCTTAAAACAGAAAACATTGTATAGTAAACATTCAGAACATAAATGCCTCAAGGCTCAAGTGCAAGCCCCAAGGTCCCCAAAGTCTGAGGGACAGAGATCTCTAGATATGCTCTTGTTTAATTGACAAATCAAATGGTGAAAGTCTCTTCTAGTGTGCTCCACTAAAACTGTCTTTGGGGTTGCAGCTTTCAAAAGGAGATTTCCTTTTAGAAAAGGGTAGGATTGAGAACCCAGCTTGGAGTAAATACATGTCAGCTCCTGGGACCTTTCTCTGTGGTTAGAGGACAGCATGTCTTATTTAAAAGAAAAGTGAGAGAGAGAGGCTGTCTCAGTAGCAAATAGCACAGAGCAGTCCCGTGTGAATAATTGAAGTGGAATCTGGAATGCACACCGCCACATCAGGAACTTCTGGAGACCAGGTCTCATCGGAAGAACTGACTCTTCCTGGAGAGGTAATGGAGAAGTTTCTGGCCAAAACATCCATAGTCTCAGCCTGAAGTGGAACAGAGACTCCAAGGTCAAGAAGGACACCCCTTGTAGCACAAAGTATATGGGATTTGAAAACCAGGGCCTGGACACAGGTTCACAAAGGCACCATTCAGTGATGCTAAGTATAGCCAGAAGCTTCCTCCAGAGGAAAGGATTCTAGGATTTCTGAAGCAGTGATACCACAGAAGATGAGAGACTCTAGAAAGCTCCTCTTGTTCAGTTCAGTTTCTCCCTGAAAAGAGCTGCATGACATGATATTAGAGATGTTTTTATTCCTTGGCACTGTAGCTCTGAATGGTACAGACAGCAATAGAGCCTCAGAAGTGTCACAGTCTAGAGATATACAGCTACCCTGACTGGCAATTTCTTCAAATAACTAATGACATTGGTATTGCACTCGTTCAGAATGTTGCTGCTGGCATGGCCTCTATTGTGTGCTAAACTGCAAATCAGAGAGGCTTCAGGCAAGAGGGAACTCCAAGAGAAGTTTGTGGTGCATAAGGTGTCCCTCAAGTAAGGACAGAAGTCCTTGTAATCAACCTCTCCTGCAAAGAGAGTCAACCAACACACCTGCTGCTTTTCTGCTGGGCAGCTTTCCAGGCACTCTGCCTGTAGCACTGCCTGGGGTTGCTGTGACCCAAGTGCAGGACCTGGCACCTGGCCTTGTTGAACCTCATACCAGATCCCTCTGCAGAGCCTTCCTACACTCCAGCAGATCCACACTCCTGCCCAACTTGGTGTCATCTGCAAAATGACCAAGGGGACACTCAGTTTCCTCCTTCAAGTGGTTGATAAAGTATTAATCAGGACTGGTCGCAATACTGAGCCCTGGGCATCACCACTGCTTACCAGACACCACCTGGATGTGGCACCAGTAATCATCACTCTGGGCCTGGCCATTCAGCCAGTTCTTAACCCAACGAGCAGTGCACCCTTCCAAGCCATGGGCTGTCAGTATATCCAGGAGCATGCCATGGGAGACAGTATCAAAGGTTTACTGGGGAAAAAGGGGAACACAAGGGGAACAGGAAAGAGAAGGAGGATGACCTGGGATGTCTCTGAATGAAATTTTGAGATGCTTCTCTAATATTTTGTATTCATGCAGGAAGACTAGATTATCCATCTTTTCCTCACATCTTTTCAAAAAATGCTTTCAAGCATTTCAGAAAAAAAGTAATTCCACTGGCAGCTTTTGTGAAGGTTTTCCTGGAAGTAAGTAATGGTTTTCTAACCATTGATCAAAATTAGATGGCTAGTGTTACTGCTGAGATAAAGATTTAAATCCCAATAGAGAAGTACTCTTCTGAACTTACTTATTGTTAACAGGCTACTGACAACTTGTGTTGCATGGAATCCATTCATTTGAACAAAATATATATCCGAGTCTTTCCAAGGCATAGGATTAGTTCACAAAATGTTGTCAAGTTCAATCCATTACCAGAAGTATACTTTGCAAGTTTTCTAGCTCTCCAATCAAATTTTTGGAATTAAAATAAACATCTTTGCTAATTTTAAAAAAGGATAGCATTTTTGCTAGTAAAGTTTTAGGTTTCATAACTACTAATTTGCTTTTTTGCTGCATACTTCTCTTTAAATCTGGTTTTCCAACAGTCACTGCAAGAAGGAAAAAAAAAAAGAGCCAGACATATTATACTTACAGACCCAGACTGGTGCATCTCAGGAATAGGGAAGAGTTGAATGGGATGGGCGACAATGTCTGCATAGTTGCAGTTCTAGGAGGAGAAAAGGGTTTATTTAGTTGATTCCCAATGACCTGTCTTTGTTAGGTGTTCCCAGGATACCCATCATATTAGCTCCATCTCAACTGTCTGGAAGGTGGTAACAGAAAACTGCTATTTGATCTCATTCCTTTATCTAATCTCATCTATCATGAGTGTGCTCAGCAACTCGGTATCTGAGCACCTCAGAGAAATTACATGAAGTCAACAACCTTCTTCAGCAACTCCTTTTTGTACTAGAAAAAAGCAGTGCTTGTGAACAAGGGAATCCAGATCAGTGCTCAGTGATTCAGCTACACATACCCACAGGGAAAGTGCAGAGGATGAATAGGAGGAGCAGAGTTGTGGATAAAAGAAGTTCCACTTTCTGTGGAAGTCTTCCAACAACCACATCATAGCCACTCATTAATTATAACCCAGCTGATACAGAACCCAACATGTTTGACATTCAGCACAATTGTCTAAAGATGTTTAACAGATGGTGAAAAGTGAACTACAGGTAAATTGTTGGTCCCAGACTACTCAAACAGCAGCAGAGCCAGAGCTGCACTCCTTGGGCCTGGATCCAGGACAATAAATTCTCTGTGCTGGACTAGAGGTAGGCTGGCAAGGAAGGTTTTTTGTCTCAGTGGACTCCCTCAACACACAGATCTACTATGGAGGACAAGTGCTTGTCACCTCCCCTCATGCCATCATCCAAGTATACATTAGTGAAATATCTGTTGACTGTGTTTTACACAGGTGCAGCATATCCTACAATATCCCACTGTACACACTCCCCGCTCACACACCAGAGATTGGGAAGGTGGATGAAGTGTGCCTGGAAACACCCAGTTTGACACTTGAGCAACCTTCAAAGCTGTTTCTAGGCAGAAAAGAAGCAAAGGCTTCAGACTGCTGGAACCTGGTCTGACAAGGATGGCTTTCAGCAGCGCTGCTGGCTCAAGTCACACCAAGACAAGCCCTCACATCCTCTCTCCTTCCCACCATGTACCACCCCCTCCTTTTTCTTTGTAGCTGTTTGTGGGGTTGGGTGGTGACCCAGACTGACTAAGGCACATCTGGAAGAGCAGCTCAGGGACAAGGACCCTGGAATAGGGAAGAGTTTGGACTGTTTAAGCCAGTACTCCTACCAGAAGGAACATCTGTCAACTTGTGCCATAGTTCAGTGCTTAAATATAAGACAGTATACTGATGAGGCTGCTTGTCTCAGCTGCTGTTGCTGAAGATTCTGCTACATTGCCTGTTGACAATAAGTCATTTGCTATGTAAATTTGCATAATTTCCATGCTTCAAATGAATTTTAAAGTCTGCTGTGATAAATGTTGGCCTCTTGAGGAATAACAGAACCCTTGATTTATGCTCTTACAATTACCTCTGTTAAGTAGTCACAGCACTTTAAAAAAAGATCTTAGAGTGGCCAAAGGCTATTTTGTGCACCTCCAGGTCCACAGTTCAAATGCCACATAAAGTTTAATTGCTTTCCTGGTCTGGGCTGATCAGTCCTGCTCTCTGCAGCATGGTCCTTGCTGCCTTCCTTGCTTGCTGTCAGTGCCAGTTGAGAGGGGCTGGAGCCTGTGGCACTGTATCTACAGTCAGGCTGAGCAAGTGGTGCCTGCAATTTATAAGGGATCATGTGCTCAACTTCCATAAATAAATGAAAGGGACAGAGTCATCCCTAGGAGCCTCATCACCTTTTAGGCACTCATGCATACCGTAAGTGCACTGGGCCAGCACAACAGCTCAGGAACAAAATGAGCAATTAATTAAACAAATGTACAGTAACAGGGGTAATGGAGTAGCTATCTCACAGTGGGAAAGCTTCCCAGAGCCATCTCACCTGACCAAAGCCTGGATTAAGCCAGCAAGGTGGAAAGGAAATGAGCAAAGAAGAGCTAAGCAAGTTTTTAAAAGATCAGAGGTTGTGACTGAAAACCAGGAATACCTAGTCCTGTCCTCAGGGTACAGACATATTAAATCATCAAAGCCTGTGAAACTTCCAGTGCAGAGACATACTCAGCATGGAGTAACCTGAGACAGTTTGGTCCTGGGAGGAGGAGGAAAGGCAGCCACCTCACATTCGTGTTGGGCTGTGCTGGGTGGCTGCTCCACAGGTGAGCAATGTGCAGCTGGTGCTGGCACCCTTCTGTTCATAGCCCAGCAGTTTGTGCTGTAAATTGATGTGTCCCTATCCTCATTTACACCAGCAAGCTGGTTGGAGTATTGGTGTGGGTTTTACACTGCAGTTGAGGTTAGTTTTCTGCTAGAAGGGGGATATTTATGTTGATAAGTTTTATGTTTATGTACCTCAGGTGCAGCATCTTCCATCAACAAGGCCTACATGAAACTGTGGCTCTGAGCAAAGTTATGGTAGGTAAGTGATGGAAGTGCCCTAGAGAGGTATTAAGAGGTCCCACTGTACATAAGAATGTCTTCTGTCTTCAAAGCAAACACATCCAGGTATCATTTGCTGAGATACAGTTCTAGAAGTTTCTGGAAAGCACTGCAGGTCTCAGAGCCTAAAATTAAGTGGGAGAAAATATCTGTGGAGCCTTTAAGACTGAGATGAATATAACAGCATTGGTTTGGGCAAAATTGTTCCAGTACCAGGATCAACAATGCCTAAGTCCCTCAAACACTCCTAATGTGGCAGAAGCCACATGGCTACAGGTGGTGCAACTGACTAGTCCAGGACTGCTGTGTTCATTAAAATATTATTGATAACTAGATCTTGAAACACTCTGAAAAACACTGATTTTAAGCAACTGTGTTACATCAAGCATTGGCCAGCAGCTTTAGTGCAAGAGCATTGCCTGAAATGCTAAAATGATCTGGATTTAATTTATTTTCAGCATAGATGTAAGCACAGGACACACACACTTTTTTTGCACATATGTAACTCCAATATAGATGCAAAACTAAGGAAGTATGGCATGAAAAAGGTAGTTCCTAAAAATATCTGGTGGGAAGCATTAAATCTCTGTTCAAATAGTCAGCTTTGCACTCTTCAGCTGGAGATAGGTGGATTAATCAGTCCTCAGGGAAGTGCTAATTAGAGTAACTGGGAACAGATAAACAGCCAGAATAAGAGTTTTAGCCTGCACTCATGTAAGTGTAATTCTACAGTGATGCTCTTGACTTAGTTGGAATAGGTCATGGTTCTTTGTGCTGGTAGACTGTCAGACCCTAGATGTGATATTAATAAAGGAGGTTTTTCTTTGATCCAGTAATAATGCCCATCTTTGTTCTAGAGCTGCAAAAACTGACTGGACTCTATCTCCCTTGGTGGCATGTAACCAGTGATGCAAGTGATACACAGCTCCCTCTCCACTACAGGAGACAAAACAGATTGGAACATACACACACACATTACAAAGGTGGCATTTCAAAATAAAAATGTCATGCATTCAGATCTACATGACTATTACAGTTTACTTAGAAAAAAATCACAGTGTAATCCCCCTCTCCTATTTTTTCATTACCAAACTAAACTCTGATCTTGACTAGCTCTTTTTGTTGTGGGAATAACCCAGGATTTAAAAATATTTGTATATTCTGCACACCTTCATCTAGTGCCTTCACTAGGTACAACTTGTTTGGTTGGCTGAGTATGGCACATCTAATAGTGCCAGCTTGTTGGAGGGCAATGGACCGACTCACTGCCTAGTCCAGGACATGATGCACCACCCTCAGCTGCCTCTTACGTCGATAGAAGAAACTGAGCTTGCCCCAGCAAATAACATGCAAAACAGAGGAAGCATGCTGATACCGTGATCTTCTCCACAGTTAACAGCATTTTGGCTAATTCAAGTGAATTCACAGCAAACAATATTGCTGCTGTCCTTTATCTCGTGCTTGTAAAGGGAACATGTGGCTCTGATTTACCTTTTCCTCACACAAATTGCTGTGGGGGAGAGTAGCAAGGGAAATAGGAGGCTAGACATAAAAATTACCAAGCAGTCTTTGCTATGTCTAAAGAAGTCCTCTAAGGGAAAAATTATAAGAATGGCAGAAAAATTGAGGGAGAAGGTTGCAATGGTATGTTAGGTACATACAAAAAGCACGAAAATGTTAGGGCAGGTCCCTGGCTGCTGTAAGCAGTTGTAGCTTCATTAAATAAATGAGACCAGGTTGATTTACACTATAGGCGATCTGTTATCGTGTTCAGTGCCATTATAATTTCTAATGAGCAGTTTTCACTGCTATTAATTCATCTGGTATTAATAATTTAGCTTTTGGACTGGCCAAGATAAGCTATTTCAACCACCAAGAATAAGATTCCAAATTGCCATCTGAAGTTGTCTGTTGAGCCTCTGAAAGGTGCTTTTGAGGATTGCCTTGACAAAATGCCCGAAGGCAGATCCGCATGTCTGCTTGAAAGGCCTGTCTAGACTAGGAAAATGAGCAGTCCTTACAACGTGCTAATGGGAACATATCGGTTGGCACATTTTAAAACACCTGAGAAAAAGAAGAAGATGCTCACTCAGGTTATAGTGCTCTGTACACTCAGCTAGGTTCAAGTCTGCCTCTGATGAGGGAAAATAATGCTTCATCTTCCCTTCATCTTCATTATCCTGTGCCCAAGCAGCTGTGGTTTGTGCTTTAAAATTGTACTCTCTGAACCCTTGCTATGCATCAATTCACTAAGCCAGCAGAAAACTGATCACAAAAAAAAAAAAAAAAAAAAGAAATGGATAGGTTTGTGATAGTTTAGTGAGTGAGATCCGTTGATGAAAGGTGTGAACAAGTGCCAGAGCCCTGTTAAGTGTCCAGAAGGTGCAGCTGGGAGGGTAGGAAGGAACAGAAAATCTCCGCCTTTCTTCAGCAGTTCAATTGTTTCACGCAGTGAAACTGGCATGTGTTGAGCCTAGCAAGGAGGATCTCGGTGGGTGTGTGGGTAGATGACCACTTCTGTTTCACACCCGCCGTGGGGACTGTTTTACAGACATCATCAGCTGGCTGCCGTGGAAACCCTAAGGCTCTAAGTGGAGTTTTAGTATCAGCGTTCATCTCCTCTTTGACTCAGCACTTTCTGATACTTTGTTAAAAGACAGTCTTCACCCTTAAAACACAAGTCTTTTCACGGTTGTGTTCAGTCATTCCGAGATTTGTTGACATCACTGTGTGTGTGGGATGTGTTCACCTTTAGCCCCACTCAACCCTTGTCGTGCCACTGCAGGTCACCTAATGCACCTCAGCCCACATCCAGCTGCTTGAACCCCCCTTCCTCCCACCCCTCTCCTTCCATACGGTCTGTTTTATTTCTTCCCTTTCCCCCCCCCCCCCACTAATTAAACTCAGTGTCTCCTGCTTTTGCACTCTGTGCCAGCTCAGTGTTTTTCTCCTTTGCCTCCTGGGTTCAAACCTCTCCCTCCACGTCCAAAGGTACTCTGTTTGGGCCTTATTCACCTATTTCAGATCCCTGTTCCCCTTCAGGAGCTCAGATTCACTCAGCCCCTGGCTCACAGGCTGTTGACACAGCTGTCTGTACGAGTATCTTTCCTTCAGATGAATAAAAACTGATCAAGATTTGGCCCTTGGTGGATTTTTGTAAGGCATGTGGCCTATTTTTCATTATGGTAAGAGTGTTTGTTCTGTTCCTTCTGGGTACAACAGGAGCTTGCTTACTTGGACTGACCACGCTTCATATTAGGAGGGTGTCCTTGTTCCTTTTGGTCACACTATCTGTATCCAGCCCTTCTTTGCAACAGGCAGCACAGGAGGCGTAAAACACCTAGCCTGGGGCATGAGCTGTTAGTTCAATATAAAGAGATTTAAGAAGGAGCAATGGGAGAAGGAAACAGGCTGAATATCAGGAAAAGCTCCTGCCAGTGAGACGTGTTTGGCTGTGAAATCTTCTCCCAGGGGAAAGAGGTCAAAGCCTCATTGTTTGGAAGTAGAGCTGGTCAAAACTGTTTTTGGAGCGGCAGCAGCAGCGGGAGTGGTGGAGGTGGGGAGAAGAGCAGCAGCTGTGCATGGCAGAGCCGCAGATCCACGAGGGGAAGTGGCTGGATGCACAGCGAGGAGAAGCAGGAAGAGCAGAGGAGGCTGGCGGGGCAGCGGCGCTCGCACCGGCATGAGGGACACAACAAAAGGATTAACAGAGGCACAGTGGGGAGCAGCAGACAAAAGCAGGAGAGAAAGCAGGGAAAGCAGAGGGGGAAAGAGGCAGGAGCAGCAGAGATGAGGGACACGAAAGAATGGTGGGAAATGCCAAGAGAAGTGCTGCAAGGAGCAAATGTGAGGCCGAATGGCAATAGCAAGGTCTCCTTTTGTTTTGTGAGCACTGTGGCCTTGGCTAAGCAAAGCTGGAAGATATTAAAGGACAGAGACAAAGACATCAGGTTTCTTGATGACATGATCTGAACTAATCTCACAACCTGGGATGCTTTATGCAGTTTTCTAATTCTGCATCAGGTGAAATCAAGGTATTCCAATGCATTCTTGGCAAAGCCAGGGACAGGCAGACTTGAGGAGCCACCAGCCCATTGTTTGGGGCTATATCTTAGATCATGAAGGATAGGTCACACCCTGACATTTCCCATCTCCTTGATGATACGTGCTTGATGATATAGGATGAAGGAAACAATGTTAATATTGCACCACAGTGCATCGGTTATTGTTTTTTGGTCAGAAATCCCACATGTTCAGTGACATTTCATTCCTCTCACTGCAGTGAGCTCCCCACCAAGCAAATCCTATTACGATATAATTTAGCTGAAGTTCTTCAGCCATCCCTATCACAACTCACCGTTACATGGTTTGCAGTATTGCAAAGAAGGAAATTCCCAGCTCAATTTCTTTCACCCTAATATTTATTATTAATGTTTTCTTCACTCTAAACTGGGCTGCTCATTTAATTTTGCAGAGGTTTGCTATGTTGTTTCTACATAGATCTGCAAAGAAGAAAGTAAAGTTTGGGCTGGTCTGCGAAAGTGTGCTTAGCTTTTCCCTGAGGGATCAGGGGAACAGGGAAAAGGTACAGGATCTTCCCAGGACCAAGTGATATATTACATGGCTAGAGCTGCACTGAAGTCCTGATGGAATTTACCCAAGGTCACAATCCAAGACCATATTGCTGCTGCTTTGCTCTAAAGACTTACTTTTAATTCTTATAAATCTTTTCAAATGCCAATCCACAATGAATATTGCTCACTGAATACAAGACTTGCCAACTTAATTTGAAGAAATTGCTGATAATGACAACAGCAATTGCCTTCTCATTCTGCTCTTTGTCTTCATTGTTAATCCTTTCTCAGAAATGAAACCCTTCTTGGATTACTAATGACAGTCTCTTTATTCTCCTTATTTTTTTGTTTTCCTTAATTGCCTTCAGAGAGCTATTTTAAGAGAATATTCATGCCAGAAGTAGGAACTGGCAGAAATGCCATTAAATGGAAAAGCTTTCTGTAATCTTGTTTCTGGTGCATTGACCAGGACCTTCCCAGTTTTGTGGTAATTCAGCACAAATTGAACTAATCTAATAAAAATCTGTTGAAGCTACTGGTGTTTTTTAACTCTACAATCACAGCAACCAAGATCAGGATCTGATTCCTGAAGTTGTCTGCAGCATTCATGGAGTTTGAAATTATATGGATAAATCAGGAGGGGAGTTTTAATGCAAGGTTTGGTGTCTCTTTGAGAAATGAATATATGAGAGCCTGCAAATGAGGTGTTGCTTGTTACCTCTACCTTTATTCAGATCAGTTGAATCATACCGTGTACTCACTGAATGCAAAATGACTTGGTCTCTGTTAGTTCCCAGTGGATAACTCTCGGAGGTATTTTCACAGCTGTTAGTAAGAGGTAATCTCAGCAAAAAGCCCAGGTACTAGGTTTTACTTCTCTAATTCTGACATATTCCTGGAAATCAGGATAGTGCAGTCGCGATGGAGTAGGGCAGCTCGTTTGAGTAGGGCCAGGGCTGGGGACGGCGATCCTTTACACCGCGAGCCGTCATTTCCCGGGGCTGGTGCTTTAAGCAAAGGCAACAGTGCCCCTCGGTGATGCGATCGTGGTGTAGCACAGGGCCGACACCCCTGCACTCTGTTTCCTACGTCTGGTATGCCCTGGATCGGAGCGAGACCTCTGCATTGGGTAAGGAGGGCAGCCTTTGCGTCGGGAATGTCCCCTATAATTCATTTGTTGCTGAAGGACCCAAAGAGACAGGCCAGGCCACGGGTGTCAAGAAAAGCTAGAAGGGACTACCCAAGAGCACTGAGGGCTTCTCTGGAGAAACAGATTCCACCCCATCTGTTCAGCATCACAGAGGGATAAACTCTCCTATTCCTTCTAGCTCCCAAATCTGGGATGCATCCTGCAAAGGTACTGATCCCTTGCAGTAAACAAAACCAATTCAGGTGTTGAACATAGGGTGCATGCTCTAAAGCTCCAGAACACCGAAGTTTGTAGAATTGATTTCTTATACTGGATATGAGATTAAATAGTTGCATTGATGTAAACCCAGTAAAATGCTGGTTTACCCTCTGTGGCTCAGCTTCTTACCCAGAAGATCGGAATACGATCACCTGGCCTTCTAGGTGCTATCCAAAACAGTGGAAAGCTTATTAACCACAGGCAGAAAATGAAGATACTGTGAACACAGATGATGGTATGAAGAGATACACAAAATTCTACACTGAAGCAGAGAATTTATGGTTTATACAACAAATAATGCATAATATATGTGCTGAAGTGAAGAAAAATAAACAACTAACATTTTATGTGCACGAAATATGGTCTCCATTCTTTATAAGAAATCTGATTGTTAATTTAATGAGTGTCATCACATGCGCACACATGGATCAAATCAAGATAACCTACACAACTTGATTCTGGAAATTCCTGGGTTTTTTTTTTGTTGTTGTTGTTGTTGGGGTGTTTTATTTTTTTGGTGGTTTTTTTTTTTGTGTTTTTTGTTTTTGTTTTTTGTTTTTTTTGTTTTTTTTTTCCCCGGGCATTTTTTTAGATTAAGGCGTTTTCTTTGTTTTGTTTTGTTTTTAATGTAAAAAGCCGCTCCTGCCTGGCGGCCGGGAGCATCCAGAGCCATGGGGCTGTGCGAGCATCTAGTGGCCAGAGGGAAAACTTCACCGCCACGACAGCCTCGGCTGGGGTTTCTCCCGCAGAGAAAGTAAAGTTCCTAGCTACGGAAGCAAACGAGCAAACTTAAGTCAGGCACTCGCTCTGAGAATAAAGGAATAAGAACTTTATGAGAACGATGACTAAAATCAGATTGTATCTGTGCTTGTTTCCTGTCCCATCCCATATACCTTCCCGTGCATGTGCTGAAACTATCACTTTGGTTTTCTGCATTAGACAGAAAAGCTTAGAAGTTGCTAAGGGAATACTGCCTTATTGAAATGTTTCCCATATTTCACCTCTCACATGATAAAACTTCATTTTCCTCTTTTCTGAGTCGTTCATTACTGTTTTCTCAGAAGTTGCAGTGGTCAGTAGAAAACAGAAAGAACAGCTACACTATGTTTTATCATACTAAGGCTATGCAATATTTTGTTAAGGGAGACTTATTTGTGGATGGTGATGTATTAATTTAATTTACAAACATCACTTCCAGACCAGATTTGTAGGAACTTGGCAATGTAACTGGAGTTGCATTTCAGGAGAAGAGACTAATGCAGAAGCAGAGATACAGTAGACATACAAATAATTTCTCATTGAGAACAGTCACATTATCAGTGAGATTTTCAAACACACTCAACACAAACTTCCCATGTTTCCCCAAAAGTCAAAGTTCTCATTCAGATGAACAGAACCAACACTAACTTCCATGGGTAATATTAAAAATAAATTGATACTGTCCCTTTCTCATAAAAGTAGCTACTCCCTTCACCTTATTTACCTTACAAGGGCTGTGGGACTAAACAGAGAGTTTAGACAATTCACCTAGACACGTGAAGTACGTGAACATCAGCATATTAGGCTCAGAATTCAGTAGAGACTAAAATTAATGCTCCCATCAGAAATGGCCTTAGTTCTTCACTTTATGTATCAGCTATCAGTGAGCTTTCTTTCTTTTTCACAACTCACCCAGTCATAGCATTCAGAGAGTTTTATTCATCACCTTTGATGTATTAGTTCCTTCACCTTAACATACTAACCTAAATAAGTAGCCCTGCCTTTGTGAGGCAGCATCAAGGTGACAGGCAACACATTTGTACAGGATGCCAGGAGCCCCACAGCACGGGAAACTTCTAACATCAGCTGATTCTACCAGAGGCAGCATCCCTTCCTTTGTTTTGTGTACTCCTAACATATCAAATGGTATTTGCCCTGTGATGGTAACAGACTGCAGCCACTTAAACCCCAATCCAAGGCATTTTTCATACTTTTCTTACGTTGCCTAACCTTGAGATCCAGCAAATTCAGTTTTTGGTTTGTTTTTTTTTTTTTTCAGAAATTTCATAAATAGGTATGTTGTGAGGAGACAGATTATGGGGAGACATGGATGGTGCTAAAGGCAATCTTGCCCTTGGTGCTAAAGGCAATCTTGCCCTTGATATATTGCAGCTGTGTTAATTATCCAAGAGTGGAAACAGCCTTACCCTCCCAGCTCTGGGTGTGATAAAGGGTGAGTTTAGCTGGGAGGGACTCAGTTGGAGTCTGCTGGCCCTCCTGTGAGGAGAAGGGACAGGAGGTGGTGTGAGGGACAGAAAGGGTAAGGTGTCATACAAGGGACAGACAGGGTTAGGTGGCCTTGCTAGGGACGGAAAGGAGCGAGATGGAACTGCAGAAGGAACAGAGAAGGAGGAGAGAAAGAGCCAGAGCTGTGTGGAGCTGCCCATGGAAGACTACGTAGAAAAGGTATGAGAGACTTTTAAATTACAAGGTGCTGATGCTTGAAGCCTTCTAAAATTTTACTGAAACACTCTGAGCGTTGTGGCTGTCTTGGCAACCACAGTGTGTTAATTTATTTTCTTTTGAAAAAGCATTGAGCTATTTATGGATTAGTCATCCAGTTTATTCACTGTAGCATGTGGTATAGCATGGCAATATCTTAGGCAGGGCCACTGTTCCCATTGAAGTTACATACGGACAACTTAGATGTCAAATATTTATCTGTAGTAAGAGAATTTTAAAATCAAATCAAACAGATGTAGTAGGATGTGAAACTAAATATAAGTCTTAATTGCATTTTTTGCCATAGATGAACCAGGTCCCACAAATTTCATGTGCAATTTATAAGTATGATGATATTTTATAAAATATGCAATATACAATTTCATGATTGAATTGCATTTTTTGGGAAGAAGCTTTAAAGTTTCAGGCTTATTTTGTGTATGCTTCTGTTGCAAAGTCCTTACATAATCTGCTTCTGCCAGACTCAAGCTAACTTGATAAACATCCTCAGAAGATCTCATTAAATAACATCCTATAACTGGCAAAGCAGTAGAAGATGTCGTTGAACACACACCAGCTGTGTTTATATCAAGGCTCTGATCCACAAGTTGATAAAGCACCAAAATATTCATTAACTTCAATGAGCACTTCCCATCTTTAGAAGTGCATAATCAAAGATATATGAATTATGACCCAGATTTTCTGGAACAGTTTTATGCACTTATCTTCCAGTCTTATTTTAAATCCATCTATTTATATCTTTTTGGTTGATTTGTAAGTCTAAACTGTTTTACTCTATGGGAAAAAGTATTCATAGTAGTGAAACTATAGACATTTTTCATTAGAAGTATTCAGTAATTGCAATCATCCAGCCACTGACAGCAAGCTGCTCTACTGATGTATTTATGGAAAATGAAAGTTTGGTTTAGTAGACAACTTGTGTTGTGATAATTTTTCTCACTTCAGACTTGAAGTAAAGAATTTTTGCTTTGCTATCTTGTACTGTAAAGACATAAGGAGCTTCACAGATGCTAAAAGTAGCCATAGGATTGCTCTGGGGGCATTTTCCAGAGGCACTGACATAGAAAAAGAGATGCATTAGACCCTTCTCTCCTGCCCTTCAGGCTGCTGGCAGGAAAGGCAATTGGGCAGCAGTAGATACAGACAGGACTCCCTAGGCTGCAGTGTCACCAGGCCACTGTAGCACTGGTGTGCATATGGTCAGCAGATAAACAGCAGTAAGCTGGAAGGAGCACGCCAGCCTGAAGAAAACACGCCTTAAAGAGGAAAAAAAAGGCTGCACTGAGATTATGACTCAAGGAGTTTGCTACTTCACTGAGGCAGCGAGGTCATGATCTCTGTCAGTGGTGGCTTGGAGTTCCCCAGACTGCAATAATTTTGAATAATTTAATATACATTGTGTGGAGATGGTACATGGGTTGATGTAATGATGCAGCTTAAACCCATGATGGAAAAAACACATGCTGGATGGCAGAATCAGAAATCAAAATCATTTTGAAGATTGGTGATAAGCTCCGGGGGGAAAAACAAAAAGAGAAATCTGACAGACAAACATTGGCTAAAAAACTCAAGAAAGGACAATAAATCATATAACTGGGGTAATAAGAGGCCAAAAATGGCATTGTGCTGTTGTGGATTTAACACTGAGTGGAAGTCTTCCTGCTATATTGCCCTAATATGAAGAGGGAGACTGCAGTAGAGCTACTGTTCTTGTGCCTAGACTGGAACACTGTTTACAAGAAATATATGGTTCTACTGGAAGAAATTGACATGGGATGGACAAAAATGAAGCTGCAGAGTTTCTGACTTTGTGTTTTGTGACTATCTAGGTATTTGTCTTTTAATAACCTTTAGCACACTTTCTAGTGTAAAGGCCATTACGTTTCAATTGCTGCAACTTCCTTTACGTGACTGTGCAGGCCACAAATGCCAAGTTCCTGAATAATGGGCACAAAAGGTGCTCTGTGAAATTATGTACATTACAGTGATCACTTTTGGAGATACCACATTGCAAATAAAAATCTCTTCGCTTGTGTGTGTAAGCACAGAGAATGAAAATACTATTGATATTTTTAGGGGATTAAATTACGTTTTAATTAGTAGTGTAATCCAGATGCAGCGCTGCTTTCTGCATCATTCAGCACACTTGTGGCAAGAGCAGCCAGGGACTACGATTCTGGCAGAAATTGCAGAGGGTTGCGATGCTTAACTTGAGCTAAATGGAGGTAGCCATTTCATCTTGTAAGGGCAATTGTGGGTTCAGTCTTTAAAATTAATGCCCTGTCTATTCAAATATAAAGAGTAACATAATTGCATATTCCTAATTAAATCAGAGTACCTTATCCTAGAAAACAAGAATACCTTGTTAATTTCAATCAGAATCAATTGTGGAACAAATCAACTATATTTATTTGCAGACTAAATCTGTATTTCTGATCTACATTCAATTATAGATCAGAAATTACATCTGTCATCTAGAAAGAAATTAAATCTTGTCATTATGTCTTAGGTCTTCCAAGTCTGCTTATTGTGCTTTATGATTCAGTATGTAACATCGGGCATCAAACAATCTGATAAAGGTCTTTGTATTTCTTTGTAAGGAAAGTTGATCTGTATTTCCAGGATACTGCCACAAAAACTACTCCAAAACTGTGCGGACAGTTCAACACACGATTTCATTTTTTCCTAACTGTTTCTCTGCTTGTAGCATGGTCCTGTCCAGCCTGCTCACACTTGAGGGCTCCAATATGTTTTCAAACCAGTCTTACCAAACTAAAATGCTGAAGTGCCAGCTGAACAGTAGCCTGCTCTTAATTAAAACAAGGCATTGCTCTTGTAGCAGTATGACCACGAGAGGGCATGTCGCCAGTTGTGATGATAACGTCTCACAAGTGCTGTACTGCTCCATACAGGACTTCTACTGCTTTCTCTGCCTTTCCCTGTCTTTTTCAATCACACAAGGAATTTAGTAACCTTATTTTTTTAATGAAATTATGTCATTTTACAGGCAGGTTCTTATTCATCCCATAAGTGCTATTTCAAAGCAGAAAAAATAAAAGCGGAGATGATCATCAAGCTAAGATGAAGTGCATCTGTTTCTACTTAGAAAAGGAAGCAAAGGAAGAAAGGCAGATAAATAATATTTGTGGAACAAATAAGATAGAAGCATGGGGGGGAAAAAAAAGCAGAACGGTTGTAATAAAAGCCAAATCTGAAATAGTATAAAGTGTGTTATCACAAAAATAAAAGTTTCTAAGTTTTTTGAAAGTACTCAAAAAGCAGTCACAGATTGAGAATGATAAATGAAAAAGCTGAATTAATGCAGTGTTGTTTTTTCTTAAGTACCATACTTAGTAGGTTGTAGTTTACCAATGGCCACAACAACAGTTGAAAAGATGCATTGAGGTGTTAGCTTGATCTGGCAATTTTAAAATTCTCCTCTCTGGCCTCCCATCCCAGTTCCTTCAGAGCACAGGTTAGAAACTGTTTTCCATGCCGATGTACAGACCTGACTGATTAAATTCTGGAATATTTTATTTACCCCTGAAGTGTTTATTCCCTAGATTTATTAGTTTCCTAATGCTTTAAATATGATCATATTATCCTGCAGAATTCTCTTTCAACAATGGGAGTAAAAATTGCTTTTCTTGCTTTAGAAATAAACTAAATACTGCTACTGATCACATGAATAGGAGCTAAAATTTTGTAAGCAAGGAAGAGCACACAGTATTATATGCAGAAGCAAAATTAGGTTATCTAGTCAGCATGTTTATCTCATTTAAAGTGAGATTTCTGCTTTGCCAATGGATTCTTCTCTGTCTTCTTTCCCATGAGATAGTAGGCCCTTTTAATTTTTAGGATGTTACTGAATCTCATTAGAGGTACTTATTTAATTGGTTATTGTTAGGGATCTCTTCTGACTTTTTCTCTCTGAGCAAATATTTAAACCAAAGAGTAATGGTTGTTTTACCTGATATTAGTTAGGGATGATGCAATTTGCAGTTGCAAGTTGCTATGTTCTCCCACTGCACTCAAAATCAAGGAGAAGCAAGACTAGGCCTACTCTGTATACACTAGTAGCATTTTTAAACAGTACTACTACTTAAGCATGATGTTACTACATGGAGGTAGATGGATATAGGTGCATACAACAATAATTCAATTATTTAAATAAGGGATAAGAGAATTCACAACTTTCAGTCCCTATTTAATCTCGTTTGCAGCTTTAGGAAGGGAATTCCATGCCACTTGGCAGAGTGTATATATAAAAGATTATCTTTACAGTAACTGAAAGGTTTCCTTTTAAATGAGATTCTGAATGTGCTTGAGTGCACAATATCCAGCCTATGAGACAATCAATCACTTGACACCTTTAGTTCAGGCTGTAAGTTGTAGGACACCTGCATGACTAAAAGGAGAGTTTACTTCTTTTGACTGAGGTTTCTTTGAGGTAGCACTGTGAAAAAAATTAATAACAAACAGGAACTCACTGTCTGTGCAAGCATGTCCTACGTCCTTCCTTGTATCTTACTAGTTTTTCTAGAAACAGCATTACCAGGAATCCTTACTGGCCTACTAAATTGGCAAAAGATCATTTTGGGATTCTGCCACCTGTACATAACTCTCATTCAAAGCAGGAGACAAGAAGCTGCCATTCTGGCTGACACAAAAACAGTGCAGGTTTGCCAAACAGCACTGTGAGAGAGCAATTAGCAACCTGTCTTCACCTCCCAAGCCATCACCTGCTAGGATGAAGGGGAGCTGTCAAAACCAATTCCCTTTCAGCAATCAACACCTGCAATCAGGTCAGTGGCCTTGCAGCATAAGATGTTTCTTGCTATGCCCAAGGAACTAAAGTTTGCCTTACTCGCCGGTCTCTCTTGACAGTCTTAATAAGACTTAGTGCAACCCAATTTCTTGCAATCTAATTACCCCCTTTGCAAGCAAAATGCTGCAGAAGAAAAGTTCATATGCTCCTGTTTTCTCCAAAGATGGAGCCCTAGCCATTTATACTCTCCAGTTTCAAAAGGTTTTTGATAGGCTAGAGATGATGTATCAGTCCTTACGTGAAGTTTTCCAATATCCCTTATGATGTTTTGTGACTGTCTCAAGGTTGTTTTATAGTTAATATTATGCCCCAGATTGTTAGACAGAATGCTTTGCAAGCACAAGGTGGTTCTAATCTAGCATTTGGCTGGGTAAAATAAACAAGTCAGTGAGAGCAGAAAATTTCATATCAATCTTTACAAGACCTTCTAGATAGTATTAAAAAGCTGTTATGATTGCTATTGCCCAAGGTAGAACTGCCAGAGTAGTGTAATGTGTAATTTTTCTTCAGAAATTTAGTAATAATAGTGACTTTACCAGGTTTAGTATAACTAAAGTGAATGAGCTGCTAGGATCTATAAAATCCACCAACCACCAGATTCCTGACTTTCTTACTCAGCACACAGGTCTTATAAAAGGATGGTTTAATAGATTGCCAAATAACATGGAATGAGCTCTGTAATGTAAATTTGTTTGGTCAGGATAAAATGAGTAATTTCTAATTCTTTTTCTAGGGACAGACAAGATGACTTATACAGGTAAAAAGAGGTAGAAATTCTTATGTATGGGGTATTATTTGTAGCTTTCTCACTGCAAGGTACCAACCACTACTCTGAAGATGATTCCAAATATAATTTTTGTACATACAGACCTATATCTCTCTTGATAGAGAGATCTTTATCTCTCTACCTAAATATAAAAAAGATGATGATAAAGATTATCAGAATTATATCTATACATTTTTATATAGAATAGTGCTATTGATCTATATAATTATTATCCATATCTATTATCAGATATATGAATAAGTATGGATTATACATGACTATATAGCTATATGGATTCTCTATTTCATTATCATTTATCTATTTTCTTTCATTGTTAGCATAACTATTGGTTATTCATTTTAGAGGCTGTGCCTTTTTGTTGCAGATATTATGTAATGCACTACAGCAAATTCTATGCAGCACTACTAACCAGCATCTGTCTCCAAGGCAGAAAATGAGGGTCAGCTCATCTTCACCATGCTATTCAAAGAAGTGAGCAAAGATTAGCTTCAAGCTACAACAAATTCCCTTGAGGTTGCTGAGGCAGATGGGCTATGTTTCAAGTCAACTTGTCAATGCAGCAGTATTTCAGCCCAGAAAAACACTCGCTCAATAAAGGCTCAACCAGAAAAGTTAACATAGTGCCTCACACAGAACTGTAATTCCTTTTCCCAAGTTAAGCCTAACTGATAAAGCTGCTCATAGATAAATCTCTGACTTTTTTCAACCCACATCAAGCATTTTATCATCAAGCAGTCATGCACTGGACACTGCACAAACACCAACACATGCTCCATAGAGCTGGATGGCTTCTTAAAAGTCTGGCGAATCTTATCCAGGCAGCTGGAAAGTTGCCTTTGACATCTCAGGGCCAGCTGGCTACTTTTGGATGACTTTTTTTTTTTTTTTTTTCCCTGTGCTCAATCCTTTTTGAGTCTGTGGCAGATTATAATGGTGTCCAGGAAGACAGGCACATGAGACCACAATCAGCAGAAGTGATGTCTGAATGTTTTCAGCTTTCAAATGTAGCATTAATTTCTTATTTTGCTTGTCTTATGAGGTTCAGCATGAAAATAACCTCTAAAAGCTTATCTGTATAGGGATGCCTCAGAATTATTTTTTTTTTATGCCTAAGCTGCACACAAGTGTAAACTTTAGTTAAAAATGTCTAACTCCCTTCAGACCTAAATGGGATCCACAGGAGCTGGAGGGGGCTGTGACTTGGACAGAGCCCTGAGTAGGTCAGCAGGTACTGATTACCCCAGTTAATTGCAGAGCCACAGAATATCTCCATATATGGGCCCCCACCCATCCACCTTTTGGCCCTGGAGCTGCACTTAAACCTCGGGGGATAGGGTTTAGACCTTTCTGGAGCTGGAGAGTCTGTGTGCTGTTCTGGGGTTTAAGTGACCCTAGTACTGCTGGCCGTGGGTACCCTGACTCTTCTTGCTCAGGTACAGCATGGCTGTGTCCCTTTTGGGGGCTGGGGGGGAATGCTTATTACTGCCCTGCTGCCATCCCAGCCTGCTGCCCTTCCCTGACAAGGGATTTGAGCCCCTATCTAAATAAACTTGGGCTGCTGCTATGGAAATGAAATACCAATTTTGTATTAAGTCTTCAATCCCTTGCTGAAAAGGGCCTGATTTGTGCTATTTCTTATTTGTACAATTTCCTGTGGTAATTGTAAATGGAGAGAAACACTGGATGCAGAGTGAAAATTAATAAGCCTAGATGATAGGCCAGAGAAGGGAAAGAAGCTGCAGTTGGGGAAAGCACAGTGACTCACTACTTACTACCTACAGGCTACAATAAGTAAAATCATTTTTTTCCTGTGTGGGTGCTAAGAAAATGCAATACAACATCAAAATTGTCTTGTGTGCATTGCTTCAGTGGCCTGTACCAGGCACTAAACTGCAGTGAAGGCAGATCTTGTTTGTGTAGTGTTGGGTAGTGTAAATGGTAGTTCAATTAAGATGCTTACTTCTGTTTCAGAGACAAGTACCTGGTTTATCTGATATGTATACATCACATAGAGCAAGTTCCCAGGGCTGTGACATTTGGAGATATTCTGTGGCTCTGCAATTAAATCCTCACCCTGTCTAAAAAGACTTCAAACCAAAACCCATCCAATGAAATTCTTTAGATAGAAGACTTGTGATAATCTTGTCATACTTTATGTATGATAGTATGGTAATTCTTATTAGGCAATTCCTCTGGATAGCCTACAACTTCTACCAGAACCTGGTAGACTTCCACAAAGATCTTGTCTTCATTTAAAGAATTCGTATGGAGAGGAACCTTGTCAAGTTGTTTGAGGTGTTGTCACTGAAGACAAAGGTGATAGGTAGTTGTAAAAACCAAGTCTTTTATTGCATGGCTAAATCAGCCTCATGAAGGTAGAGCTTGTTACAGTTTGTGCCACTAGAGTCCCCATATCCCAAATAGAACCAGTAGCATCTTATCAGCAGCAGTAAACGTGACAGCAGCAACAGCATTGTATTCTGTGTTTCCTAAACCTGTTTTTTCTAATATTCTTAGTGCATTTTATTCTAATTTTAGCCTATCAGGCTTAAACATGAATGCTTTACAAAAGTGTTGGACCTATCCGGGGCTAAAATTGATGTGCGTTAATTTTTGTGAATTCTTACACCAATTCTTTGCATCTAGTTCTATCTGCTCTATCTAGGAATTTCTAGCAAGGCTACATTATTTTTATTATGACTACAATTTAAGTAACTTTGCAAAAGGCAATATCACTGAATTATAAACTAGGTACTAGGTCTCTTACTTAGTTACTAACATAGACTCTTATTTTTAAGGCACTTAAAAATCTCCTATTTATTTAAAACTAAACTTGCATTTCTACCTCATGTCTGGGTGGATTTATGTAGCTTAGTTTCTAGGAACATTTTAATTCAATCCTTACATCTTTGGACACTTCTGGGCCTGTATAAATGGGGCCCATGGGGATTTGTACCCCAACAGAGCCTCACGTGTTTGATCTGATTTTTGTCTTTGTTGTAGATTTATCTGGTAGATTGAAGAGGCATCGTACCCTATTTGATAAATGTATTAATATTTTTCTTTTCTTTTGGGTGTTTTGTGGTAGTAGCAACACCATAGTTGTGTTGGATGATGCATAGTTACTCTGTAAGTAACTCTGGTCTAAGCAACACAGCTTAAACCTTGAACACTCACTCAGCAGTTCTTTTTGTTTTTCTTGGTGTTTCAGCAGCTCTTCTAAATAACATATTAGGTCTTAGATAAACCTTTACTGTACTTCTATATCTATTTTTCCTATCCTTATTTCCTTTGGTATCTGCCCATGACAGCCAAAATGACCTCGGCCAGTATAAAAGTGTTTAAATTGGATCACCCCAGCTGGGTCAGGCTATGAAGAAAACGTGTGTCTTTGGCATATCAGAAGCGATGTTGGGCTCTTGTGACTCAGGAAGCAAAGCTGGGAGTGGTCAAAGGCAGGCAGAGGCAGCTTCAACTGCAGACAGTGAGCTATAACTGCAGTCTCTGTTCACTGAAGATAAGTCTCTCCAAATCATCATTCTGGCTTAGATTTGACTTATTCCAGCCAATGTGTGCCAGATCAGGTGATGCAGTGCTCTAAGAATATCAAAACCATCAAACAGTATAGAGCTGGCACAGCTCAAGCTATTTCCATCAAGTTTATATTGCCAGATAGGGTCAGCAGCTGAGAACAGGCCAGGCATTAACAAAAAACTCCAGGCTTTATAGTGCCAAAGAAATATCATTTCCACCCTTCTCTAATTAAAGGGCAGAAGAGATGCCTAAGCCCTTTGTCACAGGGCACTTTAAACTGGAACAGTCTGTAGTCTACTTGCATTTCTCTGTATTCCTTACCTAACTCTAGAAAAGCCCTCTGCTCAAGCATGGAAACTAAGCTTTACATGTCTAGGATAATTCTGTAGGATTCATTTGTGTTCCATACTGGAGACTCTACAGCACACTGCAAAAGAGAAACACTCAAGATATATGGCATTTAATATCCTAATTAAGGAATATTGATTTTTTTTTTTTTTTCCTGCTTGTATGCAGGGTCTGTACATGTAAGTGTATATATGCCTGGGCTTGAATCTGCTTAAGCTGTTTTCAGAAATGTGAGGAAGTTCAAAGAAAATTCTGTGTTTATTAAGAGGTCTTGTTCTGGAATTTGTTCAACATTGTTGAGTAGATTTGTGAAAGATTCTAAAAATAATAGTGCAACTTGGGTTTTATTTGTAATTAAGCATCTTACTTGGTGAAAATTGCATATTCCCTTGGGGAAAGAGGATTTTAAATCCCCCTTGGCTTGGCTAACACTCACAGTAAGAAAGTGAGTTGTAATGTCACAACCTATGTCCAAAGGCAGGGTGATGCTGTCCATCATGGGACTTGGATTTTTGTGGCCTCCAAACTGCCTCATGACTTCAAAGTTCTTTGTTTCCTGCTCCAAGCTTTCAGTTATAAACTTTTGTCCCTTTCTTTCCTATAGAAGTACAACTCTTATTTTGGCTCTGATTCTCCAATGCATGTTTCTTTATTGAAAGCTCAACTGAAAGAAGGAAGCTTTGTAATTTGATACTTTCAAACTCCACCTCTTCAAAACTGTTTTGCTGCCATCAACCTTCTAAAGTATACATTCACTACAGCATTCAGCACAGGCGCAGAGCAAGTAGCAGGAAATCATTAGGGGAGAGCAGAGCTGCAATTCCATGTGAGGGTCAAAACAAAGTCTGTCTTCAAAAGGCCAGGAGGACTTAAGTTGTAGGGAAGCCCCTCTGTGCAGAGGGATGATGATTTTCAGTGCCTGTATTTCAAGAAAACAAATTCTGAAGTGTCACATGACAGCCTGGCCCATTAGCAGCCACTGGCTGTTTGAGGGCCCCAGACAAGTGACTGCCCCTTGAATTTAGACCTCTGGGAGATGGGAAGGCTCAGCCGCAGGACTTTCTTTTTTGCCTCCTGCTTAGTAGCCCTTCCCTGCTAAGGAGGCATCTCGACTTAGAGACATCAATCTAGAAAAGGGGAAAAGGGATAGACTAGCAAGAAGCCATTAAAGATGCAATTTATGTCAGGTAAACATTGTTTTCACAATGTAGGTAGTTAAACTATATGTGGAAAATTATCCTTGCCCTTGAAATAAATTGTTGAGGTCACATAATTTAATCTAAGTAGTTACTAATCTTTACAAACATCACTGCCAAATAACAGTGTTTCTCTAAAAGTGCTACTGTAATTTCCTTTAATGGTTTTTCTTTAGCTGTGTCTAATATTTAATTTTTTTCTTCAACTAGAATTTTCCATTGTTGCTAACCTCAGAGCAGGGAGCATTACTGTAAACAGTGCTCCAGGCAGCAACTAACATTTAAAGCAGTCCAACTTCAAAGGAGGGCTCTGTGACCTCCTCTATAAAACACCAGCAGCTGTCTGCACCCTATTTACTCCAGCACACTCGCTGCTGCTTCTGGCTGAGCTACTGCTACGGTTCATCTGTACTTAAAATAATCAGGACAGGCATTATGGAATAACTGCTTTGGTATAAGCCTAGAGCTATTACAAGCCTAGATTCACACCAAGAGCCATTTCAGAATGTCCAAGTATAGCAATTTCCACTCACAGACAAGCCCTTAGCATGGGAAAGAAACTTCAGCAAATGCTTCTTAATGTGGATGATCTCTGCAGCACTCTTGTTGCTGGGAGTCACCTTACTCTGGAAGAGTTTGAGGGATGAGCACTGACAACCTACCACTGAGGGCAATAGAAGCTGAAATAGCTACGAGCTGCTAAATATTTATTGCTTGTGTACTCTCCTAACCTAACTGCAGTAAGATGCGGAGCTCAGACTAATTTCCAAGTAGGCAGGCCTTTAACATGTAGCTCAGATCTCAGAGGAATTAATGAAGTAATAAAGGGATGAACCAATAGACTCAATCACGATCTTAGATGGGTGGGACCTAGGAAGCTCTCATAAATTAGGTATTCCAGAAGATGGTAGTTAGAGGGAAGAAAGGTCTCAGCAACACCAGAACCCTGTGCCTTGGGATAGGTGGTAAGGAATTACTTTTATTGGCAGTTTTGTGATTCTGTTAACTCTACTTGTTAGAACCTGTAAAGGGTAGTGCTCAAAATAAATAACACACCCTGAAGAACATAGATACACCTATGGGACCTGATGAGATGCATCCCAGAGTCCTGAGGGAATACACTAAGGTAGTTGCTAAACCATCTGTCCATGACATTGGAAAAGTCACGGCAGTGAGGTGAAGTCCCAGGTGACTGGAAGTAGAGAACATTGCATCCATCTTAAAAGAGGGTAGAAAGGAGGACCCTGGGAACTACCAACCTGTCAGCCTCACCTTTGTGCTCAGGGAGATCACATAACATATCCTCCTGGGAGCTGTGCTAAGGCAACAGAGCCATTCTATAGTATTAAAAAAAGGAAAAAAGTTAGGTCTTTAAAATTCAGCCTTATTGAAAGCTTTCACTGACTGATTAAAATAGTCCTGTGTGTACCTGATTCTTCTTGAGACTGCCTATGGTGATTGTCTTCAAAACTTCAACAAATGGAGGAAAATGTGTATATTTCCTAGGCAGCTAATCCTTGAAATGGGAAAAGAAACATGAGTGGCATGTAAATAAGTGACCTGGGCTTCAAGAACATGCAAGCAAGTTAAAAATATCAGTGCAAGGAACTTTTTTTTTTTTTTTTTTTTTAGGATTCACCATAGTGACTAGAGTGACTGTAACACTTAATTACCCACTTCAAAATTCCAACACTTCTCAGCACCAGGAAGGAATATCTGTGCTTCCACAAAATCAAATTCCAAGTTCTGCTTTGTATGAAAACCTTTACCTGAAGCTTCAGGACTACTATGTCAGCTGAAATTCGCACTCTTTATTCACATCACAATCCATAATCATCCCCAGAGAAAACTACAGTTAGCACCCTTGTGAGTCTCCAGACATGTTTGTATCAGACTTCCCATCTTCCCTGCCTTCTTGTAGCTAGCTAGTGCACAAGGAAGGAAGTTGGGAGGAAGTTTTCATCTCTGCTTCTTACTGGAGTTCTGGCACAGCCTAAGGTACTATACTCTGCTAAAGAATGCACTTTGAGATAAAAAACCCTCCCATATTTCTGATCTCTTTCTAGGGATCTGAAAAGAGCTTAGAGCCTCACCTTATATCTAAAATCTTCTGCAAGTTTTAAAGCAACTGTGCTGAACTTGCAGAAAGGATATGGTATATTTTTCCCCTGCTTCTTATACTGTATACTTCAGTTGTTCAAATCAGTGTGAGGCTCTATAAAATAGTTCATCAACCTTTAAAAAATACCAAACAAACTATCTATTTGCCTGTATCCCACTTGCAGATTGCATCAGATCCTTCTAGTAAAACTTCTGTGAAATAGCACAGGTTGAG
Source organism: Aegithalos caudatus (assembly GCA_013389925.1). NCBI lineage: Eukaryota > Metazoa > Chordata > Aves > Passeriformes > Aegithalidae > Aegithalos > Aegithalos caudatus. The sequence continues at coordinate 117,268 of WEIU01012085.1, forward strand.
AGTCAGTGGCCACATTTACAAGGGAAATTCTGATATTCTTTGCAATAAGAGTGATCAAACGTTGTGCTGCTTCTTCAGCCATGTGGTCCAATCTCCCTTGTTAGAGATGATGTCTCTGAGCAACTTGACCATAAATAGTCCTTCTTTGAGCAAGAGGTTAAATCTGATTATCTCTGGAAATCTATTCTAGCTGAATTTTTATATTGTATGGTTCTATTCCCAAAAAGCTTAGACCAATGACTGGCAGAGATAAGAGTAAAGAAAATGCAGCCAAGGGGGAATCTCTAGACCAGGCAAGGGTATAGAAAACAAGAGACCATTACAGGAGAACTTGGTAAAGGAAAAGAGCAGAAGCAACCCACAGTTGTGATAAATATTACTGCATCCCCCAAGGAGCCCTGGGACAGCAACAGGCTGCGGCATGGCTGAGTAGCTATGAGCTGTGGGCAGCAGAGCTCCCAGGGGCCTTGGACTCCTACAGCTCCTGTCTTCTGTGCTGTCTGTCCAGAGCTTTGTCAGCACCACATTCCCCCCAGTCTTTTCCAGTCTTTCCTTCCTTCTGAGACTCTGTCCCCTGGTATAACTTCAGGGGATCTCTAGCAGCACACTTGTGCCTGCCCTGCACTAGGCCACCTTCTCAGTTTTTCCTATTTATGGGCATGTCAATTGTAAGAGACAAAACTGCAGTATTTAAAACACATTTGTATATGTGCTTGAGTTTGATTATATTTTGTTCAAGGCAGAAGTGAATTTTTTCCCTAGTTGTGTAGTAATCATTTCTCCTTGAGAAATCCCCATCAGTTGCGTATTTCTGTCAGAGATACTGCAGCTGTCACTTTGGCATGCTGAGTACTTTTACTAAGAAATAATGTCTGCTCAGTAACTCAAATTGTTTCCCAACCTGTTCACTCTCTTTTGTGCCCTCATTGCTTCCTTTCCGGAAATCCTAGGAGTGCTGATGCAAGGAAATTATGGAAAATACAAGTATTTAGTAATGGATCAGCCTATCAATTTGACTGTGTGGCTCAGCCACACTCTGCTGTCTCAGATTTGACAGATAACAGCTTCAAAAGCACAAATTAGGTCTTCATCAGACTTCCAGCTTTGACCATTATCACACCTAGGAAGCACATGGATTCAAATTTTAAGCTGTTCCCATTTCAATGAGCGTGTGTTCATATTCTGCAGCTTGTAGCCCATCAGCTTTGAGAAAATTCAGGTGGGGATCAGGCCAACAGTCCAGCAATGGGATTTTTAACTCTGTATTTGGTGGGAAGCCATTTGCCCCTTCAAAAGGTTCAACTGTCCCCCAGGTGCACAGTTTTCTGTAATAATGTTTACAATTGTAGCATGCCAGATGGCCTGTATCAGGCTCATCTGTGTTTCTTGGCTTGGAAATGTACACTGTAAATAGTTTAGGGGATTTTTTTCTTTCTTATTCCTGAAGCAGGTTTTATCCTTTGGCTGTAAATTCAGTTCCTGGGCTAACTCATCAGCCAAAATACAGTTTTTACATACAGCCTCTGCACCAAGCAATATAAATTCTTAATAGTCATTTAAAAACAAACCCAAACCAGTAGAGCAATTTCCCTTCCATCAATGGTTTTCAATCTATGGCAAAACACAGTCGTTCACACATAGAGGCAACTCTAATTTAGGCATAAGGAGGCACTTCTAGAAATTCTGAAAATGTCAGTTAGAAAGTTATTCCCTGAATAATAGCTCTGCTTTATTTCTTGATTCTGTGTGCAGTGCATTTTAGGGCTGCATCCAGATATCCTATGCTGAATAGCAGTCAGGATAATATACATGTATAACTGTGAACAACCACATTTATACCAGTCTGCTGAAATGTGACTGCTCAGATTGTCTCAGATCTAGCTGTGTTTAATCACTTTTGCCCATATTGACAGGTGTTTTCACAGGAATATCTTCAGATCTTTCAGTGCTGCTGGGCATACTTGCCAGCTTTTTTCATTCTCTCAGAATTAAGAGAAACTCTTTGTTCAGAGGCAGTGGAGGCTATTTTGGTTTCCTCTTATGGCTCTTTTTTTGATGCATCTGGAATTTCTTATTACTCCTGATACCCAGGTCTTCTCACTTTCATAATATAATAACTACTGCAGAATTATCACCTAATCATCTAAGTAAGCTCCCTGTCTGCTTCATCCATTCTTGTTGGCTGAAAAGGTTTTTACTGTGACAGCTTGTCATCTCGGGCAGCTGTTATATTTCTTTATCACAGTACAGTTTTACTTTGTAGGAGGTCCTGGGTTTTGTGGCTGTGGAAAGATGGCTGGGGGTCAAATTAGAGAAAATCTAGAAGGCTCTATTCAAATCCTACCAAGAGTATGGAAATTATAGGATAAAATACAGTTGATGCTCCCTGTATGGAATGTGGTTGTGTGCTCCAAGCCTAATCCATAATGATTCCCCATACACACAGTCTGCAACCATAGCACTTACTAAAGGGGATGGATCAGGGGGTGGAGCAGAGTGGAGATACTGGCCAGGCTCTGTAGAGAGCCTTGCAGGGAGGGGAACTGGGTGGTACTTTTTAGCTCATGAACTGCATAGCACTGTCAGCTAGGGTAGAGAGGACAAGATGTCTTGCTGCTGAGCCAACAGCTGTGAAGAAATCACTCTTCTCAGGTGAACTTGGTTCATTAGAACATAACTGTAATACTAACACATGCCTCTATCCCAAACTTACCTCTCACTGAGCATGTGCTCTATATTCGACTTTTTAGCAGTGAAGCAACAAAATCTTATACCACTCAGTAACAAATGTATGTATGACTGGAATAATTTAAGCTCCACCCTAAACATAAAGAAATAGTATAGCACTAAGTTGAGAATGGGAAAAATTCAGGGAATGCTCCATTGCAACTACTAGGATTGGCTGACAGACTGAACCTGTCTTCTTGCCAATGGGGGGCCTATTGGATAAGAACCATGATGTATGTGTGCTGAATACTTCTAGTAGGGATCAGAGCTTGTATGCATTGCTTTGAATAGGTTTGTGGAGTCAGGTACTAACTACCACTGACTATCCTCAAATCTTTACCCATCACAATTTTCTGTTAATAGAGTTATTCTGTAAGCTTTTAGTGTGAGTCCTTCACAGATGCTGACAGCTGGACTAGCATAAACCAGCCCTCAATGTCTACAAGGAATACTGTCATTAGTTTTGGCTGTAATACTATGTCAGCTGTTCATAACTATCTGGAAACCTATATTTTGAGGATAGACAATCAATAGATTGGATTTATTATATTATTCTATTTATAATATGACAATGCAATTTCTCTTGCTCATAATCAAGGTACTGAATGGCCATGGTCCCAAACTGATGTTAAATATACTGCAAGGGTTGGGGTTCCACACAACAGTACAGCTAATCTGAACCTTGCTGTTGTGGTTGTACATGAAGATTAATTATAACCCACAAGAACGTGGGATGGAAAAGGAACTCATGACAACCATGATATTTCTGAAATATCAGCGCTCTAAGCAACTCCTAGGGAAGAAATAAAAATAGCCTTCAGAGCAATCAATGGGCCTACTCATGAAAAACCCACTGAAATTAAAATATACCACACTGATTTTACTAAACCAAGTAACAATAAGAAATCCTGTTACAATTTTACTTTAACACAGCATGTGCTTGCATTTTTTTATTGGGAAAACAGGGTGTAGAACTGTCATTTGATTTCCTAATTGTAGAGCACAAGCTGTGAAATTTATGTACCATGTGGTGGCTGTGGACAGATGAATATGTGCTTGTAGACATCTATGCCTGGCCTAATTTATTTGCAATGGCACTGCAATGTAACATCCTCTTTTGTAAGCTGAAAGGATCATCACAGGTAAGAGTGAAAATCAACACATCCCATTCCTGAAGGGAATGAAAGGTGACATCACCTCGATAGGATGCCTAATTCAAAGTAACACTAAATGCTTGACAACAGTTGTCACATTGCTGTAAGCTGTGTAGAGGAAACAAGTGTTTTAAACTATGCTGAAGGGAAAAACAACAGGCATACTGGCTTTTTTAAGCCTATGTGCTGGCATATCTTGAAAATATCCCATCCAATGCTTTGGACAGACCCCAACTCTTGATTGAGCTTGGGCCTTTAATTTGAAATTCTTGTTGAAGATCCATGTTCAACAACTCCTATTGAACTGTCTCCTCATGTCTATAACATGTGTCCCTACTTAATCAAAAATACAAGTCAACAACAACTGTTACTCAACCCAACATGGTCCCTCAAGTAAAGTTGAGTTGTTAATGCAGAATAATGTTTCCATAGTCCAACCTGCTTGCTCCTGAAAACCTCCAGTGCAGGATGGACAGTATGGTTGCATGAACAAGTCTTCCCATCCTCCAGACAAACCAGAAGGGAAGTCACTGGCATCCTGGGAACAGGATTGGGAGTTCTAAATGACACAGACTGATGTATTAATGAGCAAACTTGTCACAATAACTAGTGACCTGAATAAACTGAAACACCCTCTACAATCTTCCCTTTTGGTTTTGGCAACTAATCAGTGGTTTCTAATGGCCATATTAGCTCAATGGGAGGGAATTAATGAAAATTATCCTCATTTTATCACAGATGCACTTAGCGTAGTTCAAACCAATGTTTCTTTAGCTCTTAGTTTTATCCAAGCTCAACTGTGGATGCAGTGACAGGTCCAGTCACAAGGGAAGGTGAAGAAAGTACCTTACCTGTTGAAATTCAATAGGTAATTTGTGATAACATTATTCAGTTTGAAAATAAATCCCAATCCTGCTGGTATCATGACAATTCTACCTATGGTCCCATCTGCAGCACAGCCACAGTTTTTGTATTATCAATCCACAATACTTTAGTATATAAAATATACTTGGTCATTGCATTAGGATTTAAGCACAGTGGAACTATACTCTGTCCTCTGGAGTATGGGCCCAAAAAGATGTAACTAAATGGCAGACTGTCAATGTTTGCATAGCATGAGAGCAAAAGAATTCAGTTGTGAAAGTAGCACTATTAAAGCTCAAGTCACTTGTTTTGATGCTTAGCAAAATGTTTGTTAGTTTTAGATTCATCCTAATAAAAACCTACTTGTGCACGTTGGTAGAGGATGTATTTGTAGGAGAACCACTCATGGTTTTGTTTGTAGATAATATTACTGTAGATACAATCACTCTAATATTTGTGCTTAGAGATTTGTAGGTATTACAAGATGCAATATTCACTGAGCTGTGAAAGTGGATAGTATATTCAATCTAATTATACTCTGATTCAAGGTTTACAGCCCATTCCCCTTGGTATGAACCTCACCCTGGTAAAGAAACTGTCTTAACATGAAGACCCGAGATGTTTGCTGAAACAAGCCTAGGAAAACAGACAAAAGACTTTTTGATTACTGTCCATCACAACATGGGAGAAATACATTGTGTGATGGAGCAGGTGAAGAAAGATGGAGAACACTGAGGGTGGGACACTCTTTTTGGATGGTCACCAACAGCTACTGGGATTTTCAACTGAGTACTTCACCCTGGTGTCATTTTGTTGATATTAACCCTTTTTCTTTTTGTTCTAATAATTTTAGTGTATGTTAAAATTTGATTATGAAACAATAAGCCTATCAGCTACCCTCACTAATGTTATACTATCCAAGTGTCCATGCATAGTAAATTTCCACTTATCAAAGTAAGCAGTGGTTCATCTTGTTCTATACTTGTAGACTGATTACATAGGTAGTCAGGGTTTGCTTGGAGTCAACTGTTGCAGATGTATATTGGTGAGGTCTTCCATTGGGCTGTACTACTAATCCCAGGTAGACTTCCAATGTCATTGTTTCTTCTTGACTTTATCTTATTTTTTTATTCCTGTTTTTCCACCACTGTAGGTGGCTACAGTGCAGTTCTTGTTCTCTCTCACTGACTTCCAGAATGGAAATATACCAGGACAGAGTTCAGAATCCAATTCCCAGATCACCTAGGCTTCAGGTTTTTTTTATTAATATCCCCTTTGCTCAGTAGTTCAGCAGCAGAATGACACATTGGTTTTGACAGCTCCTCCCTTCCCCTTTGTCCTGTTTACACAGTGGGGAAAAAAGGAAAAAACCAGAAGTGACAATGCTAAAGGGGGCCTGAGCAACAAAGTACCTCCATGGGAGGGGAATAAGAGGGATTTTGCTGCAGGGGAAACAAACTTACAGCAGGAATGAATCCATGTGCTTCAGTGATGATGGCTGGAGTTATTTTCAGCAGAGCTGTTTCTCACATTACTTCTCCTTAGCTATTTAGCCATCTGGGAGTAGCAGCCCATCAGAGTCAGCACTCTCCTGGGTTGTTATGAAAACAGCAAATGCCATCATTAGTTTTTCTCTTTGGGTGAAAGAAGTGTTCAGTAAATAGTGTCTCTACCTAAGGCAAATTCTATATGATGTTGAGAGGTAACCATCACTCTCTTGTTTTCTTTCATCAACTCACAATATATTAAACAGGAAAACCAGTAGCAACTTACACAGCACCTTTCATTTGATGAATCCCAAGGCTTTGCAGGGATAGTTTCCCCTCCTGTTGAAGCACAGTCTTGCAAAGCACCCAGCAATGTTATAAATAGTAGAGGGCAGGAGATGGAACACAAAAGTGCTGAGTCTAAACTAGGATAGCAATTATTTGCTTATTGATCAGACCTTAGCAGTGGGTGGAACTTAGAGCCTCAGACACAAATCTTCTGAAAAACCCAAGAAATTAATCCTCTCCAATCTTGAAATTGTCCTACAGAAATCCACACAACAATCTAAAGTTCAGACTTCACAGTCCATGTTTTACTTAAACTGCTATTAAATGATCTCCTGTTTATTGCATTTGTCTCCTCTGAATTAAGCTGGGAAATAGCACAAACCCTAGTAATGGTGTTGAAATAGGCAACTATCCACTAAGGAGCAGCCACACCATTGTGCTTACTGTGCAAAGACTTTGTGCTTAAAAAAAAAAGGCACTAGGTAACATAAAGCAATGCATTTGTGAAAACAGTAGCTCATTGCAGGTGGTAGCAGAGGTTAATGAAAAACTAAAGCTTACAGCCAAAATCTTGAATAGAAATAAAATAATAAGTGTAATTAACTCCTAATCCTTGCCTCAAAGTTAGAGGAACTCCTGCGAAACAAAGTGTAAGCTCGAATAGGTTTACTTGTTGGTTGCTTATTTTATTTCTGGATTGTTTGTAGCATAAAACTTAGTGTTAGGAACTGCAGAAGTGATAAAGAGGTAAATGTAGGAAATAAAAACTACAGCACTACAGATGAATTATCATCCATCTCTAATGATGAGAGATCTACTGTCATAATTACATATAAATTATTTCACTGAATTAATTTCTAGTAAGATAGGACAGAAATGGGAGACACATCAGAGGAAAGAGGAGCCTATGCAATCATAAAAGCTGAAGATGTCAACAGCTGGAAAAAGGAAGGGAATGTGATTAATATTCTAAATAAGCAGGGATATTTTCTCAGGGATGCAGAGTTGGAATCCTAATTTCTCCTGTTTTGTACTGCTCTGCAGGGCCTTCATTATCTGTAACTGAATGAAAACTAATATTGTTGTAGTCCCTTCCAACTGAAACAGTCTTTTCTTCTCTAATAGCAACAGACAGCCATGAAAGCTGCCCATGGCAATTTAGGAGGATGAAGTGGTTGTTGCCAAGATGTGCCTCACAGGCTGCTGGGACTTGGAAAGCTTGTATATATGGATAATTACCAGTAACTTCAGGTCATTTGAAATGTTTTTCACATCATGCCTTATAGGTAATTCACACAGGAGTTTTTGGTTCTCCAGAACTGCTGCAGAGATTTGTGTTATTTTTACTTGCTGGCATCTTTCAGCTTATTGGCTGCCAGGGTGGGCACATGGACAAGGATATTGGGTCTCTGCCTGACAGACTCCTGTAGCTGAGAATATGTTGTCCACATGAAGTCTCTGCAAATCACTGGGAAGTAGGAATGTTGGGAGTTAGACTTTTTCTCAGGCTTAAATGTTCAGCAGAACTTTCAGGTTTGGACTGGGAAGCTGCAGGTATGGAGCTGAGCCAGTAGTATTTTATACAGATTGAGGGCTTTGGGGCAGCTGCTTGTCAGATTTGTAGGGAGAATATAAGTCTTCATTTGTCCTTCTTTCTGAACAACTCAACAGACACGAGAGTAGTAGACACCTGGTTTGGACCTTGCTAAAAGCATGTACTGCTGGTCTTCCCTTTGCTTGTGCTGGCAGTCGATAAGGATATGGCTCTACACAAACCTCTTGCATTACTCAAACCCCAATTAGTTGGATGCTTTGATTGAAAACTTTTTGTCAGTGTTCTATTACCATTAACAAAAATTTTAATGTTTTAATATTAACATTAATTAATATTAATGTTAATATATAACATTTACTAATGTAACATTTAATATTAATATTTTAAAAAGTTTTAATATTAACAATTAATCTGGGGGTGGAGGGGGTGATGAGTTGTTTACATCTAAATTCAAGCCCTTTAGAATCCATGCAGAGCATAGAAAGTTCCAGGTAGCTGAATTATAACACTTCAAACTTTTTCTGTATGCTATGAATAAAGAGGTGTCTTGGTCTGTTTGATCATCCTGCCTCATTCTGCAGTTGTTAGGGGTAGCTATCTGCCACTGTAAAGGATTTCTTTTAGCATCTTGCTACAGCTGAATTTATTATTGAAGTATTGCTGCTATTACTGTGCTATGCTCCTCCAAACCAACAAAGTCAAATGCTGTTGCTAGCTTGAAGGATATAAATTCATTTTAAAATAACACCTGCAGTACTTGAGATAAAGCAAGCTAAGAGCTGATTATGCTTGGAACCTAGAGGGATTCCACAAGGCTTAGAAATAGCCTTCTGCTACTTGGCAAAAATTAAAATTTTCCTCTTCCAACTGAAAAAATCATCAGTAACCTCCTGAGGAGTAGCAACACATCACTTTAAGAGCCTGGCAGTCAATAGTACCTTCACTATGGGAATCTGACTCAGCTTCTACCACATCCAGTGCCATGGCACTGAAATTTGAAGTACTGCTGCCATCTGCAGGGGTATGACTCGATATAATTTCTGTGCTTTATTGCTGAGCTTGTCAGGAACAGAATATTCTACAGAAACTTGCCCATCAGACATGTCAGACTCCATAATGATTGCTTGTTGCTGTGTGCTGTCCTTTCATAGTCTCCAAAGGCCAAATACCTCCAAACCAAAGCTTCAAAACATATTTCAAAGGGATTACTTGGTCTGTACTCATAATGAAGCTGCCATATGTTATTCTATTTCCCCCTTTATAAGGTGCATTTCTCCTGTAAACTTATTTCTAGTAGTACAAAATAGGCTGTTACCAGGTCAATATGAAACCTTGTAAATCTGATCCAACCTCAAATTTATCCCAATTCCTTTTTCACAATGGAAAGTGTAATTGCTTATTAACATGTAAACATACTGCTCTGTAGCTAATTCCAATCTTGTATGTGCCCACAGACTTATAACATGTATACGCATATTTTAAAGAAAGCATATTGGATCATGAAGAAGAGTACAGTTTGAAGGAGGGAGAAAAATTTACTGGAGTGGACCATGTAAGACAGTATTTGTTGGATACTTGGTGGCTAGGTGAGCTAATCGAAGTCCAGCTTATTAGAAAGCTTGATACTGGTAGTGCATGAAGCAAGATACAACTCATACTACCTATAACAAAAGCAACTGGAAACATTGGCATGAGACTTGCAACTGTGATCATGACAAGGCAGAGGGAACTTGATAACTGGAGGGGAAAAGGAGGTATTGAGTATTTGATGTTGAAATTGCACATAAATCGGTTATGGACTTAAGTGTCAACCTGTAAGATACTAGAATGTGATGAACAACTGTGCATTCTGAAAAGGCACAAAGATCACTGGCCCTGGGGCAGAGTCAGCAGCACAATTCAGAACTATAAGATGTAACAGAGAGCTAAAGATGCTAGGCATTAAGTCCTTCAAACCCTTGGCAAAACTTCCTTGTCAGAGTTTTTCTAGGCATTCATAACAGAAATGAAAAGTAATGAGGTCAAAGACCTGGATGAGTATGAGTGTCAAATATGACCCCATTATGTCTGAGTTGTGAAGATGTAATAAATGATGGAGAGCCCCCACTTGTGTGGCAATTAAGAACACTTCTATCTCTGTATCTGTTTTTATACTGTGGAAGTGATGGTTGAAGAGATTCCATTTTTCGTATCTTGAACAACAAGCACAGAAGACAAATGAACTATGGACTCCATGTAGAGTTCTTGGCATCTAACAGATTGTTTTGCTTCTTATTTAAGGAGTTCAGTTTCAGGTCATGTTGTGTCTCCTCCTGATATTTTCTGAAAGGATTCTCCATCTATTGTATATTCAGCACAACCACGCTTTCATATTAGAGATAATAGTTCAGGAGAGGAGGAAAAATTTATTTTTTCTTGAACTGAACACAGTAGTAGAAAGCAGTTCTCACCTCCAAATTTTTATTTCATAACTGTGTTTTTCTTCTTGAAATGGCCTTATTTAATATTTGTTTAAATTTATTTTTGTGCTTTTATAAACAACAGCGACTGTGACTGTGACAAACTTGAGCCATAAGGATATTTGAAATTAAAAACTATCTAGAAGCTCATGTTAAGGAGTAATTTTCAGTTCTAAATCTGTAAAATCTGTATGATGTAATCACTAGATACTGCAATCATGAACTGCTGAACAAACTTCATAACAAACCTCATAATCCTTCCCTGTTTACTGGAAAATTTTTAACAGTGATGCTTGGATGAAGGGCAGATGCCTCCTCAGCAAGTTCCCTGATGACACAAAGCTGGGAGGAGTGGCCCATACCCCAGAGGGCTGTGCAGCCCTGCAGAAGGACCTCAGCAGGCTGGAGAGATGGGCAGAGAAGAACTGCCTGAAATCAACAACAGCAAGTGCAGGCTCCTGCACCTGGGCAGGAATAACCCCATGGACCAGCACAGACTGAGGGCTGAGCTGCTGGGAGGCAGCTCTGTGGAGAAGGACCTGGGGGTGCTGGTGGACAACAAAGTGTCCCTGAGCCAGCAGTGTGTCCTTGTGGCCAAGAAGGCCAGTGGGATCCTGAGCTGCATTAGGAGGAGCACTGGCAGCAGGTGGAGGGAGGGGATCCTGCCCCTCTACTCAGCCCTGGTGAGCCTCACCTGGAGTGCTGTGTCCAGTTCTGGGCTCCTCAGGAAAAGACAGACAGGGAGCTCCTGGACCAGGTCCAGTGAAGGGCAATAAGAGAGCATCTCATATGAGGAAAGGCTGAGGGAGTGGGGCCTGTTCAATCTTGAGAGGAGATGGCTGAGAGAGGACCTCATCACTGACTATCGGTATCTGAAGGGAGGGTGTCAGAGGATGCACCCAGGCTCTTCTTGGTGTTGCCAAGCAATAGGACAGGAGGCAACGGGTGGAAAGTGATGCATAGGAAGTTCCACCTGAATATGAGGAAGTTTTTTCATGTATGGGTGACTAAACAGGTTGTCCAGGGACGTTGTAGAGTCTCCCTCACTGGAGATATTCAAGAACCAACTGGATACAATCCTGTGCAATGTTCTTTAGGATGACCAGTGGGCCAGATGACCCACTTCTCCCTTCAAACCTGACCATTCTGTGAAATATTGTCAAAGGAATACTGAAATTATTGAAATAAGCACAGCAATGTTACTGAGCCTTTATCATAAAATGTTGCCTGAGTCCAAAGCAAGGCTGGACCAGCTTGTTTTTAAAAAAGGTAAGCAGAAAATTTTTGAAAAAGTACATGCTTGCCATTGTGTGTTTTTAGATGCCTAGTTAGTGAATATGCAACCAAAGATGGATGTGTTTCAACTGCACTCAGAAGTGTTTGAAAAGAGAATGGACGTACAGGGTATTTATCTTGATCTTGCAGTTATTTTGTGCCCTCACTGAAGTGCTGCATGAAGACAGATGGGGTTAATTCCTGAATGGGAATAAAAGCCACTACTGAAGTGCAGCTGAAATACAGGTTCAATTTATCAGCTGGAGTGCTGTTGTGAGTAACTATACAAATTCATTGCTTGCTTGGGAAAAGTGACCATGAGCCATTCTCAATCAAATGCAATTTATGGCAAATGGAAAAACAAATCACAAACTGCCTTTTCTCTTATGTAAAATTAAAGGGAATTATTACTCTGGAAGCCATATTAGGAGATTAATTGTCTCCCACTTCCAGCAGATAGTGCTCTCTAGACCAACACTATACACTGATTTTTGTTATTATCTTAGAAGATAAATCATTCTTATCTGAGCAACCAAAGCAATACTCTGGGGTTTCTTTAAAACCCAAGTACTTATCTATGCTAATGCTGTTACAGAGGGAGAGAAAATTCTTTCTTGCTCTTGCAGGAAAAATGTGTTCTTTTTTCTTATCTCTGTTTCATATAAGCAAAAAATTCTAACTAAAGCTCAAGACATCTGTATCAACCAGCTGAGAAAACAAAACAAGGGCTGTAGAGACTTTGGAAAAGAAAGAGCTGTGGAAGTAGAAAACTAGGTCCCATTGCTTGTTCTCTAGAAACTACCTTATGTAATTCCACCAATATAACACCACTGTACATATCTTTACGTTGAGAATACAAGTCAAAGATGTAAGAAACAGGATAGGAAAGATAGGTACCAGAAAGAAAAAATGGGGTTTGTAGTTGTGCTATGTACATATTGTTTCAAGTAGCTGCTTTCACTCTAGGTGGTAGAATAATTTCCAAAGTCTTGTTACCCTTTTCAGAGCAACCATGCAATTTGGTTTCATTTTCCAGCCTACAATTCTTCACAAGATTTCTTGCTCTTAGCTAAATTAATGCCTTCTGCTGCACAAAGCAAGAACAAGGGCTTTTTATACAATGTTGGGGCTTTGGGACTGAACATTTGAAATTCCTAAAAATAACTGAGAGGACATAAAAACAGCAACTGGAGGATAAGGCTTGGGATTTCTATGAATGTTGGAAAGCTACTAGAATTACGGCTGTTAATAGGGATTCATTAATTGAAGTGTTGCTCTTTAATATGCATGCAATCATGGCCTTTCCAGGTTGTTTCTCTGGAGCAGTACATCTCAATAAGAACACTAAAAAAGCTCCACTTTCCTGAGGCTAGCTGTAAGGAACATTAGTAAGGCATATTGTTCATAAATTCAGCAAGGCTTTTCTGTGTAGTAGTAGCGTAGTACTTCACAAGGAGAAAAAAAAAGCTGAAACAAAAAACCGAAAACAGAAAAAGAAACCTCTTGCAAAACTTTTGTCATTGTGCTGAAGTCCATTCAAGTGCTTTCAGTCATCCTGGATGAGAGGTGACAACCATGCCAGCCAGGACTGTTAGAATGGCCAGTGGACTCACAGAGATCAGTATACTTTTGCAAAGTCACACAGCTGAAGAGGCAGTAAAGCCTGGAATTCCTGGGGTTCAGAGAGCTCAGAGAAGCCACCCAGAGGCTGATGAAGTCCTGATGAGTCTGGACCCCTGGTCCTGAAGTCTTGAATGCCTTCCAACCTCCCACAGGTGGGAAATTCAGAGGTGCTCTGTGTTTCCATCAGGTCACAACAGTCATAGGAACTTGAAGTGGGAGAGAACCACTCCCTGTGTTCACTTCTGAGATAGCAGCACAATAGTCTGTCACTTTGTGCTTGCCTCTACAGGCACTGATGTATCAGTGCAAGAGACTTGTTTGAGCTACATCCACCTGGATGTGTACACACATGTGAAAATATGTGTAAAAGATAATTGGTTTCTTTCTCCTGACAGGATTCACATGGACCTACCATGAGCATGGCTCAAGCACTCACATTCAAAGCAAGCACCATTCCTGCCAATCTGCTGCTTAAATTGATGCTGCTACTGTGGGCTGTCACTGGCTTCCCCCAGGCTTGGCAAGCACTGTCACTTGGAAAGCAGCAGGCAAATGTCACCACTATCTCATGACAGGATTCCTTTAATCCTTGGCATATCCTCACATGGTTGCTTGCTACTTAATGAGTTGCTCCTAAGCACACAGTTAAATGGAGTTGTAAGAATCTGAAAGATCTCATTGCTTCAGCTGTTGCTTTGGCAGGATTTTTTCAGCAGTTTGCTGCCTTTAACAGTGTCTAGAACACATGCTGTTCTCCAGATATGACTGAGGCCAGACTGATGCAAGCATCATAAATGCAGATCCTGAACGCATGCTTCAGCCAGTCACTTCAGCTTTTTCCAAGAACTGGGCCATGGGCAATTGGATTAAATCCCTTATAAAGTTCACTTCATCTATACATAAAACATGCAAATACACATCTGCAAAATAAATGGCATAAAATTAATTTATGCCTAGTTTTTCCTCCACAGACACTTTTGCTCTGGAGATGATGCAGTATATAGCAGAGTAAGCACTGTCTGGGGGACAGTGTGGCTGCCTTCTTAGAGAAAGAAAGTAAAGTGCAATGGAAATATGCTGAAGAAATAAGAGGCCCATAGTTAGGTGGCTATATATTGTGCAGAAGAAATGGATTTAATCTGTGCCATACTGTTACTATGTGATGCTCATCAAACACCAGAGCGTGGGCCACAATTGTGCTGTGCATGTGGTGCTTGTGGGAGCTAACCCACCCTGGGGACCTGGTCCAGCTCTGTTGCAAACAGCTGTGGCACCTCTGAATCTCCAGTTTAAGCAGCAGGTAGACTGTCCATGGATAGCTGACAACTTGCTCTTCCAGTCCAAGGACAAGGAACAGTTTGAGTAGCTATTGTCAGTATTCCCATACCTGTGTCCATTATCTCAGACATCTCCCACCTCACAATCTCAGCTGTAATCCCCTGCTACTTTAATTGCTCTTTTCTACTTCCTCATGCAAAATAGTAATTTAAGAGCTGTTTGTTCAACTCTGATCCACTTCCCATACCTTTTCCAAGCACAGATTTAGGTATCTCTTAGTTACTCCACAGAATTTGTCCAAGGCTTTTGTTGTGTTCTTTAAAATCTCAAAGCCAAATAAAACATCATCTTTTTTACAAGTCAGCAAGCAGAAAACCTCAAAATCTTAAGAATTTTGTTTAAACAATAATAATGCTATTAAAGTATTTACCAGAATTAAGAAAAATTATATCATTTATATATACTCAGGTCAGAGAATTCAAATACTTGGAGACCTTGCTTCTGTTTTTTCAAGCCTACAGACTATTTAGTAATAACTTTCTTCTAAAAATAAAAAAGTAATTTTTTGCCATCTATGTTGTAAGTACCAGCTGTTCAAAAGAAAATAAATCTCTTTCCACTCTTAAGAGCTTTAAAGAATAATCTATTTCAGACAGAAATGGTTTGCTGCTTCATGTTGGGCAGCTTCCCAAATTTTCAGTTAAAATAATATCACACATTTGCTCATAAAGAACATTGGAAGAGTGTTATTTACAACATTGTTTTTGAATGCAAATGACACTGCAGCTGAAAGGTGGTTTCAGCTTTGATTTAATTTACCACTTTGGGCCAACTGAAGCTCTTGTGCTTCCAGTAAACCCAAATGTTTATGTAAGTCCTAGGTCTAGTTTAATGAGGTTGAGAAAGGCCTCAGTACAGGGCTGCTAACACTCAAATACTTGCTAATGACACAACTCAGAAGCAAGACAATTCCATCTGTCTGCAACCACTGCCCCTGGAAGAGCAAAATTATTAGCTTTCTATTAATCTATATTGACTATTTATCCAGGAGGATCCAGGGCCATGGACCTCGTGCATACTGGCCTCCTCTACCATATATCTGAGCTTGCCACATGGGGACTGTGTCCACTGCTTGTGCTACGTGGGCCCATTACTGTACACATCCTTAACAAATCTTCCCTGCCCAAACCAAGGAAAAGAGATGAGAGGAGGTTTTGTGGTTCTCTGTCCTTTGTGGGCAATTATTTCCCACTCTCTGATCTAGGAGGCAGGGGACAAGCTGTGCCCACATACTACACTGCTCATGCGCAGTGAGTCCAGTGTGCTGAGGAAAGCAGCTGGGCATCTTGGCAAAATAATAGCAGAGAACAGTTGGCTGCTGCCAGCCACAATTGCCTCCTCTCTAGCTGCTTTCCTAGGAACAGCAGAGAGGAAAAAAGAGATCAAGAGTCAGGGGAATCACTTCTGTTTACAGCCATGAGATCTAGACTGAGCTCCCTCAGGTTGGCAGGACAGCTGTTGTGGTCAATCATTCAAGTACAACAGCACAGCTCTTATTTTTCTTATTATTTTTGTGGATCACCATGAAAATTAATTATTTAAGTTTTTTATTTCTGGGTTCCTGTTAGAATCAAAGCTATGAGAGGTCTGCTAGGGCAGCAGATGTGTACAGAAGGAATTGCTCTGCTTTTATGGTCTCATGGCTGTCTCTGAGGAGGAGAATGTTGGTTACCAATATCACTTCTACCTCTTAGCAGCTGAGGTAGTATAAGCTGGGAAATTACTTCAGTGTCAATAAATCAAAGAGAACAAAGCTCCTAAGTCATATTGCAAAGGAACTGCATACACACCATCAAATCAGAAGACTGAGCAAGCACAGTTAAGATGCATAGTGCTCTTCAGATTTGTTTTGGGTATGTTTTTATTCCATATAGAGACATGCATGGGATAATTTGGGAAGACGTGTGCATGAGAGAGACTGAAACAGTGTTCCCTACTCTCACAGACATATTTAAGAACCTACCCATTCACATCAGTGTTTGTCTACCAGTTATGATCATAATCCTGCTTCAGATCTGTCAGATTGCTTGCTTGCCCACCCTTCCCCTGGCTCCAGGAGACTCTGCTCCCCAGTGAGATGTGCACCTCCTGTTCCTCACACCCTGGCTGCAGAAGCTGCCATGTCCCACACAGCTGGCCTTTCTGCTCTTTCCCTTGCATGTGTCAAGGCAAGCTCCTCCTCTTCTGCACCTGCCAAACCCAGGCACAACTACAGGGCGAGCACTACTGACCTTCTGCAATGACCAGGTGACCATAAAGAAAAGCCAGCATCATGACCATCTGCCTTGGGAAAAAAGTCTTGCTTTACCCTAGACCAACTTTCTCACATAAATCTGTTCTTAGCTGTCAGTTTCTCTCATCTGTCCTGGATGTAAATACTTCCAGAATGCTCCAGGCAATTCTCCTACATCTCTCTGACAACAGTTTCCAAACTTCAAAAACCAAACACATCTAACCTTGCATGTCTGACGCCATTCAAATGCCTTCAGACATTCCTAATGGCTCTGAAACATTTCTCAGTCATTTCTTTTTTCTCATGTTTTTGAAGAACTTGCCAGGTTAAATGTGAAATCACTCAGTGAAACAGCAGACTAGGCACATTTCCTCACTTTCCACAACACAAAAGGCACAACTAAAAGCTATTACTTAGGAAACCCAGTTAGGGTCCCTTTTGCTGTGCCTGCTGCTCTCCTGGCAAAGGCTTTGCTGACTCACCAGCTGACTCACACAGGCAGCAGCAGCTTTATTTGGCTTCTGAGAAGCACCGCTGTGCCTGTGTGTGGTCCCCTGCAGCCCCGGGCCACACCTATATATAGCTGCTGTCTCTGTCCCTAGTATGGTCAGTTGGGCACAGCCTCCAGGGGCTCGAGTGTGTGTCTTTTTCACTGACAGCATGAGAAGGATTCCTTGTTTGTTTCATTGCCGGTAGCTGCCTATTGGTCTTCTCTCCCCTTCAGTGAACATGCACAGCTCCCAATAAACCAGATCAGGCCAAGCGTCAATAACTGTACAAGCTCTTATTTAAATAAACATTCTAAAAGAATTTGTGCACCTTCTGGTAAAAGCAACAAGAGTTGAAGCTATGGTAGCACAAGCTGTCTTAGTTCAACTTCGTGAAACATTGATGTTGGCTTAGAATTTTTTTCATACTACATCAGCCACAAAAAGAGAAGACACACCTCTCCGCCAGATGGAATGCAATTCTTCAAACAAATATAAAGAAATAAGGGAAAGCTATTCAGTATAGAAGCAGAAAATGAGTGGTATGTGTGTCCTGTTTAATTTTATTTTCTTTTTAGTTATTCTCTTCTGCTTTTCCCAGTCTGTAATATTTCCACTAGTTGCAGCTCATAAACTGTTTAAATATTCACCTCAACTACTTTGCTTAGTTTAATAAACTATGCAGCTGTTCAATTAATGGGAACATTGAAAAACAATGCTTGGTCCAAAACAGACTGAGACAAACTTGGGGAATAGTAGGTTTATGAGTTTAATTGTGCCCCTTACTTTTTACATATTGTGTTTTAATAAATTTAGTTATCAAGGGGCTTCTATTTCTGTGCACAAGCTGACACTAATAGGCTCCACTAGGGTAACTTGACAAGACACACTAACTTGGCTGCCAGCTTTTTTTCTTCTGATCCAAGTTTGTCTCTCACACAGAGGCAGATGGGAATGTCTCATGTCTCTTCATCCACTCATGAAATTTGAAGGTGGTCCTCTCAAATTACAACTCCAAACTGCCCAGCAATATCAAGTACTTGGATGAAATTGCCCCAGGACAAAATGTTCTAGGAGGCTGCTGTAGTTCTGTGTGTCTGTATGTGAAGAAAAAAAAAGGCTGGGAAAAACTGGTATTTGTAATAGGGAATTAAACTTCATGGAGAAAAACAAAATGGAAACAGAGAGATGTATAAGGAAAAGTCATCAAACACTGACAGTTTCACATCCTTGCATTTGTTCTCAAAGACAGTATGTTGTCTGGGACTGGCAACCAAAACTGGATTTGAGGCAGCACTGGAAGTGCTGGTGAGGGAGAGATATTGTGTAAAGTATCCATAAGAAGAGGTATACAAATGCTATATAAATGAACTATAGATGTATTGAACACTGTGTATTAATTTTCAATACCTGAAGAGTCAACTTCTGGATGTCAGTTCCTTATGGGGATGTCCTATGAGAATCCCCCCAACATTGGACACATTCAGACTCAAGGGCATGAAGAAACATCTGTGGAGAATTTGAGTGTAAAAGACCGCAGGGTCACGGAAAAATGCCCAGTGGAAGACTTAATATTCAAAAACCTCAGTAAAAATTTCCACCATATTATTCTCTGTCTACTAAATAACACGTGTCACCTGAATAGCTTCTAAAAGGGCCATGAATATCCTCACACAGAAAAAAAACTGCCAAGAGAACATAAGTTGCTCTGGTATCTTGTTCAGTCCCTCTTCTGACTCTTAAAGACTATTAAAGCAAAGCAGTAGCAATATCCAGGAGGTGAATACCCAGTGGTTATAGATAAAAAGTAAGTCAGAGGGAGAAATTGCTGCTGCAGTTGCATAATAAATAGTAAAACAACCAAAACAAGTGAAATCACATGTTTGTGTGTGTGTGAAAATAATCTTGGTAAGACGCTCTGATGTCCTGCAGAGGTATGAGATGCAGGTTGATTCATAAATGATCTTTTCATCAAAATAGCATAATCTTCCTATATGACAATAAAAGGCAGTGAATACATCAACTGAGAACATCAGAAGAAGAGACTTGTTCATAAATACAAAATATTCAGTGACTTTACAAGACCGCTGATATATTCATTCTCTGATGCTCTTGCTGACAAATTTCAGATGTGGAGTAATCAATAGCTCCAGATTTCATTTTGTATGCAGAAAATTTATTCTCAGGGTGTCTGAGCACCCTTCGGTATCCTGAGCTACTTCAGACTTCAAAAGCCAAGATGCCTTTTTCTGTCTCAGTTATTCTTTTCTGGAAGCCTTCCACTGAAAATGGACACCAGAGTCTTCCCCTTCAGTACTCTGCTCCCTCCCCTTTGCTGCCAAATTCCTTACTCTGCCCTCCCTATTGGTTCCTCCAACATCTAGAAAGCAACTCCGAGGCACTGCTGATTTCACATTCCTGTCCCAAGAGAAACTTAACTGCACAGAGACAAACCAGCAGTGCTGGCTGGCAGTAAGGACTTTGGACACCTTGGAAACATCACTAACAGAGTCTGTTGTTCTACCATGACTTCAGGGGAAATCCTTCACAGCTATCTGGATACCACCATTGGATATCCCATCCCCAGTCCCTAAATATGAACCTGTCCTCAGATACTAAAAATTAAATTAAAATTTAAAGTAGATTCAACTAAATTTATTCAAGATACTGTCCATGAAAATTTGTTATTATAGCATAGCCTCTGTCCATGACCAATGTTTAGAGAAATCACCTTTAAAATGCCTTGCACTCCTTTAATTGTCTTCCATTTGAGTATATCCAAGCATTTTCTAAACAATTACATAATCCTCACAACACCTTGGAAGGAATGAATCGTAGTGTTTATAGTTAGGAAAACACAGAAGCACTGACACACAGAGCCAAAATTATTAAGCATGAATAAATACATCAGTTTGAAGCCCTATTTATTTTAGTAAATGTTGAGTATATGTCTGTCACTAACTTTGCAGAAACCAGAGGGTGACACAAAGATAGACAAAGCTAGTCTCTTTAACTATATAAATCCATATGTAAATGCCTGGTTTTAAATAATACCTTTTTAGGCTTAATAGAGGTTGGCTGTATTCTTTAGTCACAAAGCATGTGAAAGTAATCTTACATCTCAGGTCCCTAAATGGGAAGATCCCAAAGGATTTAATAAATGTATTTTGCTGCAATGAAGCCATTTCTCGAGTGGACTGTGACAACTCCTTCACAGCCCATAGGGACTTTACACAGCAGTGTAAAAGACCAAGTGAAGAAGGTTGTACTGACCTGAGTCTGCAGGGAGAATCTGGGTCAGAAGATTGCAATTACTTGAGCTGCCTGAGCAATAAGAAAAGTGCCACTGATGTTTATGTGAGCTCTGAAATAATCAAGGTTTACTTTCATTTGCCATAGAGAATTTAAGCAAAAGCTTAAGTAGTAGCAAAATGTATGTTGAGTTTGATTTTTCACAATACTTTGAATGTGAAATGTCTTTATAAGATGCAAAGTAACTCAGTAGAGAAACTGTCAAATGACTAACCAACACTGAATTAATGTAGATGTTAGATAATAAATATTCACTGCAAACTGTTCACAAGATATTCATGTAGTGAAAATATTTTCCAAATAAATTCACAAATACCTACAGTAAATTATTGTGAACATTTTGAGAGCAGGAGAAAGAATATGGTGACTAACTTATCTATCAGAAATGGCTTTTTATGTTTGAT
The DNA here is from genome assembly GCA_013389925.1 of Aegithalos caudatus. Classification (NCBI taxonomy): domain Eukaryota; kingdom Metazoa; phylum Chordata; class Aves; order Passeriformes; family Aegithalidae; genus Aegithalos; species Aegithalos caudatus. The sequence continues at coordinate 138,475 of WEIU01012085.1, forward strand.
CCAATTCTTGCAGAAAATGTCATGGGATTAAGTACAAAAATCAGCATATCATGTAACTGAAACGTTAGGTGGTCTAAAATCCATTTTAAAAGATAAGCTTTATTTAGCTGACTAACATGCATTAATACCCAAGGTTGCTAATGTCCTAAATACTATTCTAGTGAGAAAAGAGCTGCATAGCCAGCAAGGAAGAGGCTGTTTCCTTCTGTTCTGAAAAGGGCTTAATCCCTATTGTTGTAACTGAAATAGCATTCACAAAATAGCTGAAACAAGATCCTTTACTTGGTGAAATCTAATAGCTGGCCAGTCTAAAACAGCCGAGTAGCATGCAAGCCAGGCACAGACTTCACACATAAGTAAACCACAGAAGTCTTTTGGTTTTGTAAAGTGACTTACTTGGTCATTGTCTTACTATATTCAGAGAATAAAATAGAAGATTTTGGAGCAGTAATGATGAGTTTAAGCAAACTTTATTACTCCACATAATTTATAACACATATTATAAAAACATCCACAACAAAAAACCACAGAGTGATAAATTTCCCAAGCACGTTTAGAGTATCTTTTATTCGCAGAAAACTGATACCGACAAAATAATGTTATGAGTAGTTGTCCATCAGCTGACATCTATAAATTTCTTGGGTGAAAAACAAAACCCAGGTTTGTGATAAAAATCATGTGTTTTAAAAATAACAACAAAAAACTTTTTCCATATGTTTTCATGTGAAATGACACCAAAGAGAAGCCTACGTGATACTATTTCAAATGTAGTTAATATCTTATCTGTCAAAACATCTTGCATCTTGTTTTATTGTTAAAAGAGGTAAATTTAATGACTACTTAATTTATTTTTAAAATAAAAAAATACGGATGATTTGGCTGTTTATGGCTACTGGAGCAGATGTAAACTATGTATGAAGTATTACCTCTGTAAGAGAAAGGAGCTGTCCAAGGACTCCAACAGCTATTTTTGTTCAGAGAATATTGCACAGTTCTGCTATAGGCAGAACCAAACCACAGTTCTGCTATAGGCTTTGACCAAACTTTCCAAACAGGGACAGTGAAAGCTAAATTTAGCTTTTCTATTTCTATTGTTAGGTAGCTTTATATAAAAATATAAAACTAAAAAAAAAAAATCATTCAAGGTTCTGTATTCCATTGTTGCTACTAGACAAGAGCAGCAACAACCAGTTTAGCAATTTTGAGATTGAAACCACCTCTTCCATTAAAAAGGATGGATTAAAAATCTTAAATTTGAAACTTTAAATGTAAGCTATAGCAGCTGGTACTTCTCACTTGCAGGCATTACAAAACTGTACTTTCTAATAATGCATCTTAAACAAATTCACAGCAAGCTCTGATCTTCTGGTCAAGGGTCCAGAGGCTCTTCCTCTACCCACATCTGCTGCAGTGCTTCAGTTCTCATCTGTTGTCTCCTGCTTATCAAGTTTTAGTATTTCCAGGCTTGCTTACCAATGCTCTTCAGTTTCATCTATCCTTACTCCCTGTTGCATAGCTATTCCAGTCATGGCCCATATTCCAATATAAAACCTACATCCTAACTTTCAGTATTTATTATTATCTAATGCTTGGCATATCATAAATCTTTAGCTGCTAATTTAAGCTTTCTCCTTTTTCAGCTGTTATGTATTTGCAATCCTGAATCTGTGGTCAAAACAATATTGAATTTGACCTTCTAGAAGTGAAGTCCAACAGGTGCACCCAACATAATGATTTTACTTCATGAACCTTTATCTCTTTTTCCCTTGAGCAGTAATTTGCAACTAAATCAATGAGAGCATTTAGGTAGTAACACTCATACATTTTTGAGCTGGCTCTAAAAACAGTGTAGGATTTACACAGGTGAATGGAGAATCAATTTTGTGAAATTAAGAAGCTGAGGTTGACCCGACAAGTCTTCAAATATTTTGGCATAATCTTCTACTCTAGAAAATCATTTCTGAATTTCCATAGAAATATTTTAATGAATCTTCCTAAAATGTGTAACATTTAAAAGGCCTTTTGGCTACACCCAGTGCATAAGTTTGTTCAGCACTGCTGTATACAAAAAAGAGTTGAGTAGACTGGAAATGGAGGCTTCAAAGTCAACAGAAAAATCAACATGAGCTGCCCTGTGTGCATCTCCTGTAATGGATTCCAATTTATATAGATTATGCACAAGATTCCAATTTATATAGATCATTCACAAGACAAAATGAACTCATTAAATCTCCTTAATCCAACAGTATAATATTCAAGCTGCAATGGAATGCAGGTCATTTGGAATAGTTATACATTAAAGAAGGCAGAAGAGGCTAAGCCCTAGAAGACAGCTATGTAATAGAAGCAGATAAGCTACATGCAAAAGAATATGAAGATAGGGACTAGAAAGAAAATAAAAGCTTTTGTCATCAACTACCTCTACACAGGAGGGTAAAAAGAAATATGGTTGATAGGACTGTAAAAAGTTAACACAAGAAGAAGCCAGTAAAAGCATGGCAGCAGATTCCCCATTAGCAGCAATAGCACAAATGGGAGATTGACTTGAAAATCATCATACCTAAAGGAGTGACCCAAAGAACCCAGCAAGAACTGCAAGGACTCTCAAGAAGGGCACAAAAAGACAGACTGACAGCCCAGCTTACATAAACTGTGCAGTGCACACCTTATAGGTTGCAATAAGAAAGGCTTTGGAATAGGGGCCACAAAGTCAGGTGCACTTTCATCATCCTTGAAAGTAACTTTTAGTATTAAGAACCCATTTGTCTTCATGGCAAGAGAATTTTGCAGGAATGTAACACCTTAGTTACTCTGCCTGTCTAGGACCATTAGGGCTTCAGAAAAGTCTGAAGGTGCAAGTTATTATACTTAAGCCTTCCAAGAGTAAAAAAAAAAAAAAAAAAAAAAAAAAAAGAACCTATTAATGTCTTTGTAATACAAGAATATACCAGCCAGTAAGCTGCAAAAAATTTTAAGAGACATCTTTCTAGTTAATTACTACAAAACTGAACAACAATGGCAGTGTAATATTTTTCTCTTTCCTGTCAGGCACTTCTACATTTGTTAGCATTCAGATACCAATTTCTTTCTACCCAAGACCATGTAGATTGATAACTCAGTATAGGCAAAATGCTGGATATTTAACAGCATAAGCTGATTTTTTAGCTTGGAGGTCTTTTAGTCATATTTTGCTTCAGAAAAGTAATTGGTGAACCTGTCTCTTGCCACATAACAAAATAAAACATATGGGGAAAGAAAGAGGAAAATGCTATGCACTTGATCAGTAGATATCTCTGCCTCTATAGAGAAGGCAAATTACCTACCAGGTTCATTACATCCACTTATATTACACATGCACACAGTATATTTGCTGAAGAAGGCATTTCAAAACAGTTTCACAGGTTTAGTTCCAGAAAAAACTTCATGCTAGTGTATGTTTTGATATGATCTTTTTTGTTCCAGGTTTCCTTGAAGTAGGGTTTCAAAGACAAAATTGAGACTTCTCTCCTAAACAGACCACATGGCATGCTATCATTCAAAAGATGCCAATGTAACAGCCTTCATGCAATAAGGGAATGTCTTTCAGAAAACATATATAATGATGGTAGTATGTTGTTATCATACTGGCACATTAGGAACTATGTAGCCTTTCATCATTAAAGGACAAAAAAAACCCACAAAAAAAGTAGCACACTTAAAACCATTACTGTTTCAAGGTATGCATAAGCAGTGCATGATGCCATGCATGAAAAACAAGTGGAAGTATTGAAAGGAAATACCCCTCCTCTACATCCCAAAAATGCCATGCAGAAGAATTCTGTGTTTTAACTACACATTATTACATGTTTACTCGTATTTTTATTGATTAGATATATATTTTAATTAAATAGACATTTCTGATTTTCAACAGCCCTGTAAATTTAATCTAAACAGTTCTTTTCCCTTCAAGTAACATTATAATTCTATTAAAGGGCAAAAAGCAGAAGTACAATGGAGTTTTTCTTTTGATGTTCCTGACAGAGGAGACATAAGCTTACCTTCAAACAAAATACACAGTAACAAAAGGAATAAAAAAACAAGCAACAGAAATGAAAAACTATGCAAGCCTCATTCAAAAGTGTCAGCTATATGCAAACATTTTCCAAATATATAAGCAGATTCAAGGATCCTGCCTGTGCTGAAATAGTCAGATTCGAGGGCTGTTTTCAAACTGCCCTGTGCCTGTCAAGTGCAGCTTGTCCTATCTTCTTATTAAATCCTTTCCTAAAACTTTCCCAGGTAAGGGATTTTATTCTGTGTGCACGCGTGAGCTAGACAGCCTGTGCAGTCTTCAGTAAAGGTTTCTGTTAAACTTTAGTAAAATATAAAGGGAAACCTTTCAGCTCTTGACCAATTTTTGAAATATTGAGAAATATATACCAGATGATCCCTCTGTGTTCTTATTCAGTGCACATTCCTTCCTTTCTCCCTGCTCAAGAGTCACTGGCATTTCAGCTATCCACATGGTGCAGCATTTAATCAATGATTCAGTACACAGCCCATGAGATACGCCACAACACTTCAACAAGCAACTTGTATCTGTCCATGGGGACAAAGGATCTGGGTTTGTGTCAGTCTGTTCTTGTCAGTTATAATTAACTATACACCCATCTACATACATAAATATTTATACTCAAAGAGAAAACTTCCTGGTCCTTTATCGGATCTCACTTTATCACAATGGATTCTGATGCAAGCAAAACACAATTTAGTTTTGTTAAAAACTCAGAGAGATTGTTTTTTTAATCTCATAAATATAGAAATCATGGCCCAGATATTGATATGTTATGTACCTGAGGTTTCAGGGGACACCTGGAAATAGAAGATGTATGCTATCCTTTTAATTTTAAACATCTGGCCACAGTCTTCAGTGGATACATAAGAAAATGAGTGACACTGTACAGATCTTTTATGAGACTTTCAAGTTTTTCTCAGGCTTTAAAAAATACCCAAGAGGGATGACCCCATCAGGTAATGAGAGTGGCAAGGAAAAAAATGTATAAATGGATCTTCAGAATAGCCCAGAGTTATTGCCTGTGTTGTACTGGGTTGGGACCAGCTCAAGACAAACCATCTAAACAGTGTATGTTTTGTAATTTGCTGGCTAAGCCAGATGACACCTACTGTGCAAAGAATTCAAATATTAGAACAACCTTATGCTAACCACTAGCTGATGTATGAACTTGGAAAAAAGAGCCTCGTTTAGTTGAGTGAAAGTATTTTTCAAGAAAGTAACAAAATAACTTCTACCTGGTAAGTTTTGAAGTCTCAATGACTTGTTAACATCTAGCTAGATACTGGAAAAATAGTGATAATGTAAAAAAAGACCAAAATAATACCAAAGTAATAGCATTTATGGTCTGCTTTTTATGACGGTCTCAGTGGAAGCATTTAAGGACCAAACAGACTAATTTGCAACTTACACTCACATTGTGCTGGACTCCACATGCATGGCTGCACAGGCTTTGTAACCTGACAAGAGCTGACTTCTGCTAAAAAGGAACAATTTTTTTCTGTCAGTCCTTCTCATCACCTAGATGCAGTGCTCATGCAGCTTCATGCTCTGCCAAATCAAAAAACAGATCTAGACAAAAACTAGCAATTTTTGACAGCAAGCTGCCCACCTCTCCCTTCTACCAAACCATTTACATTAGGATGATCACTTTGCTTAAATATTTCTATTCACTACAAGAAAACCATTGAGATGTTGGGGTGTGTCTGTAGAAAGGCAACAAAGCTGATAGAGGCTCTGGAGTATAAGTTCTGTGAGGGGTGGCTGAGGAAGCAGGGGGTGTTTAGTCTGGAGAAAAGAAGGCTCAGGGGAGATCTCTCTTTTCAGAAGTTAGATTGTGATTATCACCACAAAATTATAACTAAAAAAAATCTTTAAAAAAAATCTTTTTATGTGGTTGGTTGGTTTTTTGTTTTGTTTTGCTGTCCAAAAGCCATGTCTGATGACAAGTTAACATTGCCCATGTCACCTTGTGTCCCTCATGGTGGTGAATCCCAGTGAAGTGCTATGCACAGGCACCTGTGAGAGTCGTATCCCCACACCCTCGGGGGCACATTCTTGGAAGAGACACAATAGGTGCCTCAGGTAACAAAATATTTACTGTAAGGGAGAATGGGGTAAAGGAGTCCCTTTTACTGACAGTAGCTGGGGAGAGAGCAAAGTATCTTGTAACAATTAGGTCATCTGTGTTGGCAATGCTTGATGTGTGATCTTTGTTGGAGATCATTTATTTAGCAGAATGTATTTTTTAAATGTCTTATATGATACCAAGCACTCAACGATAGATCTTCAAGAAGGGTAATACATAAATACATAAGGTAAATACATAAATTATAGAAACACTCTGAAAAGGGATAATTTAAAAATAGAAGGGAAAGCAAATGTAATCACCCTTGAGGTAACAGCTAATGGCAAAATAAGATCTGTCTGTCCCTGCTGTGTCCACAACAGACAGCCACCAGATGCCTGGGAGATGGCATGAGTTTGATTAGGAGTAGAAAAAAAAATTTTTGATTGGAGAAGAATTATAAAGAGGCACACAAGCAACAACCTGAGGAAGGGAAAGAATGTAATAACATTGATTCAACTTGAAATGTAAAATATTTCTGGCAGTTCAAGGGTATCAGTACTTTCTGTCAAACTTCTTCCATACAATATTTTGTATACAATTTTTATGTTCTGGCCATACATATAAAATGTATGGCCAGAACATTAAAAAAAAGGGAATGGTTTTCCTAGAGATCACTCGGCTTTTCTGCAGCCCACTCTGTCATACCACAAATTCTGAGCCTTTTTTAGGATTGCAGGTGCTATGCAAAGGGAAGGTATTGACAGTAGCACTAGCAGAGAGCAGAGGCTTCAACAGGCTGAATGGATGGGAACCTAGAGCTACTGCCAGGCACTTGTATCACGTGTTAGAAGCTGTTTTAATTTACCACTCTGTTCTCCCATGGTCCAGAAATAACTAGGAGGGCAGATTTACCCAACTTCATTAAAAGGTGCTCTAGCTCCACTTACGCAAGTGATGCCAGCATGGGTACAGGGAAGTAAGTGAGAGACAGGAGCTAACTCTGGGAATATATGTTCTCTTTCCTAAAAATCCAAATCCAGATATGCTACTTGCAGGCAGCTCCCCAGTCCAGCTGCTGCGGCCTTAACCTCTCCTTTACTTTCTGTACAGGAAATTGATATATCTCCATCTGACTTGCAATTCCCCAGTTATGGCACCTGACAAACACCACTTCTAACTTCCAGCCCCTCATTACTATTCAGAGCTGGTTTTAGCCAGGATATCTCCCCTTTTTAAGTCAATAAGCACTTTTAAAGACCACATCAGTCAAATCAGTTGATAAAAATATTGTTCTTTTGACAGTATTCCTGAATTCTTTGTAAATCAACACACAAACTGGTTCCATTTCTATCACAAAAATTGTTACTCTTTTACATCTTTCATATCACCGAAGCATTTTTAAAAGCAGCAGCAGGCAGTGCCTGAGTGCACAATTGCTGCACTAGAGGGAGCAGGAAGCTCATCTCTGCAATGGCCGCTGGGCCTGATGCGAGCAGCTCGGGCAATCCACTGCTCCTTGGGGACCCTCGGAGTGGGCAGGTTCCTGACTGCTGAACACTGATCTGGGAATCGGGCACATCATTAAAGACCAAAGCTCACGCTCTCTGTGGGAAAAAGGCTCTTCTGAAAATCTCCACTTTGAACACTGCTGGTTGTTTCAGAATATTTCTTTCATTGAAAATCATTCATGTTTTGTTTCTGATCCAGGAACTGGGTGCATGCTGTATACATGCCTCACCTTATCATGCTTTTCATTTTATGTCTTAGAACAAAATTAGTTTGCAGTGTCAAACACCCTCTGACTTCGCCTCTTGGTATAGCAAACAGTCGCTCCACACCAGAGACTTGATACAAATTTTTTTTCTAAAGATGAAAAAAAGCACTAAATGGGTAGCATAATCTGTTTCTGTCCTTAAATTACAGGCAAAATGACCCACGCTACATCAGTTAAAAAAGCTTTTCATAGCTGACAGGCATGGTTTAATCACAACTAAAAAGCATCCATACACTTTCATCTAAAATGCTCTAACAAGGGCTTTTCTTAAGAAAGAAAAATCCATCAAAATTCTTGAAGGAATCAGTGAGGGATAAATCCTCGTGTATGTCTTTTTTCCTTTACTGTGTCAAACGGATGCCTGCATCTGGAAAATTGTAAATGTGGAAAAACAGTAGAGCATAACAAAGAGACGGGATAACTTTATAAACTGCTTCTCATATACTGTTGCAGTAACTGTAGAAGCAGATCCTCTATTCCATCAATAGGAAATAATGTACTTCCACTCAGAGAGGCTATATATATAATTTACAACTCACAGAGCCAAAGTCATAATTACTGTTATGGTAAGATTCCCCTGTCTTCGACCATTGTAGCCTCTTCTACAGTTTCAGATATTTTCTAGATTTTAACCATATTCTTTTGTCTGTTTTCCTTCCACATTACTTTCTGGCCAGAAGGCAACCGCAGAATTCTCCACTTTCACTTCTTTGCCATCCCTTCACCCTCCTTCCAAGCCTGTTTTCAGTTGTGATGTTCTTTTCTCTTTCTCAGTCTCTTGACTTTTTGACTGTAACATCTCCATACTGTCCTCATGACTTTCTTCTCTCTCATCCTCAGTCCTGTACTCCTCTCCTGGTTCTTTCCTTTCCACCTTCCATCAGATCACAGGCTTCATTACCCCAGGGCATTTGTATCGTAAGTTGCTTTTTACAGCTCCCTATCTCATCCTTTGGGATATGCAAATCATATAGCCTGTTTCCTCACTTCTAGATCTCCATAACCTTCTAGAAACAAATGATGCCATTAGTCTAATTAGTCCGGGGTTTCAAAACTTTGAAATGTTAACTAAGGGGCATAATTTTCCAGTAAAATTTGAAAGGGAATTAGTCTGATGAAGGAGAACTAGAATACCTAGAATACCTGAAACCTCTCATAAAAATATTGAAGTGCTTGGAACTAGTTTTGCCTTCTTTTACAGTGCTGTGTGAATGGATGAGGGAATAATATTGACATTCCACCAATTTCCTCTGCTCTAAAAGTGAGCAAAAATAGTCAGAAATAGCCGAACTGTGTTATAATATCAGAGGGAAAGGGGACTCTACATCTTTTTGGACATATAATTAATATCTTGATTTGCCTGAATTACCCAAATCCATCCAATTCAAGCTCTGATTTGGGAAGCCTCTTCTTCTCTTAAGACTGTAGTGCATATTTAAAACCCCTTTTTCTTTAATAAATATGGAATAGTTCTATTGTCTGTAAAAACAAGCCATAGGAAAGAAAATGAAACAGAAGAGTTTTGAACTTATTCAGCCACTTCCAAAGTTATTTATCTCTATGACATTGAATAAGTCACTTGAAATTTCCCTTCACGGTTTCCTCAACTGTAAAATGAAATTTATACAGCTTCCCCATTTTTGAGATGGAGGACATGTACATTCGAAAAATTCTATGAAAAATTCCGCCTCATTTTCCTAAAGTTGTTTCACCAGCTGTACCTACCACTTAAAGGTAGATGAAACCTCTGTAAGTAAAGTTCACACAACTCCTTGAGACCTTGCATTAAAAAGTAAGAATTAATTTCTGACATAGAATTTATTTTACCCATCTGAAAGAAGCAAGATGGATTTAGTTCTCAGTGGGCCCACAGTAGGTCCTTTGAGATCCATCAGAACTGTGACTCTTGACTTTCATCACCTAAAAAACCTGCCATGCACTATCATGTATAGATATGCAGTGCAGAAGAAGGAAGAAAAGCTAAGAATAAAAGATCTGCCAACAATCTTGTGAAAATGATAAATGCAGATCTAAGAAACAATGAGTTTCTTTTGCTTTCAGCCTTACTTTAAATTATACTAGCCACATCCTCTAAGCAGTAGTCTTACTGCATGTTGTAGATTTCCCTTCCTTAGAGCTGTTATCACAATCTTGACCATTAATATATGCCAAGCCTGAGACCAGTTACTCTGCCACATAATCAGGCCAGGTGGTATGGTGGGGAGAATTCCCCTCAAACAATTGTGTCATCCCCAGTGAGTCCCTCTCTCTGAAAATGGTGTGCCAATGCCTATCAGAAAAGATATTCTATATTGTACATCACAACAGTTAAAGCACTCCTGTAGTGCTGTTCAGGATCAGACAATCTGGCTTCTGCCTGTGGTCCCACACTGAGCAGAGGTTACTCTTCAGTCTGAGTCCAGTAGTACCTGTCTGAACATTTCAACACTAAAAAATCAGAATCTGAGAAAGAATTTTGTCTAGTCAACTCGAAGGACAAATTGAGCTATTTAAAATTTTCATTATATTTTTGAAATGTCATGTCAATTTCTCAATTTTTTTTCAGCCAAGAATGCTGGAAGTCAAACTGAGATTGAGTTTCCAGGAGCAGGGAATCTAATAAAATATAACATAATTTGTGATTAAATAACCATGGCTGCCATCTCTGCTGCTGTACTGTCTTCTCTAAAACTGAACAGCATTTATTTATTTGAATTGCTGTGTTGGTATCAATTGGCTTATTCATGAAAGTGTTCCTGCTCCTATACAGTATATACATATCAGACAGACTTTCCCTTTGAAACCAAGCATGTTTATATCTATTTGCCAGCTAAAGAAATACAAACTGATATTGAATACTTTATTAGGCAGAAAACACTCTCACATAAAAAGCTTCTAGAACTTATGTATAATATATCCCTGAATACATTTAGAGAATAATTTTTGTCAGGAATGGCTAAATTCTGAGGCACAGAACAGCTAACTGCTGCTGTTAGTCCGCTTTTCTTACTTGTGAGTATTTATAGAAATATGTTTGCCTCCAGAGTATCATCATCATGCTCATAACTCTATTTCAATGGCCCAAAGAACAAGAAGGAAAAGACTCCTACTTGTTAAGTATTTCCCCTCATCTTTTAATTAAAGACTTGCATGGGACCTTCTGCAGGTTAACCAGGACAGGGTGGGAGCTGAGGGGCTGGAAAGCTGGGAGAGCTGAGGCACAACTAGATGAACATAGTCAGTGATACACCCTTGCAGCAAAGAGAGGAAACAGCATCCCGGGGGCCACGAGGCACAGCATTGCCTGCAGGCTGAGGGAGGTGATCCTTTCCCTCTGTTCAGCACTGGTCAGACACACCTGGAGTACTGTGTCCACTTCCAGGCTCCCCTCTACAAGAGGGACATGGACATGCTGGAAAGAGCCCAGCACGTGCCATGAAGGGGCTGGAACATCTCTCATATGGAGGAGATGGGGAAGATGGAACCAGACTCTTCTCAGTGGTACCCAGTGAAAGGGCAATTACACAAATTGAAGTACAGGATGACTAAACATAAGAAAAAGATGTTTTATTGTGAGGCTGACTGAGCACATGGAAGAGGCTGCCCAGGGAGGTTGTGGAGTCTCCATCCTTGGAGATGTTTGAAATCTGACTGGACACATCCCTGAGCAAGCTTCCCTAGCCAATCTTGTTTTGAGCAGGAAAATTGAAACAGACGATGTCCAGAGATGCCTTTCAACATTCTATGGTTCCAAGAGTCATAAGAGTGGAGTACAGATTTCTAGTTCACTGAAGTGGGCCTTACTGATTTAGGAAGGCAGATGGTGACTGTTCTGCTCAAAGGTGTAAAGAATCTCATTTTAGAATTTGAATTAAGGGAGAGTAAAGAGGCCAAGCACTTGCAAAATCCTCCATTTATAGGGTCTGTGGAGTGAAAAGGGAGTTACAGCTTGCAAGTCATCCTAGAACTAAATTAGAGCTCCCACAATAAAAGAAAAGTGGGAAATTAGAAGAGGAAGAGATTGAATCAAGAAGGGTCATAAGAGCTCTGTGTTAGAGAGGACACAGTCTGAGTGCAGTTTCACATTACAGCAATAATTCTCTAACAGTTATACATTTAAAAATAAGGTCAATGTCATAAGGTTTTTTAGAGGTAAAGTTTCACATTATGCTGCCAATGAAGGGGACAACCCTGCTCTTCCCCTCCAACACATTTTCCTTCTTTCTATTCTTTTCTAATCACTGCCATCATTAGTTATACCAACTCATTGATACAGCAGCATATTGAACTACCAAAAAAAAAAAAAAAGATTACTCCATTGGTGCAATTTGGTGACTTTGATGCTCCCTGTGTACTTGCTAGAGCCAGTGCAAAAGAGAGGATGAGGAAGCACAGCTATGAGACGTAAAAGCAGCAGTAACATCCAGTTTAACCCCATGCTCAGTTGGATACCAGTGAAATTTATCAAACATGAAAAAGAAGATGTTATTTTATATAGTCTAGGCTATATGTGAGTTATTGGTGTAATCAGGCAGCCTGGCTGCAGTATCACCTCATACCCTAAGGCAGTATGTTCTATCCTGCACTGTGCAACAGGGTCACTAACAATATCTATCAAGACTTAGAAAATCCCTAAAAGATGTAGGCAATGAAGAGCAAAAAAGTACTTTCAACTGTTTCAAATTTCAATCTGTCATTACAAAAATCCATTCCACAGTCAAGAACAGTTTTTTATGAATTTAACACCAATTGATGAATTGTGAATTGATATGAGTTGATGGCAAAAACCTATCCACAATTCCAAAACCTAGTGATATCCAAAACTCAGGATTGCATATAGCATTTGCTCTTACCAGAACCTGTTGTGTCAGATAACGCAACAGTTTGTACAACTGTACTTGGATTCTAACATTAATTACACTTTATCACTATACAGAGCATATTTTAGAAGATCTCTTATGTGGGCATATCTAACGACATCTTATTTGTATAACTGATGATACAGTGAGGAAATACCAGGGATTTTTTTCTACCTGAAAGGCTACCTCCCTTATTTCTAGCAATGTAACATAAAAGCAAAAAATACCCAGTTTGTTTCTAGAAAATAAAGATGAAAATCCTTCTGAGGTCTCACCTACTAAACAGATATTTTTATATACTTAGAAGTTTTTAACAGTTATACTGCAGCCTGATCACTGAAGAAAAGGAGTTACAGAGATATGAAGATATTGTCCTGAAATACACAGAAAATTAATAGTAAACAATCTCTCCCAAAACTAACTTCGAAAAAGAATTGCACTCAAGTACAGTTAAGAAAAGTGTACTTTCAAGTAGTGAGGTGGGATCCTAAGTAAAGCAAATATGAACTACTTGGCTATATTTAAATACTGAGTTTGAAGTTCTAGGTCAACTGGCTTTACTTAATGGTGGAAAGAATAGGTGGAAAAGATAAAATTCCACTGTGTCAGCAGAAAGTTTTCCCAAAAAAACAATACTCAACTGAACTACAAAGTGAAGTTAATTAATCTCATTTAAAGAACTGGAAAATGCTCTACTAACTGTAGCTTGGGAATAGCTTCAATAAAATAGACAGTACTGTGTAAATGACTGAAACAAATTCTTGCTCTAGGAGACTAATCTGCTACATTGATGGGTGTTGGGATGCTAATACTTTTACCAGAGAGAAAGCTACCTGGCAGAAACAAACTACACTGCTACATAGTGAGCATTTGGAAATTGCAGGACCAACGCTGAAAGACAGGCTGAGCTTTCTGCTGTTGAGAGGAAAAAAAA
>WEIU01012088.1:9088-21048 GCA_013389925.1 Aegithalos caudatus
ACCATATTCATTTAAAAAAAAAAAAAAAAACCAAAAAAAAAAAAAAAAAAAAAAAAAAAAAAAAAAAAAAAAAAAAAAAAAAAAAAAAAAAAAAAAAAAAACACAAAAACTATTTTCTGAATCCCTTTATATCTGACATTGAATGAATATGCTAATAGAAGTATGTCATAGCAAAGTATTTTGAAAAACAAACTAAAGAATGAATAAGCATGAAGAATATTATTAAAGTTGGGATTGTGGCCCCTAAATTTATGTATAAGCAGTTAACATAGAATAACAGAAAAACTGAAAAACAAACAACAAAACTTCTAGAAGTGCTTTATCCTCATTACTGTTTAGTAGAAACTTCCTGAATAATGATATTCCCTCAGGGGGTGATAATTTATAAAGTAAAAAATCATAAAATATAATGGTTTTATGACAGTTATTGAATGTTGATAGAGATGTGTTATAATCTAAGACTGGGTTCCATTTAAAAGAATTGTCTTTTATTTGTTCCATGTCTCTCTGCGTCTTTTCCATTGGTTGGCTACAACATTTGCCAGGATCCCACTGTGCCTCTTTGTATGGAAGGGAAGATGAAAACTTGGAAGATATTGAATCTTCAGTTCCTGAAAAACTTGGCCCCTCCTCATCTTGCTACTTACTGAAGTGGCTTCCCATTTTAAATGTGTAGGATAAGAGAAACAGAAAACTTGTGGAGCCTCTGTACAGCCACCCTCCCAGGAGCTTCCAGTGTTCATGTCTTCAGGATGGCTCTTCTGGTGGGTTTCCTGAAGACTGTGACATTTTTTATTTTACACAAAGAATTTGAAATGTGAGGTTCTCCTTCAGTTCATAACAAAGTCAGCTATTCTGAAATATCAAAGCCCTTTGTGAATTGAAATGACCTTTCCCTGGTTAGCTCCTGCCCTTTAGCAATGGGTGTTGCTGGTTGCTCGAAATTCACATACATGGCTACTTTTTGCAAAAAAGGCTGTGAGGGGGCAAACTTTCTCCAAAAGGTCTTTAACTTAAAATAGTCAACCCAAGGCATGAAAAAAAGGGAACCAGTTCTGCAGGCTATTCACCTCTTGGCCTCTTTACTGAAATTGCCAACAAGCAGAGGAGCTGTGATGAAGACGATTCATTTATCTCTGAAAATAATGTTGAATATCTGTCACTGCTTTGGGAAATGATTGACCTGATAATGATAGGTTTTATATCAGCAGGTCCTCGAGTGCCATTCTCAAAGTCACTGTATGGGGTTTGAAAATTGACTTCTTAATGGTGACAATCCTGTGAAACAGAAAAGAACCACGTGGCAGATGAATTTTCTGATGCAATTGCATTGACTTTTCTCTATCCAGATTGATGCCCATGCACTAAATATGTTGCCCAGAGCAAAACTTAAGGGAATTATAGTGCAATGACATTACATAGAGCCATATATACCTTTAATGTCATGCATTAATTTAATCTTAAACTTTTTCTTATGATGGTGAAATGGTTCTCACTTAAAAAAAAATACTTACAGAAGAGTTATATTTAAATTTGTGAATATATAGTTTAGTCTTAAGAAAAAAAAATCATAATTTGCTTCTTTTTTTTAAGGTTCATTACAGTTAAAGTTTCCTTCCAGAGAAGCATCTCAAAAAGGTCAATAGAAACTATTAGGGATTAAGGATGGAATTTTCAAAAGTGATTACTGTTGGCCAAAGTCTGATCTCACTGGTTTCAATGAACTACTGTTAACTTCAGTTTGAATAGAAGTAGTCAAATGTCAGGGTCTTTTTGGAAATCCAGTAGGAATGATGTGTCATTCAGTTGACAGTGAGAGTACAAGACACTCAGAGTGGGTTATCTCCCTCTTTCTTTTCTGTGAAGCGTGATATTAATTTCTTAGAAACATATAAATGCTATCATACCAAACAAATATGCAAGTATAGAAAGAGGAAAAGAAAAAGAGTGAATGAAAATTAATTTCTGGCAATAAGGGGTTAACAAAGACAAATATAGATAAAAGTAAACAAATACAAATCCAATGAGATATTGTCTTGGAAAATTGCTACCTAATTTATTTCCTCATTAGCATTTTTGAAATTTAACTAGGCCCAATTTCCCAGTAAACAAGAAAAATGAATTGCAGATCCCAACTCTGTTTATGTTCAATTTCTATGCTTTGTTTTGTTATCCCTGAATTAAAGAAAAAATTCTGTCTTGTTTGCTCTTCAATTAATATTATAATAAATGCAACTTTTTATGGTGTTTGCAGTTTGTTACTACTATTTATTAGATGCAGTATGTTAACACCCAAAGAATAACCAACAGAGGTATTCTGTTGTGATAGACAAGACTGACACACTACCCATTCCTATCTTTGCCTATTTAAATGGTTCATTTTTAATGAGTAAAGTAGGGAATATTTTTAGAGGTAGGAGAGAAGAATATACATAACACACAAGTTAAGAAAATAATATTCTGATTCATAGACTTCAAATTATTCCTACAATTTTGGGCAACTTTGAGGAATAGCTGCTTTCAGCAATTTTCTAAGGGAATTGACAACTTATCGTAAAAAGAACTGGAGAACAGTAGAAAGTAGATTTTCAATCCATGCACTCTGTTGGCAGTTGTGTAACTGTCTTTGCACAGTGAGCCAAGAAAAGGAATGGGTGCATTTTTATGCAACAGGAAGAAAGTACCTACTCAGCAATCCTAACTGGAAAAGTAAGGCTGTGCTTTGTACATAGAACCCCAAAATCATAGAATAGCCAGGATTAGAATTGACCTTAAAGATCATGTTGTTCCCACCTTACCAGCATTCATTCCAACCAGGTTGCTAAGAGCCTCATCCAGGCTGGTCCTTGAACACCGCCAGGGTTGGGGCATCCACAGGTTCTCTGGGTAACCTGTGCCAGTGTCCCAACACCCTCACAGTGAAGAATTTCCTCCTAATATGTAAACCAAACTTCCCCTCTTTCAGTCTGAAGCCATTCCCCCTCAGCCCATCAGTACATATCCCCATAAAAAATTCCTCTCTTTCTTTCTTCTAGGCTCTCTTGGAAGATGTAAGGCTGCAATTAGGTGTCTCTAATGCCTCTTCTATTTCAGGCTGAACAATCCCTGTTCTCTCAGTCTTTCCTCAAAACATATCCTGGGTTTGGGTTTTTTGTTGTGTTCTGCTTTGTTTTGTTGTTTTGTTGGGGTTTTTTATTGGGTTTTGTTGTTGTTGTTGTTTTGTTTTGTTTTTTGTTTTGGTTTTTTTTGTTTTGTTTTTTGTTTTGTTTTTGTTTTTGTTTTGTTTTGTGTTTGTTTGTTTGTTTGCTTGCTTGCTTGCTTTGTTTATTTTTTAAAATTCAGTCATATACATTTTTCCTTTATCTGGATACTTCACTCACAGACTATCAGATAGAAACTGAAGTTTGTACAGTGAAGACAACCCTTCAAGAGTTAGGACAGAATGTGAGTAGGAACACTGTTCTTAGGTGCTGGAATCTCTCGTGTTTGCTCATGTTGTAGTTTTAGGTCACAATCCTCCGTAGGTGAGTGCATACATGTACATCCAAATTAGTAAATTACAGTTTATTTTACAATTAAATCAGCTACATCTGTTTCTGATGCACAAAATCTGGTATTTTTAGCATCAAATCTTTGGGCTAAGATTCAGCTAGGCTGCAAAAAATTCTCAATATGTGTCTGCTGTTCTCTGCTAGCTGTGGATGTTTCTAGGATAACAGCACACGGGTGCCTTAGCACCTAGTACATGACAGCATGACACTGTTCTAGAGAGAAGGTTGTGTGTTAAATTGTTCTGGACTTCTGGGCATGTTTGGCCTGTTTGCTTTAGTCCAATATTTATATTCCCTCTCCTGTACAGCTAATCTGTTTCTCCTCTCATACTATTTTTTTCTTCAGTCCAGTCCACTAAATTGTTCTTACTGTAGGCACTGCAAAGATATGTTTTTGTAAAAAAAATATTGAAATTAAAGTTTCATAATCTTTTGCTGAACAGTTGTACATTAAAAGTAAAGCAATTAATTTCCATAACAATTAATTTTAGTAAATGTAAATGAAATCCTATTCAAAATATTTCAAAGCAATTTTTTAATTATTATTTTGGGCTTGTTGGGGTTCTTTTTTTCTGCTTTCTGGCATAACACATTTATCTGGCATAAAACATTTATTCTCCCAAATATCAAGTCTGTTTACAAGAACTCATCCCCTATATGATTCATTTACACTGGCATTAGCCTGTCTAGAGACTTTCATCCAAACATGTAAAAGCACAGAAAAATATCAGGTAATGACTTATAATTGCTATTTCTGATGGACTGTGAATTTTGTATGATTAGTTTTGTTCCTCCATAGCAGCCTCACATCTTTATTAGGACACTTTTGTTGCCTTTTTTTTATTTTATTTTTTTTTCAGGCTGCAAATTCTGTGGAATAGAAATTGCATCATTTGATTTATTTTTACAGTATCTAGCATAATGTGATACTAAATATGTCAGTATATAATCAGTGCTATATCAGTGTTAATAATAAATAATGAAAACCCTGTAAGATTACTATTCATTTCTCGGGTAAAGAAAAATTGAAATAAGCAAGTAGGCAACTGCTCTAGGCTTCTATGCCAATCAAGGGCAGAAACAACCTTCCAAACCAAAGCAGATTAAGATTAAGATTCATTTTCAAGGCATGACAAAATGATGTGTTCCTCTAAAAGCACAATTAAAAGATAGACATCATCTGCCATGGGTATCCAAGGGTGAGCTTCACTGTGGACCACTCCAGATGACTTATAATTTAGGCATATAATTTTCCTGTTCAGCAAAGAGTGAGGAATACCCACCTCCCAAAACAAATTTGTCCCAGCTCTCTGTCCTTGCTGACTCCAGAGAGAACCAAGACAGCTCAGAAATTCCCAGACATTCATGGCTCAACTTGCTTGCATGCACTGATATCTGGTAATCCAGGACATCCAGGCTGGGCTGGTGTGGGGATGGGCAAAGCCCCAGCAGCCCTGCCTTGGAGAGAGGGCTGCTGAGGAGATAAGAAAGGGATTGCACAACCTCCTGCCAGACCCCCAAGATAAGAAAGTAACTTTTCAGTTATGGCGACCACAGAAAGGTCCCACAAGCCCCCAGGAGATTTATGTAGATCTGTTGTAAACCATTGGCTTGTCCCCTTCCACTCCCACCCTGGATTTCCCATAAAAACCCCCCGGTTTGCCCCACTTCTCGGGGTACCCATCACTGGCTCCCTTCGCTGGTGCCATGCAATAAAGCTACCTTATGTGGAATCGCCACACGGACCCTCTCTCTCTTCTCCCCGGGCTGAGAGAGAAGCTGTCTCACAGGGCATGGGCATGCAAGAGCTGAGATCACCTAAGAGCTAAGAAATCACTAAAGCTGCCCTGTCCCTGCTGAGACGCTCTCTGCCCGCTGAGGGGGTGCTCTGGCCCCCTAGAAGGCTGTCTCTGGTGAGATACCCTTTTTGGAGTGGCCTCAGCCCCCTGGGTTTGGACTGCGAACTCGAGACCAGCGGGCCCATTAGGCTGGTGGATGTCACACAGGACCTTCCAGGTGCCTCTTGTCCTGCAATATGAACCTCTTGCTTAGGATCCTTTTCCAAGGAGAGCCAATGTATTCTGGTGAATAACCAAGCTCTGCCTGAAGTAGGCACGGTGTTTAATCAGAGGAATCCCTCTGAGGAGTCACAAAATTTTAGCAACTGGAGCTCAGAAAACCAGCTCTTATGTAGAAACTTAGCCTGCAGTTAACTAAAATTAGGTGAAATTAATCCCAAATTCATAATTTTTAAATAGCTATAGTTATATTAAATGCAAACAATCCACTGAGCAGGGATCTGCAGTAATTTCTGATCAAAGATTCCAGAGTTGGGCTGGAAGATGATGGCTTCTAAAGTTCAGGAACAAGCTATAAGAGGAAACTGGGGACCTCACATAGGACTTAAAATGGTGTTAGACAGACACTTCCAGTAGACTTGCCTCAAATCTATCTCAAGGAAGGCATGTGGGGAGTATAAAACCTTAATGCTAGCACCACGGTTATGAGAAGAGGACTGGTTGATATTTTGCATATTTTGTCTTTTTAGAGAACTGTGTATCAGGTTTTCACCTCTGAAAACGGTTTACTAATTGGAGAAAGGAACTCTTTGTACTTAAAAATCAGATAAGTTTCTTGCACCAAAGAGCATAAGGCAGAGATCTAGATCAAGAAATACTTAAAGAGGTTATTTTTAAAGAAGACTGAGAAAGACTGCCAAGCTGACAGGCTCTTGAATGTGTTCCATCCATATGGAATAGAGTATTGAGCAGCAAAAAATATAGTATGCATATGCAAGAGAAAAAACATACATAACTAAATGACATAATAAGGAGCATTAAGAAGAGCCGTGGTACCATTCTGAATGCTACACTCATGCAGTCAAATGAAGTGGAGAGGAAGATAGCATTTACGTGTGCGCCAGGGAAGAAAAATTCTGCTTTAGGCCAGTTTCCTGTCAGCAAAAATACATTTTCAATTAATACTGAATGAATGAAAATAAATAAACACTATTCAAGCAATTGAAAAGGTCAGGAGTGGGTTTATTTTCTATTTTTTGCCTGTAAGCAAAATTAAGATAAAAATGTTCAGTGTACACCTGCAGGTATGTGTTTCAGCAAATTGAAAGAAAAAAAAAAAAAAAAAAAGAAAAAAAATAAAACAAACATAAGCAAACAAAAAAATCATAAGCATTTCTGGAAAAACAAAAATAAAATTGGAGGTCATTTTCATTCCAAAATATTTGTGGGTTCTTGTTTTATGTTTTCAAATAAATCTTTTTTGGAGTTCCTAATAATAATAAAATACAATTTACACCTGTAAATTACCCGATTTGTGATTTCAACAGGAAAAGTGAGAACTCTTGATTTCCTCCTGTGTTACTTACTCAGACTGTGAATACCTTGAAAAGTGGCAATCCTATTCAAGGGCCATAAAAACTACAGGTGTAGTCATTTTTCTCATCTTTCTTTGCATGAGAAACTTTGACATTTCCTGAATTTAGTGCAGTTATGACTATCAACATTAGTGGAAGATTTGTCTAAACCCAATCTGAACTATTTCTGTATGGTAGTCCAAAGCTGTGACTGTCTTTCTTTGTATGTAAGGTTAAACAGCTTTGTGCTAAAAAAAATCAGCCACAGACTCTCACATCTAGTCCAAATCTGGAAAAGTAAATATTTGAATGCCTTGTCTACTGGAGACATTTGTTGCTGCTATTCAGTGTCAGTAAAGTAGTTGTCTGTAACTGCAAAACCAACTCTGGTTACAGAGGAAATACACATCTATAGATGAACTTCTACAAATATTTCCAAGATTCAAGAAGGAAACATGCAGTAAGTACTACAGTTGACCCCATGTACTGCTGTGTCTGCTGCTATACAAATTTTTAAAAGGTAAATGAGGAATGAAGTCATAAGAACAGATGTAGAAAAGAAAAAAAAAAAGGACATTTCACAGATCTTAATTGCAGTTAAACATATTTCTGTCATTCCTGAGTGAAAAAATTCTACATCACTAAGATATAATTTTAGCCATCTTACACCTACATTAAAAGAACAGCAGTTCCTGACTATCTAAAGGTAGCAGAAGCCATGTTTTCCTAATCCTGGGGTTGTTTATTTCCCCCAACATATGCAGTTCAAATAATAACAAAGCAGCCTCATTCCACCTCTACAACCCAGCAGCAAATATAAATCCATCAGGGTGACAATAGGATTAAACTGTGGGCATTGCTTGCTTGTTAGTTTTCTCCCTTAAATAACTTCCATGTGAGATGGGAAATTAATGTTGCAAATAAGTTGGTTCCTGTTGTGGGCTCTACAATAGAGCCAGCAATCCTCTTACTGTGAGTATTACTTTTGCCTGTATGTCGGCTGGCTAAACTGTTCAGTCACCTTTTGTCTCCATAGGAGTACAATGTGCTTGTTGATTTGCCAAGTCCCAAATCCTATATTTAATACAATGCCTTGGTGTAATTTGAAAAATAAAAGTATGACTCTCCCTGAATATCATTATGAAAATTGAAGGGGAGAGAAACAGGGGCACAAGCTCACATACAGATATTTTCACATTCATACCCCAGAAAAAGACTCAAGCTGTGTCTTCAAGTGAAAGGAGGCATGGACAAAAGAAAATGTATTAATTGGACCACCTCAGGACAAGGTTTTAAGTTATCATGGCTCACCTTCTTCCACTGCTTTTTCCTTTCTGTAGCGCAAGGCCATTTACTTGCTGCAGAGCTACCTCGGTTCTGAAGGCCAGTGGAGAAAGAGGACGGAGCCAAGTCTATTCCTTTACCTAACTAAACAGATATTTCTACACCTAAACCCAGCTGTATAAGGTTTTATTTGCTCCTAGCTGTTGAATCCAAGCCTGAGTAAATCCAACATACACAAGTCTATGACTAAGGGCTGTCTAGTCCAAGTCTTCATGAGAAAAAGGTCCATACCTACTGAGTAGTCTGGAGTTTTTGACTGTACTGCTTTAGATGCCTTAAGCTGGTCAGAACATTTCAGAGCCACAGTCACTGCCATTTAAAGCTGTTGAAAACGATATTGTCAGAATTCCTGTCTGGTGAGGAAAATTGTATCTTTCAAAATGCATAAAAAAGGTATTTCTTTCAAGCAGATTTCATGCAATGAGGAAAACAAATGACAAATGAAACATAGTGAAGGTGACAAAACATACTGTAGCAAAAGCTTCCACATGGGATATTTCTTTTAAAATTTCAAAATAGCTTAGAAAAATCATTGATTTAGTGCATTAAAAAATCATATATAGTTTTACTGTGAATTACATGCTCTGAATTTAGAACAGTAAATATTTGGATTGACCTTCACCTCCCTCAAGTTTTTTCCTCCAGGGAATTTAATTTTGAAGCAAGATGTTTATTCATTTTTTCTCAAGGTGTTTTTTATGAATGAACAAATAAAAATCATGGATTTAGATTTTCCTATAATACAGGGAAATCTGTGTGTCCTCTCTCCCCAGATCTACCACCATCTCAACACTTTTCTGTAGATAATTCATCTGTGCCCTCAGTTTGCTTCCCATGGGGCAAAAGTAATGCTCAGAACTTTCCTAGCACACAAAGAGAAAGGGAGAGCATTTCCAGCTGTAAATTTGTGGGCATTATTTGTGTTCCAACGTACTCCTTGAAAACCTAGTGCCCAGGACTATGGATTGCTCACATAGGTGACAAAATTTTTCCTAAATTTACAGTCAAGATGCAGAAAGAGACAGATGAGAAAACAGCAGGGCAGGTGACAAGGCAGGAGCAAGGGTACAAGAGAAAAGAGTCACACTTCAGCTGGAAAATCGTGAGCTTCTGTTTCTGATTGCATAATTAGTGGATTTAAACATCCTACAGCTTCACCTGAGGCTATCCCTTCAAGTCAGACCTCATGGGACAGGAGGGAATCTTGGACTGTCTCTGCACCATTCTAAAGGTAAATAGATGAATACATAATAAATTACTTTTATAAGAGAAACAGATACATGCAAATTATTAAACTGAGGGGATAAGGAATGCAGGCAGCACTGTTGTGGTTTAAACATGAAATAGCCACACACAGCCACTCATCCACTCCCTGGCTATGGTGGGATGGGGAGAGAATCAGGGTGAAGAAACACATGGACTTTTTGTGAAGACAGTTAACAGGTAAAGGAAAACCCACAAGAAAAAGCAAAACAAAGAATGCATCCAGCACTTCCCACAAGCAGGCAGGCGCTGAGCAATTCCCAGGAAAGCATCACACACAATGATGACTTGGGAAGGAAAACACTATCACTCCAGATGCCCTGCATACACTTTCTTTTTGTATGCTGAGAGCAATGCCTACAAGAATATCCCTGAGATCACCTGGGGTCAGCTGTCTTGCCTCTGTCCCATTCCAAGTCCCTGTGCACCCACTCACTGCTGAGATGAGGTGAGAAGAAAAGCACTTGATCCTGTGCAAGTCCTGTTCAGCAATAATGACAAAATCTCTGTATTATCAACACTGTTTCAGCAAAAATTTGAAATACATCCCCGTGGTAGATATTGTGAAGGAAACTAACTCTACTCCAGACAAAACCAGCACATGCATGAATCTCCATCCAAAGCGCAGGAGACAAGTCCCAATAAGAATAAAGAGGGCTCCTGGAGCAGAGGTGCATTCTCAAAGTGACTTTATAAAAGCTTTCTCCTCACGCCAGTCTTCTCCCCGACTCAGCAGCCTCCTTGAGATCTCATGTATCATTGTTTTGTGCACATCACTTTCCATGAAATGAGTTTAATAGCATTATAAAAGTCACATTGTGCACAAATTGGGAACTTCAGCGCCTCGGTAACTGCTCTGATGCATACACACTTGCAAAGTTTTCAAAGCAGAAATGTTGAAGGCACTTCAAGGCACAAAAACATCCTTGGGTAAATTACTTCCTATTAGTATGTCACATATATCTTATATATGACTCTGGTTTCATGAAGTGACAGCCGTGCTTGACAATAAAACTTTGCACTCTTTTTTATTTATATTTTTCCTGATTTTTTTTATTTCTTCCAAGTATATAATGTCTGATGCTAAACCACTTATCTTCCTGCTACCAGTAAGACCAGCACTGCCTACTTTGCTTACCAATAAGCTAGAGCATTTCCACCCCACACCTCTGCCTGAAACATCAAGTAAATTTAATCACTGCTGGTTAAGTCAGACAAGTGAAGGAGGCATGGATAATTTTAAAAGGTGGGTAGGTTGTAAGTCCTGTGACCCATTTAACATTAAAGAGGAAAAACATGAAAGAAAAGCTGAGTATCTAAAAAAGAAATGTTTCCTTGTCTGGATAAATTCCACCTTAGATCACAGAATATCACCCTTTCTTTCAGTATCTTTAAGGTATATAGCAAGAACAAAAAGTAACAAACCTTCCCTCTTACCTACAAAAAGAAGAAAGAGGCATAGCTTTTAATTGTATGGATCCCCCAAATTGTCTGCAACCCTCCCCCTTTCCAGATAATGATTCCAGAGTGAGTAATTTGGCTCTCAATTTTTTAATGAAGAATCTGATCTCCTTTTTTTTGTTGTTGTGTTTTATGCTTCTGCATAATGGGACACTGAAATTGAAAAATCAGTTTAAGTCAGGTTTACAATCTATTTCACTTCCTCATTTCCAATTACAATTTTGGAATATTTTGTTGTTTGCATTTAAGGCATCATATGGAGATATTTAACACTTCATATATAGTAGGTTAAATGACAATTTTAATTGACTGTTAGGAAAGTTTAGAAATACATAAAAACTAGGAAAAGATAAGTCCATTTTTCTCTGCTTCTCTGTCCCATACACCATTTATGCATCTGCACATTGAAACACAGAAGTCACATCTCCTTAACATGTTCTGATCATTTAACTAGCCCTTGTTTAACTTCCTCTAGAGTATATTTCTAAAATGTTATGGCTGAGAGAAAGATGGAGTAGATAGAGCTAAATTACAGAAAATAAAATTGTATCAAACCTACAAATTAATCCCCAACTAAATTTATGATGTCCATTTAACTGAGATATGAACTCTCTGCTTGTAACTATGGGAAACATTTCCTGAATAGTTCTCTTTACAGTTAAATTCCTAAATGTGGTCACTCTAACAAGAGGAAATTATGGGAGGAAAAGTTCAGCAATTAATAATAAGATATTTGAAAATTTAGTTGAAAAATCTTACATTTCAGACCTTCCAAAAAATAATCAAATTTCTATCTAGGATTGAATGTTACAATTATGTTTACTTGCAAATTTACTTTTTCTGTAAAACCCTGTAATTTGGTCTTCACTAGAAAATTTGTAATAATTCATATTAATCCTAAATAAAAATAAAAACCAAAGAAAAGAGCAGTCATCACATCAATACCTTTGCAAAGGGTAACTGTAGGG
>WEIU01012088.1:56042-66450 GCA_013389925.1 Aegithalos caudatus
TTTTTTGTATTTGCTGCTGTCACATTTATAAATTGTAGTCCTCTACAAAGCAAAAAGTGGAGGAGAGTTAGTTGCTCCAAGAGAGCTATTTAATTTCGTTCTATTCAACATGGGAACAGGGATATAAACAACAATAAAGAAGCCCATCTCAAGCGGGGCAGGGGTGTGTGCACAAAATCATGGTAGGTGTGCGTATGTGGAAGAAAGCAAGACAGAAAGGACAGGTGGCAGCTTAGTTCCAGAGAGAAGAAGCCTCTGATCAGGCATATTCCAAGCACTACTTTAATGTGCCCAAAGTCCATGCTGGGAACTTTTTAGGTTTTCTCTAAAGGTAGTGGAGATGTGCTCCTCACACGATGCCTCACTTGCTCCATCTCTGCCTGCTCATTTCCCTGCTCAGCTTAGGCTCTCCGGAGGTGCCTATCAGTTTAGATGGTGCTCCGTTTTGGGGGAGGGGGAGGGTGTGTGTAGTTGGGGAGAGGTTCTCAGATCCTCGGGTAGGAAAGTAGGACTTGCAGGGAGTAAGTTGAAGGAAATTTGCATGGTAGCCCTGCTCAGGAGGAGAAGAGAACCAGGAGTGATATGAGCCACCTTCTTAACTCAGATTCTGTATACAAGTGTGTATGTGTGTGTTTATATTTATTTTTTAAAAATAGAAAGGAAAAGACTAACTCAGAAGTGATTGGGGTGTGACTCCAGATTTAACGCAGGAGGAGAAAGCCTTTAGCACGGGGCCACGGGGAGAGTGGAAGTTGTATCTTTTACAGGACAGCTTCAGTACCAGTGTCTAGTCCAGCTTGGTGCACTCCTGGCAGTGACAGTCAGTGGTAATGGCATTACTGGCTTTCCAGCTTTCCAGATGCCTTGGCGAGTTGTAAATCTTGAACTTAACGACATGTTTAGGACGCATCTCTTCCCTCTTCCCTCTTCCACTCATTCCCTTCCTTGCTTCCACTCTCAGGAAACACAAATGAAAATATAACCTGACAGTGCAAAGTACCAGTTTTACACAGGCTAGAGAAAATATTCAGGGCTTGGGGGCTAGGGACTCAGTCTAAGTTATAGGATATTTCTTCCATCCTTTCTTGCTGGTCGCTTCAAACACCCTTCTCATTTTTAAAATGATCAGTGTAGCTCTTTTGAACCTTTCTTTCTTTTCAGACTGTCTTCCTAGAAGCCACATCAAGGTCTGATTGGCATCATTTAAACATGACACCTGTACAATAATAATTATTAATAACAGCAATAAAAATAATGGTAAGAAGCACAGGGAAAGAAAGGTCCTGAGAGATTTCATCTAATAGTGAGGGTAGACACTGAGCTCATCTGTGTGTGTGAATGTGTTTGCAAAAAATTATCTAAGGTTTCTGTAAAATAAAAATAATAGCAGTAAAAGCTACACTGAAGAGAATCTCTCACCATAGTGTAGAGGAAATCTTTGAGTTAACACTTCGATAAAGTATTTTTTTGGTAGTGGGAGGTTACAGTGATTTGTTGATGAGATTTTATTCTTTTATTATGTTTTATGTTAAACCTGGGATTAATCATTCTATGTGCTTACTTCAATTTCTATCTCATAGATTTGTGTTCTCTCTCAGTTCAGTTTTACTTTTACTGTATGCTTCTATTCACAGAGACAAACTCAGGAAGGGAGGANAGGGGGGGGGGGGGGGGGGGGAGAGAGAGAGAGAGAGAGAGAGAGAGAGAGAAGAGAGAAGGAAAATTTATCTTGCTTGGATGTGTTTAACACATATTCCTGAATTAAGCAAGATACTAACTTCATTTCCCTTCATTTCATTTCTGTTGTAAAGCTGCAACCTAGGAAAAAACCAAGTGAGGAATCTTGTCACCTCATCAAATCAAATTGCATGAGTTCATTTCAAAATAAATAGTCGTTTCTAACCTGCTATTAGTTTTCAACTTTGGAAAGAAAATTTATGATGGTGATTGTTATTTTGTGGGTAGGGTTTGAGCAAAGCTTCAATAGACACTGAGTTGCCAGCATTTCTGAGATCGGTTTTATTTAGTACATCCAAGAAGAGTTTGAACTCCTTTCTAGCGATGCCGCTGATTTATTAGCTAATCCTGATAAAAACGTGCCTCTGGCTACCTGGAAAAAAATTACTTTCTTCCCGGTAGTGATTAATTACTATTAAGTCAAAAAGCGTGATGGGGCTTTGAAGTATGAGGGTTGTGTTTGGCTATTTTTTACTATTATTTTATTCACTTTGTTTCATTTTTAATCTATTTTTTTCTCTTCTCCCTTCTCTAAATGCAGTCGTGTGAAGCATTGTGTTCATTCAAATGTCCTTATTTTGGCTTTGCTTTGCAGGCGTAGGTGAAGAATTGCATAAAGATAGTCCAACTTGGCTCACAGGGGTAGGTTGGCAATACAAAACCCCAAGATGCTTTCCATAAGAGATGCATAATGCTTATACATTAATTGATCCATCACTCAGTTGATTTCATTCCTAGTTCAGGGGATGAGGCTGTGGCAGTGGTACACCCTGAAGGGTTAATAGTAGGCTGTAGTTTATTTAAGTGTGTGGAGAGCAAACCTTCGTGTAGAGAGGGAGAAGGTGGGATTGTTCTAGGAGGAGGGAAGAGAGACGAAATAGCTTAAAGTAAGAAAACAGCAGCCGGAGTAGTTTCAGGTGTAAATCCATTGAAATGAGATCAAAGGGTTTGTATTCTTGAAAATATTGTGAAGACATCCTATTGCAGCCTCCCCGTAGAGCAGAAGGAAATTGAAAATTAAGAACCTAAAGTACATTACTATTCCCTCCTTCAAGAAAAACTATCACAAAAGGAGAGTAAAGTCCCAGGATCTCTCACCAGCAGCTCTGGCTGATACCAGTACAGACACCAGGAAATAGTCAGAGGGTTATGATTCTCTTGCAGATATGCAAAGAGAGAAAGGGTATGGGGGAAGCTGTGTGTGGGAGAAGGCGGGAAGGGCTTGCAAGATCCTGAGAAAATAAGCTTTCATGGCACGAGTGTAGCTGCTCTATATTTCCCCCATCCCCGCTTCTCTCCACACAGGGCAGGAACAGGCTCCTGCTCTGGTACTTAGCTGTAGGGTTGGGAAGAAGCTGTGTGCTGAGATCCATGGGTAGAAATCTACCGGGGCTGATCTGACCTATCCACACACTCACACATACTTGCACACACATGCAATGAGTTAACTAATCACAATTTAACAATTTAGCAAGACATTCATTCATAACTTCCCCCCATCTTATCTAGCTGTGGAGTATGCTTAAAGGCTGAGTTACTGGGAGATATAAAGGTTAGTGCTCTCAGGACAGCCATATTATAATGCATTATCTTTGGAGTCATTTAAGGCCAATTTAAGTGGTATTTATTATAATATTTATGAATTAATGTAATCTAAATATAGGACTGTCCCCATAGGTTTAAACAATATTTTCTATTGAAGCTTGCTTGTACCTAAGGCCTGGGTGATGTTTTAATCTAAAACACGAAGGTCCCCATATTATTCTATTTAGGAAGTCAGAAGAAATCAGCATTCCACACTTAACTGAGATTTACTGAAACACACGCGAACAAATGCACTTAAAGTGTGGAGATAGTGTGTGCTGGGAAAGCAGAAGTCTTGCATAGACTTGAGACCAACAACCCTCTTTCAACCTTTATTTAAGGGTGGAAAAAGTACAAGCCCCCTAAAACCTCCTTGAAATCCACTGCTGCAGTCGCATTGTTGGAGTGTTTTTCCTACCTGACCCAAACCTCACTCTGTAAGCATTCAGTGCAGATAGAAAAATGCAGTATAAAAAGAATAGTTTAGTCCTTTTACAGGTTTACCTTCTTAAAAGTATAAATAATTTTGGAATTTAAGACACCTCTGGGGTAGGGAAACAAGGCTTCCATTCATTATATCCTGTTCTGTTTGATTACAAAGATAGATGATAGAAAAATTAAAACCTTGTTAGGTTTAAGCATGTTCATGAAGGCTTTGGATATGTCAGAAATTCAAAGGCGCAATGAAAATAAGCATTCAGTCCAGATGATATGTATGTTTATATGCAGAAATGTATAGTTTTGTGTGTGTATACATACAGAAAAAGAGATGTGTACACATTCATGTGTACAGCATTTGGGAAATGAAAATTTTAGTTGAAAAAAAGCACAACGCTATACAGGTACTGGATAAACTCCTCCATAATTGAAATGTAAGACTTGCCTGGCTGAAAGCAACACATACAGCATTTAGTATGGTAGTAAACCAAACAAGTTTTAGGGAGGTAAACACACAAATAAACTGGAATAAAAC
The DNA here is from genome assembly GCA_013389925.1 of Aegithalos caudatus. Lineage (NCBI taxonomy): Eukaryota > Metazoa > Chordata > Aves > Passeriformes > Aegithalidae > Aegithalos > Aegithalos caudatus. The sequence continues at coordinate 60,337 of WEIU01012088.1, forward strand.
AGAGGAAACTTAAGCCTCAGGTCTAAAGAACAACACCTTAAAACTGTCACAATGACTTGGATAGCTTAATGGAAGAGAGGAAAAAAGCAACCTCCTGTTCATTAAAATCTCCTGTACATATGAGCATCTATGTGTTTTGATAACGTCAAACAGATAGCCCAAATTGCTCCATAAATTAGAAGGGTATATGTTAACTCTTTTTTTTTTCAGGAGTCTGGACATGGATTCTGGTTTCTAAAAGCAGCTGCAGCCAGTTATGATACTGTTGTTATGGTTGTGTCAGCATTTCCAATACAAACTCTAATTTTCTGGGATCTCTTGCTTGCTTGTCAAGTTTTGCACTGAAAGCTGTTCCTCAGCTAGTCCCACTACCATATGAACTAATCCTTACAAGATGGATTTGTTTAAAAGTTACATTATTGTGGAAAAAAGAAAGAATTAAAGTTTATGAGTTCACAGCTTTTGTTTCTTCTCTTACATTTCTCCGGGTTAGACTTACATTTCTTACACTTTTACAGATTAGGATTGCTTCTGTCCCGCAACACCTTTACATATACTGGTGCCTTTGGGCATTTTAGGAAATAAAAAATGGGGGTTTTTTTTTGTAAAAAAACTGATTAGGAAGAGCCAAATTTCATAGTATTTATTCATCCCTACAAAGGTTTAAATTAAGGGGTGAATCAGAAAGGTACTAATTTCTGCAAGAAACAATAGGAATAAGGGGCAGTTTGGTTTAGTTTCATGTAATTTTTTTTTTTTTCAAGCCAGAAAAGATTGAAAATTCAGCCCCGAAGTAGAGGGATAAATTGAGGATCCTTGTCAACTTGCATGAGAAGCGTGGTTCATCTGGTCCTGTATTCTGCATCTGCTAGTGGCCAGTGCCACCGGCTGGGCTTTCTTTAACCGAGGATTCAAATTGCATAGCATAATAAAAGCCAGGCAGCTGATGGAATATAGTCTTTTGGAGGAGATTGTCAGAAAGCACCTGGAATTTTTGTCTGGGTAAAGAGTGAGCGAGATTGCGAAAAGTGTCTTGTGCTCAACTGAAAGGCGGATTGTACCTGTCAGGGAGGGCAGACAGAGATCTCTCTGTTCATGGTAGTCAAAAACAAGACAGGAGGGTTTGAGTGATCAAGGAGGGTCTCCTCCAGCCTTAGGAGCTGGAAGTATGCAGCCACATTTTTCAGCAAGACATCAGGGTGTTTTTTCCATCATGCATACCCTGTGCGCATGCATACCAGCCACATTGACCCGACAGACCATAACGACACTAAAGGAGCTGTTACTGTCCCTCCTGTCAATCAAGTGTGAACCGAGGCCAGTTTATGTGACAGGCAGTAATAGTTCTAAGGGAAGAAGGTGGGGGAGATGATCTGGGCTGTTGGACTGCTTACCTGCATTTAAAAAAGAGAGAAAGCATCAGATGCCCAAAGACCCATGCAGGTGTTGGCTATAGCCTCAAAGTTATATTCCAAAAAAGCAGGGGGCTGCAGAGCTCAACATGACCTGTCCATCAAACCACTGGTTTCTGCCCCATAAGAGTTTGCACTAAGTAGGTGAGGTGTTAAGGAAACTAAGTTGAATCCTGACTTTAACAAATAGTTGGTGCTTCATTAATCCCTACGCCACCTTTATTTCAGGAGGAAAGGCCTATTACCTGCTTCCTGGGCAGAACGCAGTGAGATGACTGCTATCGCTTAACTGGCTTCACATTTGGAAATCTTGCTGCAGGTTTGCAGTTAGTGTTTCACATTCCCTTTAAAATTCTGGATTTTGGGTTTACATAGCAAACCTCAACACTTGCCGGTAATGCTACTAATTTCTGCACTTGCTGGCTGGTACCTTAACTTAGCTTTACTTCTGTAAGTGAAACTAAAACTAAAACAAAGCTAAGGAACTGACAAAAGCCTGATCTCTCCCACATTTCTCACTCACTGAAATGCTCCACCAATGCTTGTATGACTGTTGCCAGGGTTTGTTATGATGGACTGATCCTTATGCATTAAAATATGCTCCAGAAAACGGGAAAAATACTAACCATGGTGAGTAAAAGTTATGGTTTTCTTCCACCACTACTCCACTTACTGAGCTGGGGTATATAATACAAGGGTCTCTACCTCCTGGGGAGCCATTGTCACATTTTGGAGATCTCAGGATCTACTGAGTCACTTTGTCTGTACTGCATCTCTTGGTGTGGTCTGGAGTCAGGATGTCGTCACAGAGATTACATTTATCTGCTTTTGTCACTGTGAGCCACAGCCTGAATGCACGCGCAGGTGAATGCAGCTTTTAATGTGCATTCATTATATCCAACTGACATCCCCTTGAAGGAAGAGAGGGCTTATTATTGTCGCTCCTTAAAATAAAGATGGATGAGAGCTCTAAACCTCTCAAATAAAGTGCCTGACCATACGTAGTAGCTAAAAATAAATCATATACAGCCATCTATTCCATGTAAATGAATGGCAAGATATATAGACATAGACATTTTGTTAATTTTGTCAAGCAGAAGCAGCCAAAAATATTGATCAAGGCAAGGGGGAAAAGTTGATAATGAACTGGACTTGAAGAAGACTTTAATTGACAGTGACTTCTGTGAACCAGCTTTGGACAGTATATATAAACTGACCACGATGTAACTTTATTGCAATGCACTCTCCTGTAATTAATTGTCACCTTTGTTAAGACTGGCTACAGATCAAAGGTTTAAAGATACTTAACAGCTTCTTAGTAACAAACCCTTCAGATGCATTAGAAATATCCAACAGCTCAGCCAATGAGGCATGCAGATTTCGATCTACCTCACTCTTATCTGTTTATTTCTCCCTTCTTCATTGAACATGGAAAGTCATTGTTTAACATTAACTATTTAATAGATTACTTCGTTGGCAATTTTGATGCCTCCAGGGATATATGGTTGTGGTGATGGGGGCCTTCACTGTAAGGTCCTAAGTATTTTGTCAACGGAAAGTTGTTTATGGTTTGGTAGACCAAGGTGTAGTGCAAACACAGTTTGCAATGCAGGCTGTTCTTACTCCTTTACATGGCCAAGGTGTTTAATTTCCTTTTTTAAACCCAGAAAACATAAACAGAACATAAAANATAAAGTGTAGCTGAGAATGGGAAAACTTTTCTATGGGAAACTGCGTATGCAGTGAGATAGAAGTGTGCCTGACATTTGCATGGAACTATTTATTTTATGTGCATATTAACAAGAAAATGCATTCAGTACAGACAGGATAATATAGGCTTCTAAATAATTCCTGTCTAAAAGACAGTAGGGAGAACATATTTTTATGTGAAAGTGGCAGGTGACTTAAGAGGGTATCCTGGAATTATATGCAGAGTTTAATATGACACGTAACCATTTGCTCATTATATTATTTTAATGATATGGTCACACTTAATTAATTCATCTCTGGTTTATTTGTACATTGTGTCTGAGCCTCCAAAATATTTTAGAGGCTACCAGGCTTCCTTCCCAGTGCACTGGGGCAGATAACTCTAGACATGAAGCTTCTTCAATCAGAACAAAAACAGAGCTTTGCAGATTGAGTTGGCCTGATGAGAACTGACTGCACATTTGGCCTGTTTCTAATTCAAATGCCTGTGTATGTACTACACAGGGACTGTGTATGCATGCATGTATCAAAAGAGCAGACATACATTTGCACATAGTTACTCTCCTTTCCTGTCCCTAAGGAAAGATTTGCATCACATAATAAGAATCACTCACTGCAAACACACACAAATATCTTTGTCGGACTGATTAGCTTCTTGCAGGTAGATGTATAAAGCAGCATCAACCTAATAATGTCCCTATAAAACAGCACTTCCTTCCTAGGATCGAGAGGGATGAAGGTTGTCAGAAGATCAAAAGATATATCACAGTGTGCTTGTAGAAATCCCCTGATTATATTTCCTCTCTATAATGCTCTAATTCACTATTTGATCAATTGTAAAAAGGCCAATGCTTTAGGAGGAAAAAAAAGTATTAGGTTACTAGATGCTTCAGGGTAAGTGAAAATCACACCTAAAATTATATATAGCAATACAGTAATGAACTTGTCAATACTTCTTTAAGAAATCTGACAGCCCTATAAGAGAGATTCAGTTCTGTGAGCAAAGGTCACAATATAGGTATTGCTTATTAAGACTATCGATAGCCTAGTTGACCAATCTAACCAGAGACTGTAAAATGTACCTCCTGTTAACAGGTGGGGAAGAGAACTATGAAGAATTTAAAGAATTTCTCACACGTAATATTAATAATATTGATTGATTCTAATAATATAATAAAGTAAAGATGCACTTCTTTGAAATGGTGCATGAAGGAAGCACAGGGAGAGTGAGATACCTTTGCCAAGCAGATTGAATTGGTTTCAACCTCTCTGAAAGTTAATATAGAGAAAATTCAGTTTTCTTGCCTAGGCTCCATTTCCTGCTAATTATTTTACTCAATGCAGACAGAAACCAGATTTTTTTCTCTAGGATTGGGTCTTGGCCCGGCAGGTGCACAAAAGCCAGGGACCTGAGAAACTTCTTGTTGCAAGGAGCATTTTGATCAACAACTTCAACCCCAGTCAAAATAGGATTAATCCTAGAGAATTTTTCTTCAACATAGAATTGCAATGAAAATGTTTCATTTTTTTTTCCCACACCTTTATCAGCATTTAAGAGACGGGGAAAAAAACATGGTGGAAATAACATATGTTCTTTACTGTGTAAAATCTATAATTGATAAGAAAGGACTTTGCAGAGCAGCCACAAACATACTCCAAAACCTGCTGAAGTCCAGAAAGAAACTCTACCTTGCCTGCAGCTGTGTTTGGATTGGGCCCGAAGTTACGGGCAGTTCTGCAAGATGCCGTTGGTTGAAGCAGGAGCGGCCGATCACATGCAATGTGACTGACTTCAGCTTGTTACTCACCTAAACCCAGACACACAGAACTGGCTCCATCCGAATTTCCTAACTACTGCCTCTGCAACAGTAGGCTGCCTAATCTAGGTAAGCTAGTTAACTCCTTCTGCTATACCATTCAGTTTCAACCGTTCCTGTTCCAGTGTCCATATGATAGTTTCAAGAAGGTTTGCATGTCATTACACTTTTTTTTTTTTCAGTTTACAGGGCAAGTGTTTTTATTTTGTGAGCATTTAATTGCTTTTTAATGTGATTTATTTGATCATATTCCATCTTCAATAATACATGGATGAGGATACAATTTTTCATCCTCCTTTATAAAGATATATTGTTATTCAATTATGTATTTCTGTGGGATTTTCTCTGTTTTGTGTATTCACAGGGAGCTTGGTTATTTTTTTACTTTGCTTTCCTTATTCCTATCTATTTTTTATTATTGTTTATATGGATTTTTTTTTAAGAAAAAAGAATCTCATTCAAGATACTGACAATAAATGAGAAAAGTAGCAGTAGAAATGAGGAATGGGAAAGACAATGAACAAAAATCCTTTGGCAAAATTATTTAAAAGCATACCATTGCCTCATGTTTATTTGCAAGAGGGGATGCAGCCAATTTTGATACCAAAAAAAAAAAAATCCTAGAAACTATTTAACTCCAATTTTAGGAATTGACAGAGAAGGGGGAAAAAAAGAAGCTAGTCAGCTTGTAGGAACACTGGCAGAAAAGGCACCTAAAGACCTCGCTGGAGGCAAGGGTGCCAGAGCACTGCTGGTTTCTTCATTCTGCTAGGGATTTGAGAAGTTAACATCAAATTAAACAAACAAATAAAAAAAATCCCCAGCACTGCCATTCCTTCCGAATTATTTGTAATGGCTAATACACCTCAGAGGTGCTCCGTTTAAATTGCTGCCTGTGCCTGCAGCTTCATTCAAAGGAAGGGCATTATCTGATGGGTGAGGGCGGGTGGTGAGGACGCCTAGGTTCTAATCACAGCGTGGATAATTACTCACCAACACTCTCTGATGGAGTCACTTAAGCTCAGTGCCTTCAGGCCTGAACTGAAACTTGTTGAATCAATGGAAAGATTCCTATTGGCTCTAGTGAACTATTGATCTTTCATTTTCCCAACTTCAGTATTAGGCCAGCTGGAATTTTCTCTCTCTCTCTCTCTCTTTTTTTTCTTTTTTTTTTT
>WEIU01012091.1:36071-55561 GCA_013389925.1 Aegithalos caudatus
CGGCGCGCTGCCAGCCCGGCGTGGGCGCGGAGTACACGTGCGAGTGCACGGCCGGGTACCGCCGAGACGGACGGGGCTGCCGAGGTCAGCGGGGCTGGGGGGAGCTGGAGCTGGGATCTGTGCCCCATCAGGCACCAAGGTGGTGTTTGGGATGCTGGGATGTGACAGCACCCACAGCTTCACCGATGCATCGTGAGGGGAAACTGAGGCAGGGTGCTGGAGGTCCCTGGGGAAGCGCTCCAGGAGCAAAGGAAAAAGAAGAGGGGAAAAAAGGAGAGACGGGGAAAAAAGCAAAACCAGTGGAAAAATCATCCCCGTGTTTCATTAATTCAGCCACTTTCGTTGTTGCATTCTTATCACACCAAACTTCACATGCAAATTTATCTTTCAAATTTAGAATCCCTTTCCATAAGAAGCTGCCCAGTGCCAGTGAGTTGCACTGCACAGTGATGCTGGCGAGGAATTCAAGCATCCTGCCTTTCAATAAGGAACAGGTTTCCTTCTCCTAAAATCCCAGGTTAATCGACCGGTCTGACCACTTAATTTCAGGAGGCTGAAACCAAGTTTTAAACCACAGAGAGTCAAGAATATTGGTGTGCTTTGAACAAACGCTTCTTTATCAAAACTGTACACCAAAAGCGATCTTGTTCTTTTTCCCCTCCTACTTTGAGCTGATTAGAAAGTTAATTCTGTAGCTGATTAAATTCAGTGACAGACATGGGATGGGCAGCGTGGGGCAGGATTTTCCCTGTCAGACCACAAGCATCCAGACCATGAAAACGGGGGTGTCCCACCACCATCGGGGTGCCCGGTGTCTCCTCCTTTCCCCAGATGTGGATGAGTGCGCCGAGGGCCTGAGCCAGTGCGGCCCCTTCTCCGTGTGCCTGAACGCGCCGGGCAGTTACCGCTGCGAGTGCCGCGGCGGGTACCGGCCGGCGGGGGACGGGCAGGCGTGTGTGCGTAAGTGCTGACCCCAGCCGGGGTGTCCCTGATTCCAGTGCCCCGTGGACGTGCCCTGAGCACCCCTCCCCTGTCCCCACAGCGGTGGCACCGGCGAGTGACCCCTGCGAGGACGGGCGGCACCCCTGCGCTCCGGGGGACCGGGCACGGTGCCTGTCCCGCGGTGACGGCCGCGCCTCCTGCCAGTGCCTCCCCGGCTACACCGGTGATGGCATCCACTGCTCCGGTAAGGTGGGCACGGGAGGGAGCCCACACCACACACTGGGGTGTCCCTGTCCTCGCTGATGCCATCTCCCCCTGCACAGACGTGGATGAATGTGCTGAAAGCCCGTGTCACCCGGCTGCCATCTGCTACAACACCCCGGGCTCCTTCTCCTGCCGCTGCCGGCCCGGCTACACGGGTGACGGCTTCCAGTGCACCTACGGTGAGGTGCCCACTCATCCCCGTGCCCTCCCTGCCTGGCACAGCTTCCCCAGCCTCACTCTCCTCTTTTCCGCCTTCCCAGGGGTGGAAGGGAACCCGCAGCGCCTCACGCCCTGCCAGCACGAGCGGATGTACCCGCGGGAGGTGCCACCCCTGGGTGACAGCCACGTGCCCCAGTGTGACGAGCAGGGCCGGTACCGGCCCCTGCAGTGCCACGGCAGCTCCGGGCATTGCTGGTGTGTGGATGCAGCAGGGCAGGAGATTGCTGGCACCAGGACAGCACCGGGCACCACCCCACCACGCTGCGGGAGCCCAGGTCAGTGCCACCCTCCAGGGGTGAAGGGAGCAGGGTTATTCCTTTGGCATCTGCCTGGTGTCCCAATGGGATCCCGCTCTTTGGTCAGCAGCGTGGGGATGGTGGGGCCACAGAGAGTGGAGGGGACCCATAAACTCAACAGGCAGCAATTAAAACTTGGGAAGTTTCACCTCAGCACGAGGAAGAATTTTGTAATGCTGAGGGTGGTAGAGCCCTGGAAAAGCTGCCCAGGGAGGGTGTGGAGTCTCCCTCACTGGAGATATTCCAAACCCATCTGGACACATTCCTGTGTCGCCTTCTCCAGGTGACCCTGCCTTGGCAGGGAGGTTGGACTGGAGGATCTCCAGAGGTCCCAGCCACAAGGATTTTGTGACTCCGGCCCTCTGCCCAACCACCCTTCTGGGGCTTCACTGAGGGCAGGGTGCTGTCAAGTGGGTGCATCGAGGGGCTCCTGGGTGTTTAGGGTGCCCTGGCCCACTGGGTTACAGTGGCTGTGGCCATTGGGCCACCTCCTGCGCCAACTTGTGATGGAGGGAACAGCTATGGGATGTCGAGGGGACTGGAGTGGAGCAGCCCAGACCAGGGGGTGCTGGAAGACAGGGGAGAAGCAGTGCCAAGTGGCTCTGGGGGGGTCAGCCTGGCACCCCCTGAGCCGGGGTGGGGATGTTTGCTGCCGGCAGAGTCCATCCAGCAGCTGACGCCCTGCGAGCACGCACGGATGTACCCGCGGGAGGTGCCACCAGGGCCGTCACCCGTGGGCGATGGCCACGTGCCCCAGTGTGACGAGCAGGGCCGGTACCGGCCCCTGCAGTGCCACGGCAGCTCCGGGCATTGCTGGTGTGTGGATGCAGCAGGGCAGGAGATTGCTGGCACCAGGACAGCACCGGGCACCACCCCACCACGCTGCGGGAGCCCAGGTCAGTGCCACGGGCAGCATCCTCGGCACGGCCAGCAGGGAGAGGGGGACGCAGGGCTCTCCCAAACCCTGAGTCCCCTCTGAATGGGGGTGGTGACTGTCACCCTCCCGCGGCAGAGCCCACGGAGCGGCCCCCCAGCATGTGCGAGCGCTGGCGGCAGAGTTTGCTGGAGCACTACGGGGGCAGCCCCCGTGGGGACCAGTACGTGCCACAGTGTGAGCCCAGCGGGGACTTCACCCCGCTGCAGTGCCACGGCGACAGCGGCTACTGCTGGTGCGTGGAGCAGAGCGGCAGGGAGATCCCGGGGACGCGCTCCGAGCCCGGCATCACCCCGCCCTGTAAGAGCCCGGCTCCCCAAAGTGACCCTGCCCGCCACACCTCCGGGTGTGGAGCCCCGGGGGGACGACGCTACCTGAGCCATCTCTGTCCCCTCCCACATGCCAGGTCTGCCCAGTGTCGCCCCGCCCAGCGTGCGGCCCCAGCCCCGGCCCGACGTGTCGCCACCGGCCGCGGGGACATTCCTGCTCTACGCCCAGGGCCAGCAGATCGGGTACCTCCCGCTGAACGGCACCCGGCTGCAGAAGGAGGCGGCCAAGACCCTGCTCTCCCTGCATGTACGGCGTCCTTGGGATGGGCACGGGGTGCAGGGATACACCTGTTTGGGACAGGCTGGTGTCACCACTCGGTGTTGTCACCTCTCTCTGAGCCGCTTGTCTGAGCTGTCGGGGTTTGAGGGGTTGGTGGTGTTGGTATTTGGGGACATTGGTTGTGGTGGCTGCTTGGTGGCACTTGGGATAAGTGACAGGACAAGGGGGAATGGCTTCCCAGTGGTGGAGGGCAGGGTTAGATGGGATTTTGGGATGAAATTGTTGACTGGAGGGGTGCTGACGCCCTGGCACAGGGTGCCCAGAGAAGCTGTGGCTGCCCCTGGATCCCTGGAACTCTCCAAGGCCTGGATGGAACAACCTGGAATACTGGAAGGTGTCCCTGCCCATGGCAGGGGTGGAACCGAATGATCTTTAAGGTCCTTTCCAACCCAAACCATTCTGGGATTCTATGGATTATATTTTCACCTCCCTACAGCCACCCTCAGCCCCAGGTTCCCAACCTGGGGCTGCTCATGAAGGGAAGGAGTTCAGGTGCTCCCAGAGCTCTCCAGGGTTGCTCACAGCCCTGACTTCCAGCTGCAGGGCTGGCTTTTTTTCCTTCCCTAGACTCCCCTTGGAGCGTGGCCATGTGCTTCTCCAGCCAGGCCAGACCAAGGCAGAGGAACACTGAAATCTGGGCCAAGACTCTCCCTGCACTCTGGGGGAGGGATGGACCTTGCCAAATATTCCTTCTCCACATCCTGAAGGTCATTCCCCGGGCTGGCTTCGCTCTTGGAGCACCCTCTCCTTCGGGCAAAGGGTTCAAATCCATCTGGATGTGGGTGTGAGCCTGCAGCAGCTGGCCTAAAATCCTCTGCTGCAGGATTCAGCCGGGAGGGTGCAGTGGGAACCCACCGGAGCAGAGTTTTGCTGGGGAAATGGGATTTGAGTGCCATTCCCCACCTGCAGCGTGTCCCAGGCAGTGCTGGCTGATGGGTTGAGGTTGTTCCCTGAGCCTCCTGGCAGGGTCTCACCCCCTGTCCCGCCCCTGGCAGGGCTCCATCGTGGTGGGGATCGACTATGACTGCCGGGAGAGGATGATCTACTGGACGGACGTGGCCGGCAGGACCATCAGCCGGGCGGGCCTGGAGCCGGGCTCCGAGCCAGAGACCATCATCAGCTCAGGTGGGCTCCTGTCCCCTCTGGCACCTGCCCAGGGCCACTTCTGCTGTTCCCATGGCAGCTCCAGGGTCCTCCTGCTGATGCCTTACCAGGCTACCTAAAAATAGAGGCCAGACAGATTTAAGGGAATAAGAAGCAGTTCTGTTTATTGAAGGGCATTCAGGTACATTTCAGGCAGATGAAGCCCCCCAGGGCTACACCCAAAATGGACAACAGGTCACAAGTTTTATGAATTTGGCTAATTTGCATATTAGGGGTTAATCTTCCAATTACAGCTGCAGGTAATGAAGTCATTTACCCCAAGTTTGCTCCCCCCAACTCAACTTTTGTTTACGTCTCTCAGGGTTTGAGGCAGTGATGTGTCTGTGATTCACAGACCTAGAGAGGAATTTTGTCAGACTTAAATGGGATAGCAGCAGTTAACACTCCATATGGAGTCTAAACTCCATACACTGAAGTTATACACTAGTTATACAGTTATACTAGTGTGTGTATATATATACACTAGTATAACTATATATATATACTAGTATAACTAGTATAACTGTATACTATATATTGTATATATATCATTTATATAGTATATATATATAGATAGATCTATATATATATATGTAGATATATATGTGGGATTCAGCTGGGAGGACGCAGTGGGAAACCATCAGAGCACAGTTTTGCTGGGGAAATAGGATTTGAGTGCCATTCCCCACCTGCAGCATGTCCCGGGCATTACCATATATAACTAGTATAATTAGTTATTAATTAATATACAGTTATAATTGTATATACTAGAATATACTATATACTATATATAGTATATACTAGTATATACTATATATAGTATATACTAGTATATACTATATATAGTATATACTAGTATATACTATATATAGTATATACTAGTATATACTATATATAGTATATACTAGTATATACTATATATAGTATATACTAGTATATACTATATATAGTATATACTAGTATATACTATATATAGTATATACTAGTATATACTATATATAGTATATACTAGTATATACTATATATAGTATATACTAGTATATACTATATATAGTATATACTAGTATATACTATATATAGTATATACTAGTATATACTATATATAGTATATACTAGTATATACTATATATAGTATATACTAGTATATACTATATATAGTATATACTAGTATATACTATATATAGTATATACTAGTATATACTATATATAGTATATACTAGTATATACTATATATAGTATATACTAGTATATACTATATATAGTATATATATCATTTATATAGTTATATATAAAGATACATAGTTACATATATGTAGTTATATATAATTTAGTTACACACCAAAGAATTACAGGATTACAAATACACAAAAAACATAAAAAATGAAAACCTTAAGCCCTCCTTCGGGGCCGCCTGAGCGATCCCAGAGCAGCATTCCCCTGAGCATGGCCGTGCCCCCAGCAGGACTGGTGAGCCCCGAGGGCCTGGCCGTGGATCACCTCCGCCGGGCCGTGTTCTGGACGGACAGCGGGCTGGACAGGATCGAGCGTTCCCGCCTGGACGGCTCCGAGCGCCGCGTGCTCTTCCACACCGACCTGGTCAACCCCCGCGCCATCGCCGTGGATCCCGTCCGAGGGTGAGCTGCTGCTCCATGGGGTTTTAGCTGGTGGGTGGAACTTCTGCCTGCATCCCTGTATAAGCGTCTCCCGTGGAAAAGCTGCCTGGGGAGTGTGGTGGTTTTGGCTTCTTGTTCTTCTTCTGTTCTTCTCTGTCGGGATGAATGGTACACGGGAAGCGTAGGATCGAGTTTGGAGTTGGAATGTTTGTTGTGGGTTATCTACTTACAGGCTCACAAGCCTGTGAGCTTAACTAAAAAGCCAGGGAAATGAGGTAAGATATAGTGCTTTTACCTCTCCCCAAGGTTATTTAAACAATAATCCCCTAATAACAAGGTGACACCTGTATTATTTATATTTCTGACCCAATAATGACAACCCAAGGCCTGCAATGCTGACCTTTTTCACCCAACTACAGAAAACCACCTAAACCCATGAAAAAGAAGGAAGAAGAAGGACTTAGACAACACCCAAAATCTTCCATCTTGACTCATATGCGCTACTATATACAAAATATCCCAAATCCTAAATTTCTAGGACTCCCAACAAGGGAGGATTGAGGCAAAGGGACTTAGACAACACCCAAAATCCTCCATCCTGACTCACATGCACTACTATACACTAAAACCCCAAATCCTAAATTTCTGAACTTCTGTCAAGCCCACACATCACACACACCATGACTCAGCCAAGAGAGGCAAGAAGGGCCTTTGTGGGATCAGTTCCAGCGAGGTTTATTCCTACACACCGAAGGGAAATCAGGAACAAAGAGCTGGCCATGTGCTGTGCACAGGCCTAAATAGGGGTCAGGAACCAATGGTCTGAGGGCACATGGGCAGTACAAGGGACAGGGCAAAGGTCAGTGACCTATAGGGAAGATGGGGCAGGGCCAGCAGGGATACCACAACCAATGGAGAAACAGGGAAAGGAGAAACCAGGAGAACCAGGGGCATTGGGAGAGAACCAGACTGGGGCAGACCATACAGTGCTACAAGGCACCATGGAGGTCTTTCTTTCCCTCTAGATGGAAACTCTATGGTGTATCTTTCCTGGGAATTCCTCTGAGAGGATCAAGGGATTCCACAGTGAGCAGCAGAAATCCCACAGGGATTTAGGACATGGGGCTTTGCAAGGTGCAGGATGTGGCCAAGGCCCCATCCTGACCCTGCACATCCTCTAGGAGGAACTGGCTCTGCTCCCCAGCCCCTCTTTTTATTTAATAATTCAAGATCTGGCTAAAACTGCTGTTTCATTGTCAGGACCTAGATTATTTTGAAAAACTCTGGGAATGCAAGCTGTGCCTCCAGGGTGCTGTTGGGATACAAAATGTGCCACTCCTCAGACTCACCCTCATCGAGGAGCCACAGTTTGGGTCATAAACGTTTCTGATATGGTTCTGCTTTGCTTGGAGAGGTTTTTTTCCTAATCAAATAAAGATGATTCAGGCACTGATAAGGGAAAAGCCAGGCCTTGCTCCTGGCAAGAACCAGGATAATCTCCCACCACTCCTTACTGTTGTGTGCCCTGTTTGTGCATTATTTTCCAAGCAACCTTTACTGGACGGACTGGAATCGTGAAGCTCCCAAAATCGAAACTTCCACTGTCAATGGAGCCAACAGGAGGGTTCTGGTGCACACAGACATTGGTTTGCCCAATGGCCTGACTTTTGATCCCTTCTCCAAGCTGTTGTGCTGGGCAGATGCAGGTAATGTCCCCAAGGATGGATCAGAGAATGTCACACTGAGCCTCGAGGGAAAATCCTGGATGTCTTCAGCCCAGTGTTACCAGTGTTATGCCAGCCAAGGTTTAGATTGGATTTTAGGAAATATTTATTCGTGGAAAATGTTGTTGCTCAGGGCAGTGGTGGAGTCCCCGTCCCTGGAAGGATTTAAAAGCCATGTGGATGTGGCACCTGGGGACATGGAGCAGTGGTGGCCTTGGCAGTGCTGGGAAATGGCTGGACTTGGTCTTAGGGAGTTTTTCCAGCCTGAATTTTATGATTCCACATCTTTAGGATGAAAAGCTGTTTCAAAATGTAATAAATCAGGAAAAGGCTTTTCCCCCAGAGGGTGCTGGGCACTGCCCAGGCTCCCCAGGGAATGGGCACAGCCCCGAGGCTGCCAGAGCTCCAGGAGTGTTTGGACAGCGCTGCCAGGGATGCCCAGGGTGGGATTTTGGGGTGTCCTGTGATCCTTGTGACTCTGTGAAACACAAAGAACATATTTGGTGTGGCATTTTCAGTGGCATGGGGAATATTTTGTGGACTATTTTGTGTTTGAACAGGCACCAAGCACCTGGAATGCACATTCCCAGACGGCACCGGCCGCCGCCTCATCCAGAGCAACCTCAACTACCCCTTCAGCATCATCAGCTACGCCAACCACTTCTACCACACGGACTGGAGACGGTGAGCAGGGAAAATCCCAACCCCTGCACGGCTGGGAATGCTGAGCTCCCCTCCCTGGGAGCAATCCCAGCCTGCTCCCAAATCCTGGAGCCTCCCCAGAGCTCTCCTGGGTTTCCGAGTGCGGCTTCAGCAACACCTGCTCGTAAATCTCAGCACGGTGGAGTTGTTTAGACACAAGCCCAGCTCCCTGGGAGGGACAGAAACAGTGGTTTGGGGGTTTTTTTAAAACTAAAACTTGGCTCAGCTCTCTGGGTCTAGATTAGGTCCAAGGAAAGATCCTGTCCTCAGCCATTCCCTTTCCCTCAGCATCAGGAACTCGCCTCTCTTCCCACTCCAGCTGGAATCTCTCACAGCTCCCATCCAATCTTAGATTACAAGGAACACTTAAGAGCTTGCCACACTTGGAGGAGACTTTCAGGGAGATCTCTCTCCTTGGAAGGATCTTTTGTGTGGCTGCATCATCAGAGAGAAATGCACTGACCGAGCTGGAGGAGGATTTTACAGGGCAAATTTCTTCCCACTTCTCCTGCAGGTGTTCAGACCAAACCTGTTCTTAAACACACATAAAAAGGGGAAAACCCCCAAGTTTCATAGGTGAATAAAACCCTTTTTTTCCCTTTTTTTTCACCAGGGATGGGGTGATAGCTGTAAACAAAGAAACAGGAGCCTTCACTGATGAGTATCTCCCAGAGCAGCGATCCCACCTCTATGGGATCACAGCAGTTTATCCCTACTGCCCTGGAGGTAAAACCCACCCAAACCCCACCCCTTTGGGAATTCTGATGGCTGCAGGGTGCCTGGCAACACTCAAAAATCTCCATTTCTCCCCACAGCCAGGAAATAGGAACTCCCATTTTCAAGGAAACAATGATCTTTGCACCCAGAGGAATTTCAGACCCAGAGAACTGTCACTGCATACAAGGTGGGAGAAATCCCTCACCGAGGCCAATGAAGGGCCCTGCTTTCCTGCAAAAGATTTTCAAGTATTTTTTATAGTTATACCTCAAGACTTTACTACTGTATTTTTTTTAACCAAGTGGAAAACGTTGATATTTCACCAAAAATAAAAAAGGTCCTGGGAAGCTCAAGCCATGACTCAAATTCTTGCTCATGCAAGATTTCATATGTAGCTTTTTTTTTTTTCCAATGTTTTATTTTATTAGAAGAAGAATGGATTAATTTCTCATTGTTTTGACAATCTGACCAAGAAGTGCTTTTATCCAAAAAAAACCCAAAAAATTAAAAAATTAAGTGCCTTTGGGAAGCTGTGGATGCAGTAAATTGTTGGGTCTAAATAACAAACAGCCTTGAAGACAGAGACTGTGTGTGCTCCAAAATCCTGCAGAACAGGGATGGGATGTGGCAAAGGCACTGAAGATTTTCCAGAGGATGGTTCTGTGTTCTCACCACTGCCTCCATGCATGTCTTTTAGTATTTATATTAGAAGAATATGCTAGAATTGATCTGTTCATGCTTTTTGGGTCTTCCAAGTGCCTTCCTAGACCTACCCAGTGTAGACCAATACATGTTCAGTTACGTTGTAATGCTTCACTTTTTCTAGGTTACTTCAATAATTGAATAAAGAAGGTTGGTTTAAATTTCCCTTTGGATTCAGTTTTTCACTATTTCAGTTGTAGGGAAATGTTTCAGTGTGGGGAAGCAGGAGGCAAGCCAGGAGCAAGCTGTTCCTAGGGCAGGACCTCAGGAAAAGAAGATTTTATTTAACATTCCCCTCAACACAAAGCCAAACACAATGAAAAAGATACACACACACAAAAAAAGTCGTATTTGCCAACACAGAGCTCACCAGAACAACATGTCTGCTTCCCTCAATTCCATTTATTTAAAGAAAAAAACACCTGGTAATTCATCAGAAATCAGAATTCAATTTCCCGTTTTCTTTCCAAACAGGCAAATCGATCCCATTTCAAACTGCATGCCAGAGTGGGAGCTGTAGGTGGTTCCTAACTGCACTAAGCACATGGGCTGACAGCTTTTCTCCCCTTCATCTCCCCACTTTGCCCAGTCTGTGGTCAGTCTTGGGGTCAGCAATGATGGCCTGGACAGCCACGATGGCTTCGTTGATTTTGGTTTGCAGCTCCCGGAGCTCCTCGATGTGCAGCAGGCGCAGGATTTGGGCAGCTTCGTTGATCACAGCATCTGGGGAGGGGCACAGACAGGGCTTGGGATTATCCAGTGTTTTATCCACCATTTGCAGCTCACAGGAGGGATTTAAGGAAGTTTTAATGCTCTGTACATTGTTTGTGCTGGTGGTTTTCCAGGCTGGAAGCAGAGAACGATTTTTTCCCTGCTGCTGGGGAGGGGCAGGGTGGTCTCCAAATCTTCCCAACCATCCAGGGTCAGGGAATGAGGGAATCACAGGCTGGGTCGGGCTGGAAGGACCTTAAGGATCATCTCATTCCAACCTCCCACTCCCAAGGTTGGTGTGAAGCATTCCAAGCAGTGATTTTAGTGTTGTGGAGCAGAAGTGAAGCCAGACCTGTTCAGTCCCAGCTCACCTGGCTGCTCCTTATCAATAATCCATCAGGTTTATCAATAACCCATCAGGCCATGCCAGCTTGAGCTGCCTCCATGGGATTTTAGGAAAAAAGAGGCAGCTGAAATCCATGGAAGCAGCACAGCTGTCCTCTGCTGGTAGCAGCAGGATTTACAAACAGCAGGATATGCATTCCTTTGGGCTGCCATTAAAAGCTGTTCTTTAAACATTCCAAACAGCTCGGATTTAGGCTTTGCTGTTCCAAACCCAAAATGCTCAGGAGTGCTCATAAATAACCAGCTGGGAGGGAGGAATTCTTTCCACTCCAGGGCTTTTTACTGTCCACATCAGCTCTGGATGTGACAGTAATAACTCTGTCAAAGGCAAACATTCCCATTTAAAAGTCACATTAGGAGCAGTGCTCACCTCCCGTGTCAAATCCAAGAATGTGCTTTTCCAGAGCAACAGGCAGACCCTGGAAAAGGGAAAAAAAAACCCACCCCAAAACTGTTAAAAATGTCATTTTAGATGTTTGGTAAATAAAATCAAGTACTACAGCAGGTAACTGGGGGAGAAAAATGTGGGTTTTGCTCAGACAAAAATGTGTGAAAAGTTTGTGGCCGATTAAACAACTCCCTTTGTGTCCTGAAAACACCAAACCCAGAGTGTTATTAAAGAAAAACCTTCCTGCTGAAGAATCCCTCATTGGATACACAGTGCCTGCATTCAATCCTTAAAAGGCCAACAGCAGGACTGGGAGCCATCACCCAATCCAGCAGCTTCCCAGGAAAACAAAACTGGGCTTTCTCAGAAACTTCTGCCTTTCAGCAGCTGCCAGGCTTTGAGCAGGGGCTGATTGCAGAGAGCTGCAGAAATTCTCTGTAATCAAGTTTTGCTGAGCTCACAACATCCCCAGAAACATCTGCTCAAGTGTAAAGCTTTAGGAATAAAGCAAAATATTCTATTTTCTAAACATTTTCTCTATTAAAATGCTCCAAGACAATATTTATTAGTGGTCATTTCTAAGCATTGCTCTGTTTCCTCTGCCCTGTCCAGCTGCAGAGAAGTGGTGACACTAAATCATTGCTCAGGGAGCTTCAACATGCACTTCAAATGAGATTTAAACATTCCAAATCCCAGAATTTGCTTTTACTACCCTCAGTAAGTTTTTTGTTTTGTTTTGTTTTATTTTCTTCAATGTTTGCCAAAAGCCCTGCATTTTGCACAACAAGAACATCAGAGTTCAATACCATTAAATTTCTGCAGGGATGGGGCTGTAAAGCTTTTAGACAGTGAAAATTTCCTTTAAAGGCTTTTACACACATGGAAAAAAAAAAAATAAAAGAATCTGAGTTGATCAAAACACACACTAAACACAAACTGGTGGCTGCAACTCATTTTGCAAAAAGTGGGGTTTTTCCATGGCCTTTACAGTAAAATCCACGTTCAACTGCAATCTTAAAAATCCATCTCTCCACTGTTAAAACTGGTGATAAAAATGCCACTGAAGCCACTTCAGAAAGATTCCAGAAATATCAGACTTCCTACATGGATTTTTTTTTAAAGCTCTGAAGGTTCCAAAGAGCTCTCTGCCAGCTTGGGGTGTTCTTGAGTCACACAAGCAGGAAAAATTGGGAATTTTTTTTATTTTTTGGTCTTTTTTCCTCTCCTATCTTTGTGGATAAATTCCCCAAGGTTCCTCCAGTGTCACCTGGTAGCAGGGAATTCTTTACCCTCCCTTCTTCCCACACTCCCTGAGTTTGCTCCTTTTTGGGAAGCTGCCTTTGGAATCCCCTCACAAGCTCATGATCCTTTGTGCAGCAGCTTTAAACATGGAATAAGCTAAAAAAAAAAGAGCACCTTTACATCAGGAATTACACAGACAACTTCACTTCCAGCCTCATTCCCTACAAATTTGATTTGTGAATGCTGCACAAAAATTTGGCCATTTACAAATCAGTCAAAACTTGAAGAATAAATCTAATTTTCCTTTTTTTTAATTTTTTTTTTTTTAATTCCCAACATAGCCATCCTCTCTGCTTTGAAGATATTTCCTTTTTTTTTTAAATTTTTTTTTTTTCCCTGGCACATAGAGATGTTGATGGTCACTCCTGGCACAGATTTTTCCTGCTTTTAACCACCCCCTTTTTCTCCACAGCCCTTTGGAATGTGGCATTCCTAAGGAAAACACACTCCCAGGTTATCTCACAGACAGAGACATCTCAGCCCTGCTGATGCTTGGAAAATCTTTCAGACATGAACAATTCCCTGGCAGGGAAAAAAAAATTCCCTGCTCCTCCAAGAAAATCTCATTTTGATCCCAGCTGTGCAGCTATGAAAACAACAACTAAAATCTGCTTTTTATTAACATTACAGAACCTAAAATGAAGACAACAGGCTCAGCTGCTTTCCTATTTTCCTGTTCTTTGAACAGTTTTATGGATTTACAACTCCAAAGCTTTGATTTACCCTTCCAATGCTCCTGGCAATTGGAGCACCTGTTATTCCTACTTGGAAAACACCATCAGCAGAGGGATGATAATTAATAAATAAGCAATAAGGCTATAAACAAATAAAAAATAAATCAATAAATTATGGATTGTTGTGAGCAGCTGCCAAAAAAAATGAAGGATTTGGGGCTCTTTGAGCAGATTTAACTGCTTTAAGCAGGGACATTTGTACTCATACACCTGCAGGGCAGGTGAGGCTGCCCTTCCCAGCCTTTCCCAGCCTTTTTCAGCTCTGCCAAATGCTGGAGAGATCTAGGATGATGAGGAAATCCCAAATTAAAAACCCACAGTCATCCCCTGGAACATCTTCCCAACAGACAGCTCGTGGTTAGTAAAAGAATTCTGCAAAAATCTGGATTTAAGGGCAGATATTTCCTTCACCACTGCTTTTCTTGGGGAAGAGAGGAGGGAGGAGATGGATTTCCAACATCCCATTCCTTGAGCACATATGAGGTGTCCATATAAAACAAAACCCTGCTAAATACAAGGAATATTTCAACTTCTTTATGCAGCTAACACTGTCAGTTCCAAGGAAAAGCCAGGCTGTGCATCTCTCCTGACACTCTAGGCCTGCTGCACTGAACAGTCAGGATAATCCTCTGGAAAACAACTCAGGGAAGAGCTGGTCCATGATTTCTCACACAGGTATGTTTGTATTCCAATGGAACAAAAGCACCTTTGTGCACTGTTCTCCATAATCCCCCAGATCTGCTGGAATCAGGATGGTTGGGATAAATGAAGCTTCCAGCTCCCTCCTAAACAAAGTGTTGGCATAGAGCTGGTTTTGACTGAGCTTTAGCTTCGTTAATTAACATGGAATAATTAACCCTGGAGTACAAACCTCCTTGGACTGGCTGGCTTTGGCTATGGCATCCTGTGTCAGGCGCTCCTGCACCAGAATCCGAATTGCCTGGGAAAAACATGGAAAGGGGACAGGGATTAATTCATGTCTGGAGGCATTTCTCAGTAATTCCAAGGGAAAAAAGAGTCAAAATTATAACTTCAAACCAAGCTCTGTGACAGGTTTTGTTTTGTTTTTCTAGGAAACTCTTCCAGCTCTTAAATCTTTCCATTCAGGAATAATCTTGGCATGTAGGATCTCACCCAGGTGTGCAAGGCAGCTTAACCAGAAGTGACCAGGACATTGATTTCACACCATTAATTCCTGCCACTCCTGGGACAGAAGCTGCAAAATACAAGGAACAGCCTGGAAAGCTTGGGATTTTTAGCCTGGAGAAAAGGAGGCTCAGGAGGGTGACAGGAGGGAGGAGCCAGGTGGGAGCTGGGATCTCCTCACAGGGAACAAGAGTCAGGAACAGGAGGGAATGGCCTCAAGCTGTGCCAGGGGAGGTTTAGGTTGGATTTCAGGGAAAATTTCTTCCTGGGAAGGGTGGCCAGGCATTGGGAAGGGTTTCACAGTGGTGCAGCCCCCATCCCTGGAGGGATTTCAAAGCTGTGTGGATGTGGCACTTGGGGACACGTGGCAGTGCTGGGAATGGTTTCAAGGTTTAAAGGATTTAAAGCTCTTTTCCAACCTAAACAAATCCTAATGATTCCAAAATGAGCTGATCACAACCCCAAAAGCAGCAGCACCAATCTTATTTTCCTGAATTCTCACACCTTTAACTCTGCAGCTTCTCCAGGAAGGACATGGTGCCTTGGGAAGGAAATGTTGTTTTAGGAAGGAAATGGTGCCTTGGGAAGGAAATGGTGCCTTGGGAAGGACATGGTGTTTCAGGAAGGAAATGCTGTTTCAGGAAGGAAATGCTGTTTCAGGAAGGAAATGTTGCCTTGGGAAGGAAATGTTGCCTTGGGAAGGAAATGCTGTTTTAGGAAGGAAATGCTGTTTTAGGAAGGAAATGCTGCCTTGGGAAGGAAATGCTGCTGCCAACATCTTTTGGGAAGTGCTGAACCACCTCCCATATGCAGAGAAACCTGGAGCAAGGCTTCCCAGGCAGGCTTGGAAAAGACTGAGAGCAGAAAGGAATTTATTTTAGCCTTGGGGAACAAGAGCAGCCTTGACTTTGACAATCCTGGTGCTCATCTGTTTTACATGGAGTGAAATCCTATCAGAGCTATCAGTCACTGATACCTCCAGCTCCAAATGCCTCCAAAAATAACTGCAGGAATACCATGCAGGCAGATTTCCACAGGAAAGAAGAACTGGCTCTGTCAAGCACATTCCCCAGCCTCTCCCTGATGAGCAGCCAAAAGTGACAGAAGCAGCTCCCTGTTTCTCCCCCAGGATTTCTCCCAGTTTTGGTCATGATTAAAGCTGAGCTGATACCAGAACATTGTCACTTAAATACTTCTAGAAATCTTTCCCTGAAGGAAGTGGCCTGGACAAAGGAATGATTTGATGGGGAGTTTAATTCCAGCAGTGAAAGCAGACCTTGTGGGAGAGAATTCCAAGTGCCTTTGGCATTAGGAAATATCCAAGTGTGTCCCACAGATGCTTTCTGATCAGTTTGCCAGGTTTAAATGAGGAAAATGGGATCTAAATCTCTGCTCCCCCTGGCCAGATGTCTGTGGTGGGCCTGCACCCTCTGGTTCTCCCAAAACATCCACCCCTGAGTGTCCCAGCCTGGATAGGGATCAAAAATTCCCTGCAAACTTTTTTATTGTGGGGGAGAATTAAAAAGTCTGGCTGACACCTTCTAATATCATCATCTCAACCCCCAAACCAGCTTTGCATTGTTCCTGGAATGTGGATTTTCCCTGCAGGAATCCACTCTTAGTGGAATTAAAAGCAAGAAAATTCAGGCTGGATTTGCTCAAATCTGCCTGGAAAAAAGAAAAAGGATATGTGGAAATAGTGACAGAAATGTAAATAGATTTATGCAGAATTATACACCCAGTAAAGTTTGCCAGCCCTGGGAGAAGATCTGAAGGAATTTTGATAAGAGCTGAGCTCATTCATGCTGCAAATCCTCAAAATCAGCACAGCCAGGGCCTCCTCTCCCTACCTGATATCCCTTTTTCTCTGATTTTTGTGGGGTTTTGGGTGGTTTTTGGTAAGGGGTTGATGTATGAGCTCTCCATGCCCCTTCAAGATTGAAGAAGGATATTTTGGGAAGGAAAAATAGGAAACCATGCTGGAGAGGAGAAGAAAAAATGGATGGAATAACTGCAGGCTGAGAATTCCTTAAGAAACCAAGTTACCATAAAACACTTCCAAGAGTTACAGACTTACACAAAATAAACTTCAATATCCACAGCTTTTGGTTTCTCCAAAATAAGTTTAGTAAATATCACAATTATTGTCATGAACAGAACTTTATGTTAGGGTTGTTTTTTTTTCCAGTGAAATGCTTTTATTTTAATGCCAAACAAAACTAAATTTATTCCTATATTATGACATGATCAAGTAGGAACTTGGCATTTTACACTCTCATCAATAATGGATTTTTTTTATTTAAAAGAATACATTATGGGTTTGACCCCCAATCTATGGAGTTCCAGCAGAAAGTCAGAAATTTTCTTAAAGGCATAAAAAAAGATGGTTTAGAAAATTAATTAGCCGATTTAAGGCACTTAAGAATCAATAATTAGTTGTCAAAACTAAATTAAACTGATTTCAGTAATGACAAGGAGTAAACAGTCCATAGGGCCAAAAGAAAAAGGAAACTTTTCATTTTGTTGTTTTAAAACATCCTTGGCATCATTAACTTTTGAATTTTCAAGTTTCTCTTCGTTTCTAGCACTGGAACAGATCCTTCTCCTTCTCCTTAAGGAACTCAGCTAAAATTCTTTACCAGGAAAATTCTCCCTGCATGAATTCCCATGATTTATCTTTTGTGTTCTTATCTGCTTGAAAAGACACAGAGATGTGGGGTTTTCTTCCTAACTTTGCCTAAAAATTCACATTTATCAGTAACTGCACCTCAAGCTATGAACACACACCAGGCACTGAGGAAAAGAAGGAAAAAAGGAGGTGGGAAAAGTGTGAAACTCACCTTGAGCATCACCAAGTAATCATCATGCCTCTGGATCTGAAGCAGATTAGCCAAAGCCATCACTCCAGCCTTGAAATCAGGATTATTCACTGGGAAAAAAATAATAATAAAAAAAAAAGGATTATCATTAAAAATTAATGCTAATTTGTTTTGGTTGAACTGATTCCAGCAGGCAGAACTGGCTCCCTGACTCCATGGTATTGGATTGCTCTGAAGGATGGAGTAAGGCAATTCCTCACCATCCCTGAAGTGTCCAAAAAACAAAGATGTGGCACTTGGGGACATTATTTAGTGGGGAATGTGGCAGTGCTGGGTTAATTGTTGGGCTCAGTGATCTTTGAGGGCTTTTCCAATCTTAATTCCATGATTTCAAGGCCATGGATACACAGGAGTGAGGAAACAATTTGGCTACAGAGCAGTCAGCACTGGGCTACATAACCAGGTGAAGTCTTTGAAAATTAATTAAATTACAGGCAGATATTCTCCTCTGGACATTGTTTTTATTATTTTGTATCTTTTTATCCCTGCAGAGCAGAACTCTGCTGCTGCTGAGGGCAGGATCAATCCCTGCCTTCTTGGTGATGGAGGAATGGAAAAAAGATTTGGAAGATTTGGGGTTGATTTTAGCAGCTCTTTCCCACCACTTCCATTTATTGTGACTGTGCCTAGCAGGAACAAAAAAAAATAAATTAAATTATTATGACAGAACAGCTGGAGAAGACTGAGCCAACATGAAAAATCCTGACAGTATGGAAGTAACCAGCCTGCCATCATGTTTCCTTGGATATTTTTATTTTTTGAAAGCATCTTGCTACTTCTCCCTCACCTACAATAAATAATTATGATCTGCAGAGCAAAGCTGTTCATGTAAATGCTCAGCTCTGCATTCCTAAAGCTTTAAATGGGGCTTAAAAAAAACCCTGCATCACAGGATTAACCAAATTCCAGTCTGAGGAACAGCCAGGCCATGGAGCACATTCCCATCCAGGGGCTTGTGGCACACTCACCATCCAGGTTAATCAGTGGCTCTGCATTTTTTGCTGTGTTGTCAGCATTTTTAGCACCATCAGGGGTGGAATCCTTGTACTTGTCAGCTGCAGAAATGAGGAGGCAAACACAAGAAATCAATGGCAAAAAGAACTGACTCAGAGTTTAGCAGGGAGCTGTGGGGTTACAGCTGGATTTTTGGGGTGTGGTGCTTCCCCAAGAGCCTTGTGGGGTTAAAAATTGGGATTTCTGGGTTTATAAACTGGGATTTTGGGGCTCCCCATGAATGATACCAAAAGCTGCCACTCCAGGAGCTCCCACCTGCAGAGAGATCCCAGGAGCAGCCTCAGAGCCTGCTCCACACTTTTACATAGGGCAGGATGCTTTTCCTCACCCTGAACAAGCTGCACCTCCCAGATCTGCCACGTTTAAAATCCATCAGATCCCTCTGCCTCAAGCAGGGATCAAGAATTAGGGGATGATGCTGATCCTGATGAGCAAATAAACCATTTCCAGCTCAGGGTTTGTTTCACAGCCCACACAGGGGTTTTCCAAGCCTTTGGAGGATGGAATCTCCTGAACTCCTCCTTTTTCACACGATCCCAAGGAGCAGGCAGCTCACTGTGTCCATGATGAGGGACTGAGAATCACATCACAGGTATTTATATCCCATCCCTGTCCTGGGCAGAGCTCAGCCCTGCAGGAATTAAAGGGAAAACAGCATTTTGGCTGTTGTTATTTTGTAATTACTTTTGTATTCCCACTCTCTTCCACAAGGAGATGGAACTGCTGTGACTGGGGAGATCCAACTCCACTTTTTCATAACCTTGTCCTAGTTCCCAAGGGTTCCACATCTACTCCTTGTTAAAAAAAAAAAAAAAGGCAGGGGGTCTAAGAATAACTTCTCTAAATATAATGCATTTTGTACACTTCAGAGGAAGTTCTCATAAAGGCAATCCCACAGGGAGAAGGGGATAAACATCTACAATGGCACTGGCTCTATCCAGAAATAAAATAAATGCAATTATGTTGCTCCAGTCCCCTGGAAAAGAAACAATTCCTCTGAGTATGGGGTGGACACAACCACATGAAATTGTGCTTTTTTTTTTTTT
>WEIU01012091.1:60027-71019 GCA_013389925.1 Aegithalos caudatus
GGGAAGCACTGAGCTGAACTGGGGCAGCAGGGATCTGTACTGGGCAGCACTGGGAAGCACTGAGCTGAACTGGGGCAGCAGGGATCTGTACTGGGCAGCACTGGGAAGCACTGAGCTGAACTGGGGCAGCAGGGATCTGTACTGGGCAGCACTGGGAAGCACTGAGCTGAACTGGGGCAGCAGGGATCTGTACTGGGCAGCACTGGGAAGCACTGAGCTGAACTGGGGCAGCAGGGATCTGTACTGGGCAGCACTGGGAAGCACTGAGCTGAACTGGGGCAGCAGGGATCTGTACTGGGCAGCACTGGGAAGCACTGAGCTGAACTGGGGCAGCAGGGATCTGTACTGGGCAGCACTGGGAAGCACTGAGCTGAACTGGGGCAGCAGGGATCTGTACTGGGCAGCACTGGGAAGCACTGAGCTGAACTGGGGCAGCAGGGATCTGTACTGGGCAGCACTGGGAAGCACTGAGCTGAACTGGGGCAGCAGGGATCTGTACTGGGCAGCACTGGGAAGCACTGAGCTGAACTGGGGCAGCAGGGATCTGTACTGGGCAGCACTGGGAAGCACTGAGCTGAACTGGGGGAGCAGGGATCTGTACTGGGCAGCACTGGGAAGCACTGAGCTGAACTGGGGGAGCAGGGATCTGTACTGGGCAGCACTGGGAAGCCGCCGGGTGAAGGTTCCCACTGAAGGGTTTTTTCCCCGGGCGGTTTTCCCTGGAGCAGGCGCTGAGCTCCGGCTGGGAGCGCGGCCGCCCCCGCCCGTCCCCCGTGGCTGGGGTGGCACTTCGCAGCCAGCCAGGCGGTGACAGCGTGACGAGCCACTGCAATATTCATCCTGACATTTCCTCCGTGCCAGCCCTTCCCAGCTCCAGCTGGCACCGGCTGCAGGATGGCACCGGGATGAGCCAACCCCTCTCCATGGCTTCAGGGGGGGATCCGGGGGGGCTTCTGCCTCCCTTTCCCTTTAGGACCATTCCTCTCCCATCCCCTGGATGTCGTCCAGCTTCTTGCAGGAGTGGTGTCAGCAGGGCAGGGACTCCCTGTCAGCTCAGCCTCCTTCAGCTTTTCTGGAATTCCAGAATTCCAGAATGGTTTGGGACAAAAGGGACATTAAAACCCATCCAGTTCCACTCCCTGCCATGGGCAGGGGCACCTTCCACTGTCCCAGGCTGCTCCAAGCCCTGTCCAACCTGGCCTTGGACACTTCCAGGGATCCAGGGGCAGCCACAGCTTCTCTGGGCACCCTGTGCCACCACCCTCCCGGCCAGGAATTCCATACATCCCACCTAAACTTCCACTCTATCAGTTTGAACCCGTTATTCCTCGTCCCGTCCCTGCAGCTCCCGAGGAAGGAGCTCCCTCTCCCACCCCACGTGTGCCAGCAGTGACATTCAAGTGACCAGGACAGGCACAACTCCAGCATGGAGAAAAGGAGCTGGGGACCATCCCCACGGTGCCCTCAGCCACACGAGTGTCACACATCATCCATGCCACCAGGAGTGACAAGGATGGAGGCACTGGAACCTCCGCTGCCCACCCCTCCTACCTCAGAACAGCCTTTCCCAACCCACCCTTGGATTTCACCCCACTTGAGAACGGATTTGAGAAATCCCCCCCCATTCCCTGGCGGGTCCAACCCTTCCTGCAGCAACACACGGGATAAATCCATCCCCGGGACGTGAGCTGTGCTTCTCCCCTCCCCGCTGCGGAACCACGGGGCTCGCAGCTAATGAATGCAATTAGTGCAGATGGGTTTATTGTCATTAGGGAGCCGGGCAGGGCCGGGCTCCGGCGGCGGCACCGGGAGCAGCGTCTCGCCCACGCTCCCTATGGAAGCTCCACACCTCCTCCCGCTCGGCAGATGCTGCTGGCTCCGAGGTGCTGCTGCTCCGGAGCTGAAGCCTGGGGAGGTGAGGATGGAAAGGAGCAAGCGTTGGAGCTGGAGGGGAGCCAGGGAGCCACGGAACAGCTGAGCTGCCTGGCAGGCGAGGAGAGGCTTGGATCCTTCATTCCCAGCGACACCATTTTGCTTCTAAGCTGTTCTGATGGACAGGGAAAAGGATGGAGGGGCTGAGAGTTGATCTTGCTGTTTGCCAGGATGATTGGAGAAATGGGATATCAGCACAGATCCATGCTGGGCTCAGTGCTGGTGGTTTCATTGCAGAACCCGTGGTGGCAGCTTGTTCCCGACCCCAGGAATGAGCTGAGGCCAAGCAGCCTCAAAATGTGTCCAGGAGCTTTGCTGGGAAAACACTCACCCCTGAGGGTCCTGGGAAACTGGAGGGAAAATTCAGGATATGGGGAATTTGGTAGGAGCAGAGCATGTTTGATTCTGTGATCAGGAAGTGTTTTGGTAGTAGAATGAGAAAAAAAGCATGGAATCACAGAATCCTGTGATGGTTTGAGTTGGAAGGGACCTTAAAAATCATCTCATTCCACCCCCTGCCATGGCAGGGACACCTCCCACTGTCCCAGGGTGCTCCAAGCCCTGTCCAAGCTGGCCTTGGACGCTTCCAGGGATCCAGGGGCAGCCACAGCTGCTCTGTGCCAGGGCCTGCCCACCCTCCCATTAAAAAATTATTCCTTATATCTGAGTCTGAATCAACCCTCTTTTAGATTGAAAGCCTTTTTGCTTTTAAAAGGCCCTATAAAAATCTGTCCTTCTTTATAAGGTTCCTTTAGGCCCTGGAAGAGGTTCTGAGCTCTCCCTGGAGCCTTCTCTTTTCCAAGTGAACATTCCCAGCTCTCCCAGCCTGGCTCCAGAGCAGAGGGGCTCCAACCCTTGGAGCATCTCCATGGCCTCCTCTGGATTTGCTCCTGTGCTGAGTGCCAGGGCTGGGAGAAGAAGGAAAGAGAGGGGAGAAGGGATGGACAATGAAATTGGAAATTTTTGGTGTCTCTCAGTTTCTGAGCAAGGAGCAATGTCCCACCCTGATGGATCCTGTTCTCCCCTGACCCACCTCATGCTGTGGGAACAAAAAAGTTGCTGAAACCCCAGGAGTCACCAAAACTCCTGCTAAACTCTCCCTGACAGGGACACTCCCTTGGGAACAGCATCCAAGCACAACCAGGACAGGATCCCACCTCCCCAGAGGTCGACAGGCACAGAGCAGCATCTCCAAAGGCTTGAAACAAATCCAAAAGTTTATTTCCAACGAGTACACAGACCATGTGGGATGGGGATGCGCTACACCACGACTGGCTTTCACCTACAGCCACCCCCTCCCCAAAATCCTGCTGCTGGCAGGGTGGCAACCCTTGTTCAAACTTGCCACCAGCAACCTTTGCAGACAATAAAAGTCCTTTTTCCAGTACTCCAGATATATATATATATATATTTTTTTTTTTTTTTCTCTTTAAAAGCCTGGGGGTAGCAGAATGTCATTTGAGACCAGGCTGGAAATCCAGCATGGGGATGGAGGGATGGGTGGGATTTTTGTTGTGAGGAGGGGAAACAACCTTGGCAGGCGATCTCTGCTTGGCTAACAAAGGCAGACCTGTGTAAATAGAAATACTGGGGTGAAATACCTGGCAGCACACCAATGGCAACAACCACAAACCGACAGAAAAATCAAGCCCAGCAACCTAAAAACACCTTCAATGAGTACTTTGGGTTAATTCAAAATCTCCCCCTCCCCGCTCCCCTGTATTCATGCAGGTTTATTTTGTTGTCTAAGTTATTAAGAATTTGAGTTGTAAAATAGGCAAGTTGCTAGAAAAATTATTACAAACCACTTTTGTGACAGTGTTTGAGAAGGGCTGGCGTGGGAGCCCCGGGTCAGACCGGCTGCACTTCACTCTCTGTGACAATAAATCAGATTAAAAATGAAAAGATTTGTCTTTTCAACCTCAGGATGGGGTTTTTTTAATATCTCTGCCTGGTAAAACCAAGAGTGAAAACAGCTGCAGAGCAAACCACTTCATCCATCCTTCATCCTAAAAATACGGGAGCTGTAGTAAAAAGATCAAAAATTGGGGGAATTAGGGGGTGCTGGGACCATCTAGGCTACTCGTGGCTTATAAACATTCCCAGGTGCCAAAAGTTTGGAGTCCAGTGTGACAAGAACTGGCCTTCTCTGTAGAAGAACTAGAAAAAGAGTATGAAAAGGTAGAAAAACCAAAAAAAGCACTTTTTTTTTTTTNAGCACTTTTTTTTTTTTTTTTTTTTTTACGGGCTAGAAAGAGTTACCAAAAGGTACCTAAAGACTTTTGCCCTCCTGGATCCACAGGGATTTTTAAGCTCACACCTGATTCAGAACTGGTTCTGTGGGGTCACCCCAGACCCCCAAACCCCTCTGTGACACCCAGCTCATTTTGTACATAAATCCCCACGTTATGATTCCCAAAGTGACGATTCCCAAAGTTTCCCAGGAGGATAGAAGAGCAGGGGAAAGCCAGAGGGTGTTTAGCAGCAGAAAGGAGAGACAAGCCACATCCACAAAGGTGTGGACCCAAGGAGGAGCCCAAAAAGGTGGAGTGTGTCCCCTGGGAGCTGGGAGCAGATGGAGCAGAGCTGGGAATAACTCCCCAGCCTGGCAGGGAGCCCAGGCTGTCTGTAAACAGGGAATCAGGCACCTCCTGGAAGGGGCAGCCCCATGGATCCTGGGGCTGCTCCCCTGGCCCTTCCCAATGGGGTGAGGGGGCAGCGGGAATGGGAGAGGAGGTGGGGGCAGGAAGGGGCAGAGACATCCCAGAATAAAGCAGCATTCCATGGAGGAGCAGCATTCCATGGAGGAGCAGCATCCCATGGAGGAGCAGCATCCCATGGAGGAGCAGCATCCCAGGGTGGAGCAGCATCCCAGGGTGGAGCAGCATCCCACCAGGGAGAAGAATCCCACCAGGGAGAAGAATCCCACCATGGAATAGCATCCCATTTTGGAGTAACATCCCAACAAGGAGCTGTATCCATCCATGGAACAGCATTCCATGGAGGAGCAGCAACTCGCCATGAGGCTGTGTTCCACCATGGAGCAGCATTCCATGGAGGAGCAGCATCCCATGGAGGAGCAGCATCCCATGGGGGAGCAGCATCCCATGGGGGAGCAGCATCCCACCATGGAGCTGTATTCCAGCATGGTGCAGCACTTCCCAGTGGAGCAGCATTCCATGGTGAAGCAGCATTCCATGGTGGAGCAGCATCCTATTTTGGAGCAGCATCCCACCACAGAGCAGCATCCCAGCACCGAACAACATCCCAGCAACATTCCAGACCAGCCCCAAGGGAAGGAAGAGCCACCAGGAACCGGGAGAAGAGCAGGACCAAGCGAGGAGGGCAGAGGCACAGAGGTGCAGGAGAGAGGAAGGACCCGGAAAGAAGCGCTCGGCTTTGATTTTGGGATTTCTGGCCGGCCCTGCAGCCGGGCTGGCACCTGCCCCGTGGCAGGAGGTGTTTCAGGCACGTCTAAGGCATCTCAGGAGCTCTCTCTGCTCTCAGAATCGCCTCTGTTTCCTCCCTGCGGCTTCTTCCGCCAGCACGTGGTGCCAAACGCTAGAAAAGAAAAAATCTGGAGCGGATGGACGGAATTAAAACTCTCATGCACTACCACTGAAAGTCATCACAGGGCTAGGAAGCACCAAGCACGACACAGGAATCACTTCTACTCGCAGAACCAAAGCTAACCACAGAGAGAATGGTGGAAAAGTGGGGTTTGCTGGGGACACGGAGCTGCCGCTGTCCCCTCCACCCCTCCCTGCTACGCTACAGCCAGAAATGAAAAAGCACAAGACCAAACATTGAGTAACAGCACAGCCACCTAACCTGTCGCTATTATATCTGACAAATCAAAAATATTAGCTTGGAAAGAAACCAACAATATCATTCCAAGAAGCTTATACACATCCTTAGCAGTTAACTTTGCTCAGCACAGCTCTGGTGCTTTAAATATGGAACAATCAAACAATTTTGTGAGCGGAAAAGTGACACGGATTTATTCTTTACATGGGGTTTTTTTTGTTTGTTTTGTTTTGTTTTTCTCTTTCTAGGCAACTCTACAGACTTCAGATCTTTTGCCTCGCAATGCAGATCACCTGATTCCCCCAAAGGTGGCCGGGTTCTTTTAAACATGCACATCTCTGTAGCTTCCAGGCCGTGTTTGTTTGTTTTTTTTTTTAAACTTAATTTTTGTTGAAATTCTGTGGACCAGCAGGTTGTCCCCATTCCTAAAAACTCTACATCAGTGTTCAGGGTGGCCTGAGTGCCCGTCAGGCTCCTCCAGGGTTTACAGGATCACACAGAAGAACTTCTTCTCTCTAAAGGGGTTTTCTGAGGCCGGGACGGGGGTCAATAGTGGGTCCTCCTTGGCGTGGGCTTCACAGTAAGCCATCAGGTCTGCTGCTGCTTTGGACACCTGCAAAAGGAGGAGCCCTGTGTTAGGGACAGGCTGAGCTGGGGATATCCCACCTGGAGAGCAGGGAAAGGCTGGCAGCATCCCTGGGCAGGGAAGATCAGATCTGAGAGGAGATCCCGGCAGCACGTCCCTGCCGGGGCTGGTTCTGGGCTGGTTCCTCACCTCGGGGCTCTGAGCTGCTCTGTCAGCCTGTGTTCCCATTCCCAGCCTTCCCAGCCTTCCCAGCCTTCCCCCTTTCCCAGCCTTCACCTGACAAGGGCTGACTTGAGCATCCCTGCTGGCTCTCCCACGCATCCCTTGGCAGGAACATCCACAATGGCATTTCCTGCCCTCACCCACCAACCTCGCTCATTCCAGCAGCTCCTGAGCCACCAGAGCTCATCCCAGCCCTGGAGCACTTCTCTCCCTGGGTTTGAGATCTTAGCAAGGAGCTGAGATGCCTTGGGGATTGTCACTCCTTCCCACCACCCCACAGGGCTCCAGGTGATGCTTCCAGGTGCCTTTCACCCCTGGGAGTGTCCAAGGCCAGGCTGGACAGGGCTTGGAGCAACCTGGGACAGTGGAAGGGGTCCCTGGCAGGAGGATGGAACGAGAAGGGCTTTAAGGTCTCCTCCAACCCAAACCATTCCCAGATTCTACGATCCCATCTCCCACTGCCTTCATCCAAGGTCGTCAGGATCACTTTAAATAACAACATCCCCCACAAACACCACCTGGCTCCACATCCCAGCTCCTTCCACGAGCTTTGGGCAGCACCCACCATCTCCCAGCACTCCCAGAGGCAGCTCCCAAGAATCCCTACCTTTATCCTGTCGATGTTTGCCTCCATCTTCAGCTGCTCCACCAGCTTGCGGGCTTGTGCTATGCTAGCAGTGTTGTTGCTAGCCATGGGCAGGCCAGGAGCACTCCCGGGATGGGCTGAGGGCAGGAACACACCAGGATCAGCTGCTGGGCTGCTCCCAGCCCTGCAAGCCCCCAGAGGATGGATTTGGGGATGTTAGAGCCATCAAAACGAGGGGGTGAGGATGGGAGGAGGGATGCACTGTCAGAGGTGCCCTCAGGTTGTCACCAGAGCAGGGATGCCACTTTGGTGACACTGGGACTGCCCAGAGCCCAGCCTGCAGCAGCAGGACCCCAGCTGAGCTGAGCTTTGGTGTTTGCTGTTCCATGTGACAGCAACAAAAATCAGGGAACAGGATTTCTGTGCCAGACTCATTTCCCTGCCCATCACCCAGCCCCGTGCCGGTGCCCAATGTGTGCCCAGTGTCCCTTGGCCTCCCTGGCTTTGTCCCTGCTGCCAATTTGCACATTGAGATGCTAAACAGGATGCTGGAGTTTCCTGTTTCTGGAGATTTCTACCCCAGGCAGGCGGGGGATGCTCATTAAGGCCACGCCAGGCTGGATCCCGGATGTTTTTCCGGCACCTTCTACCAGCAATGAGCTCTGGCAGGGGCAGCAAAATCCCAGCATCCAGCTCCTCCAGAAGCAAATGTTTTCCAGCAGCTCTCCTGCCTGACTGGGGCTGCCTGCCAGCTCCAAAATGTATGGTTTGGGTTTGTTTTTTTTATTTTCAGGATGCAATAGCAGAGCAGAGCGAGACCCCTGGGCGATGGGGCAAGCCCTAAAATAAGGGAATTGCGGTGTTTTAAGGAAAAGAGGAGGGCATGCCCAGCTCAAGCTCATCTGAAGGGGTTTAGAGTGCTTGGAGGGGGGGATTTAGAGAAGGAATTTGGTGCCTGTGCTTGGAGAAGGAGTCTGATGCCAGGGCCAGCCTTGGTTTGAGGATGAGGAGGGGGGCACAGGGAGGGGTTATTTTTTACCAGGAGCCGATCTCTCCGGTGATTTGCGCCTCTAAGGGAAGCTCTGCTCCTCTTGGCCTTTCACTGCCTTCAAACAAAGATAACAGAAAATGAAACTCAGCCCCATGGCAGCATCATTCCTGGCACCAGGGAGCCCAGAGGTCCCTGACAGACCCAGTGCCACATCCCCATCTTCCTTCCCCGTGTTCCCGTGCAAGCCCAGCCCCCAGTGACTTTTTTTTTTTTGTTTGCTTTCAGCGAGGTTTTCAGCACAGGAAGAGGTTTCAGTCAGCGGGCAAATAGCCCAGGGCTGCTGGCAGGAGAGGGCTGGAGGATGCACAGGGGCAGGGCATGGATTTAACTGTCTGCTGCACACAGCTCGTGCTGGGGTGGAAGGAGCATCTCCTGGGGGATGCTGCCAAGATGCTCCAGCCCCAGCTCCTGGCTGGATCTGCTCCCCTCAAGCCCAGCTCTGTGCCATCCTGGAGGTTCAGCTCAGCTCAGTGTGTTGCTTCCCTGTGGGTTTATCTCATCTCTCCCCACTTCTTTTTCCCTTTTTTTATTTTTTTTTGGAGAAGGGCTGGAGCAGCAGAGTGCATCCCTCCTGGTTTTCCTTTCCCTGCAAGGCTGTGGAATGTGCCCTGGTTCTGGCACAGCAGCTGGGGAAGCTGGTGCAGGCTCAGCCAAGATGCTGCTGCCCGGTTTGGGTGCCACAGAGACTTTCCTAAGGCAGCAAATGCCATCCCTGGAAGTGTCCCAGAAGTGTGTGGGTGTGGGGACATGGGTTAGTGGTGGGATTGGCAGTGCTGAGGGCTCCATCTTAAAGGCCTTTTCCAACCTAAACAATTCCATGTTGTGCCCTTTCCTACAAAGGAGCTGCTCCAGTGGCAGGGAATCACTTCAGGGACTTCAGCCATTCCATGTTTAGGATCCATGGGAGCAGGGAGGAGTGCTGAGAGCATCTTTATGGCTGTTACAGCTTGAAATAATTCTGTATATCCAACCCTGCTGCCATCCTCCTGCAAGGAAAACCTCCCTTGCTCTTACAACAGCCAGCCCTAGGGACTCTAAAATTGGGAAAACAGCCCCAAAAATAAGATGAGGGAAGGGTGGGATCCTCCTGGGAGGGGTCACCTGTGAGCACAGGTCTGCTGGGACAATGCTGGGGACTCTGGGGAAACTCAGAGGAGCCTCCCAGGAGCCACCACACCCTCACACTGCAGATGCTTCAAAGAGAAACGAGAACCAGTTTGGGGCCAGTGATGGTTTTAGAGCATTTCCACCCCTGGGGAAACCTGGGGCGTTTCCTCCACCATGAATAACAACAGCAACAAGAAAAAAAAGCAGCAAGTGACACTTCAAAGTCAGCTTGTGAATGTCCCACCCTGGAAAAACAGCCCTGGTGGAGCTGCTCCAGCAGGGCAGCCACAAAAGCAGCTTTTAAATCCCAGAGAGACCCCACTGTGCGCCCAGGAAGGTGTGGAACCACCAGGAGAAACCCCAAAATTCCCTTTTTTTTGGTTTGTTTGGTTGGTTTGAATTGGATTTATCACAGAGAGGTGGAATGGTTTGGGTTGGAAGGGAGCTTAAATCCCATTCCACCATCCCAGGCTGCTCCAAGCCCTGTCCAACCTGGCCTGGGACACTTCCAGGGATCCAGGGGTAGCCACAACTTCTGGGCCAGCCCCTCCTCACCCTCATTTCCCTCCCCAATCTCCCATCCATCCCTGCCCTCTGGCACTGGGAAGCCATTCCCTGTGTCCTGTCCCTCCAGGCCCTTGTCCAAAGTCCCTCTGCAGCTTTTTTGCATCCCCTGAAACAAACCCAACCCTTTCCACACACAGCAAATAACCCAGGGCCCCTCTGCACAACAAACATCCAAACCACCTGGCAAGGTCCCGAGTTGTAATTACAGTGCAGAGCCCAAAAGAGACAATATCCATGTCCTGGCCGTGTAAAACATCATTAGCATGAAAATAATGAGGAAAAGGACTCATTAACCTGTGGGCTCCAAGGCAGGAATCCCATTATCCAGGCACACACGTGCCATTAAGTCAGGGAAAGAAGGCACTGCCTGGATTCCCTTGGGGATGCCATGAAACTCCTTTCATTTCAAAGCTCAGCACAACAGCACCAGCTGGGATAATGGGAAGAGCACGAAATATTGGGTGGGTTTTGGCTTCAAGCTTGGGATTTTGCTGCCTAAAGCCAGGAGCTGAGCTCTGGTGGAGGGGACTTGGAGATTAATTGGGATAATGCTGGCACAGCTCCTCAGTGACCTGTATCCATCACTCCAGCAGCCTGGGAATACTCAGATTTCCCAAATGGGGTCAGGCAGGCTCTCTGCATCCATCACATTCCTGGCTCTGGCAGGTGCCATCCCCGTGCTGGCCAGGGAGGGATCTCACTGCTAGGAAATAAAATGCCTGGAAAATAAACTTCCCTCTAAATGCCATGCTTAAATATTTTTTTTTCCCTGTTCCCTCTCTTGTAGGTGGCATCAATGCCTGAGGGGAGCCTGGACCAGAAGTGCCCGATGGGCAGGGGGTACCCAGGCATCACCCAGTCCCCCTGGATCTGCCAGAACCAGTGTTCCTGTGAAAAAATCCGGGATCTATTCCGAGGGAAAAATCCCAGAAAAGATCTGATGGAAAATGGTGAAGAAATGGTAAAAACCCAGCAGAAAATGGGGGAAATGGCAAAAAAAAAAAAATAATGGGGGGGGGGGGGAATGGGGAATAATCTGGGGAAAATCCGGGATGAATTCAGGGAAAAAAAAAAAAACCAGAACAGAAAAGATGCAATGGAAAATGGTGAAGAAACTGCAAAGAACTGGCAAAA
>WEIU01012091.1:112347-174719 GCA_013389925.1 Aegithalos caudatus
CACCGGCACCGCCTCCCGCCCCGGCGCCGTGCCCGGGACAGCGGGGAAAGGGTCGGGAACCGGGTGGTCCCGGGCAGGACAGGGCAGTGTTGGCCCCGGAGGAGGAGTGGGGAGCCCGGCAGCCGCCGGCACGGTGCCCACGAAAGGCTCCGGGGAGAGGCTGAGCATCCCCTGGGAGGGCACACGGGCACGGTCCCTGCGGGACCGGAGCCGCCCGAAGGTGCCCCGGAGAGGAGCTGAGCATCCTTCGGCGGGCACCGCGGGGAGCGGGGCCGGACGGGGCTGGGGGTGCTCCGAGGGTTGGGGAAATTCTGCTCTGGAGGGCTGGGAGAGCTCAGGGTGTTCGGCTTGGATTGACCTTAGAGCCCCTTCCAGTGGGGCTCTAAGAGAACTGGAGAGGGAGTTTGATTAAGGGAGAATGGCTTCCCACTGCTAGAGGACAGGGTTAGATTGGATATGAGGGAGAAATTCTTCCCTGTGAGGAGGGGGAGGCCCTGGCACAGGGTGACCAGAGAAGCTGTGACTACCCCTGGATCCCTGGAAGTGTCCAAGGCCAGGTTGGTCAGGGTTTGGAACAGCCTGGGATAGTGTGGAAGGTGTCCCTGCCCATGGCAGGAGTTGGAATGAGATGTTTTTTAAGATCTCTTCTAATCCAAACAACCCTGGAATTCTATGATCTCCCAGGGAAAGGACTCACATGTCATCTGGGGGAGCCCAAACATCCCTGAATAGGAACACCCCCCCCATCCCAGTATCCCCAGCCCTAGCTGTGCCACTAAACCAGTTCCTAGGATTCAGGTTGAGTCAGGAGCAGAATGAAACCCCATTCCCATAAAATCCCACACTGACTCCCCAGCAGCTGGATGAAGGAGAGCAGGGCTCACTCATGTGAGGCCTGGCCACCCTCTGGAGCTGATGCACACACAGATCCCTCTCCATAGGTGACCCAGGCCCGGAATAGCAACAGCAGCAGCGCCATAAATTAGCAGCAAAGCATCTCCGAGCCGTTCCTCCTTCACAAGTGCCATCTGGCGAGATTGTTTTTGGAGGAGTTATTTATTCCTCACTTTTAACCGTCTAAAGGCGTTTCTCGGGCCGACCTGCGGGGCTGCCTCGGCCCCCACAGCCCCTACGAGGCTCTGGGAGAGAGGAGCCGCTTGTTCCCAGCCCTAAATAAGGAGCAGCTCAGCTGTGAACACCCTGACACTCCTTGCTGAAATCTGTTTGCAGCTCAGCAGATCGTGCTGGGTAATTACATTATGGGAGTGCACGGTACCAGCGCTGGGAATCCAACGTGCTGATCTCCTCATGGGAAAAACAACAAACCAACCTGGATTTCTGCAGAGATGGGGCTGGGAATTCCTTGGTTTTGGGCTCACTCTCGTGTTCCTGTCCATGCCAGGTGGGGTTGGGAGAGGGTTTCTACCCCACAGCCCCTGCTCAAGTCCTTTCAAAGCCATGGGTGCCACTGCCGAGGGCACGGGGAGCATCCTGTCCAAGCAGGGCCTGTCATTCCAGCCATAAACATCTTTTCCCCCAAAAAACTCCCTCTGGAAACACCCACCCTGCAGTTAACACAGGGGGATAACCAAGCAAAGCCACCCTTTGACCCATTTATCCAAACCCACAAAACATTTCAGGGCTGCGGGGAGGCAGGAGCGGGACACGGCCCCGTCCCTGCGGTGCTCAGGAGGACGAGCAGGTCCTGCTGAGCACATCCCAGCCCCATTCCAAACCCTGTGGAGCAGAGGGATGCAGGAACCCAGCGCCTGCCTTGCCGCAGAGGCTAAATAAAGCAGCAGGAAGAGCTCTCGGATGCCAGCGAGGCGATGGATAAACACCGACGTGGATGGCGCGGGTGCGAGCTCGGCTCATTCCAAAGGGAGATGCTCCCAAGGCTCTGGGAAAAGCCATCCCAGGCTGCAGCATGGGGAGAGCTCGGAAAAATGGACCTCAGCCAGTGAGCTCTCTGCCTCTCCTCCCTAGGAGAGGAAAAGCCCAAAGACTCCGGTGACATTTCCCTCACAATTCTGGAATAAATCTCCCTCAAAGTCCCAAGGAGCGGAAACGCAGATGGAAAATGGAAAAAAAACATGGAATTCTTTTGGGGTTGATTTTTTTTTCTCTCTTTTTGCCTAGCTAATGGCATCGCTAGGCCTATCTCAAAATAATTAGAATTAAAAAAAAAAAATAAGGTGGCGTGGTTATGACTGAAAATACCATTCCCATAAAATACACACGGATTTTTTCTCGCACTGGATGTATTTAAATGGAAAGGACAGGAAATAGCAGTGGCTCACTGTGATCCTGCATTATCACCAGCTGAGTGTCTCCCATCCCAGAATTTCAATGCCGGCATTGTCACTGGCAGGGATGGACACGGAGCTCTCTTATCTCACAGTTCCCCTCGGATTTTGTTAATGTCACAAAAATTATTCAAAAAGCAACAAAATAACAACTGGACACATCCCTCTCTGCATCCCATTCCCTTCCCAAGGGCTGATGGATCAGTTGTGCCAACCCAGGCTTGTTGCTGTCAGTGCCCAGCATCCATTTCTAGGGATTTTTGGGATGTTCTGCTAGGAAAATTTACCCTGGAGCAGCAGCACGGGGACCTCAGCACTGGCCACAAGCCTTGTGGGGTGCATTTGGGGACAGGGGTGTCCCCACTGCTGCTCAATGACACCTGGCACAGCATCAGACTCGATGATCCTGATGGGCCCCTTCCAACTCAGCATATTCCAGCTCCGGCTGCAGCTGGGATTTGGAAATTCCTCCCTGGACAAGAGAGGAAGACAAATCCCAGCTCCTATGAGCGGGCTGTGCTGGGGCTGGGAAGGTTTCTCAGCCCATAAGGGGAAGAAATTAAATAAAGAAACCCCAGCGTGGAGCCACAACAGCCGGAGCGTTGCTATAAACTCCGGAGAGGAGCTGGAGCTCGCTCCCATTCCTGCATTTCACGGGGATTTCCAAGGAAGCTTTTCCTCCCTCGCCATCCAGGCTGGGCTGGGCAAGTCCCTGTCCCCCCAGCATACAAGCAAGCAGGGTGGAGGGATCCTTTCCAGTGTTTTCTGGGCTTTTTAGGAGAATTCCATCTGATTTTTGGCCATAAATATCCAATTTACAGAGATTTAATCAAGCCTCTGCTTCAATTGGGTTTATAACTAAAAGCCTGAGCACACATTGGGACCCCTCCTCAGGGTTTTTTTCCACTTGGGGACAGCGCCAACTCCTTCCATCCCAGCTGAATTTTGGGAAAGCTGGTGCCCAGCCCTGGATGGTGCTGGGAAAGGGGGAGCATCCCTGGGAGTGATCCCAGCTCAGGAGCCAGGTGGAGAGTGGGACGGCTCCTTGAGCATTCTGGAATTTCGGCAATGCCAAACCACCCCTGGCACCCCGGGAATTCAGGGGATGCTCCCAGAGGGGCTCTTTCCATCAGATTTTAGCTGGGGGTGGATGTTACTACATTTAACTTCCCCCCAAAATCTCCCTCTGTATTTACCGTGCCCAGCCTGTGCCTGGGAAGTCAGCAAGGACAAAAAATAAAAAGGAGCTGCGTGAGATTTAAGCCCAACGAGGCTGGAAAGCGAGAAAATCCATCCTTGAATCCCGGAGCGTTGGAACCATCAAGAAAATCCGAGCGTGCATCCGGCAGGGAAGCATCCCCCCGGCTCGGCAGTGCTGATACGGTGCGTTCTGCTAATCCACCCCGCAGCATTTACAGCTCCCCGAGCCCTGCATCCTCTCCAGCAGCAGCAGGGATGCGATTGGAGCCCGGGAGATTCCTCGGGATGGCTGGAGGGAAAGGATGGATCGCCCCCCTCAAAGAGAACCCCCAAGTGCTCACCCAAGCCGGGGCACCAAACTGGGGTTTGTCACCAAATTATTGATAAATTCGAGGTGAAGTGGACAGGGATTTTATATGGAGTAAGTTTGGTTTTCCCACAGAACCCCCCCCCGGCCCATTCCCAAATCCACTCGGCATTTCCCTCTTTAAAAATCCCCTTTTCCCCCTCCCACCGCAGCTGCCCCATCCTTTCTGTTTTGCGGGGCCCCCAAAGGTTTTTTCGCGGCTCTGGGCCTGGGGGTTATTCCTAGAGTTTGCTCTCAGCCTTGCCAGAGCTGCTGAAATCCCACGGAATTGTGGTGTAAAGCAGGAAAGGGAGGCGGGGAGGGGCGGACGGAGAGGAAAGATCACAGGAGCGAGCGGGGGAATATTTTTAGCCCGTCTGTTCTCCGGCTTCAGCAGCACTCCACGGTTCCAATCCCGTCTGACGGAGGGGCAGATGCCTCAGGGCTGCTGAAATGGGAGAGAAACCCCAGCAAGGGCCCCCTCGGGGGGGTCACCAACAGCCCCCACGCTGCAAGACATCAGAGAATTCCCCCTCAGTGTGGTGGCGTGGGAGGAAAACTGGGAATTTCTATGCTGAATTTAAAAATAAAAATTAAAATTAAAAAAAAATGGAATTTGGGTGGTGAAATATTACAAAGAGCCAGGGCATCCGTCCATCAGGGTGCTCCAAAGGAGGAGGTGTGGGGGGCACGTTCTCCCCCCTGGCATCCTGCTGATCCAGCTCCTTGCTCATCTGTGCCCATGTATTTTCCATGGCAGCAGAGTTTGATTACGAGTTTGCAGAAAATCTGGGAACGGGGTCATGGAGCTGAAGGTTTTGCACCAAACCTGGTCCAGGGAAGCGTGGATCTGGGATAAAGCTGGGATAAGGAGCCAAGCAGGTCAGGGGAGCAGGGCTGGGTTTGCTCTGTGCCCGTGCAAAGGGCAGCAGCATCAGGGATGAACTGAGCATGAGGGGTCATGGAGCAGCACCACACTCACACTGGGAGAACTGGAGATCCTCCAGTGCACTTCCTGAAGTGAATCCAGTCAAGCCCTCACACCCTAAGCCAGTTAAATTAGGATTTTCCCATAATTTAAACCCCAGCTCCATCACAGAAGGACACAAAGGCTCCCATCCCATTCCCTCCATGTAGCCCTGGTTTTCATGTCTGAGATATTCTGGTTTTCTAATTTATTTTTTTCCCCCAGGAAAAGTTCTGTAAACCATAGGATTGCTTTTCCAACACTACCTATGTTATTCATGCCTTCTCACAGGAGGGACTTCTTCTGGATGTCCCTCTGGTTTGACCAATGTGATTGTGCCTTTGTTTCACCAATCAAACTGGCCTGTGTAAAATAGTCTATAAAAAAGATGCATCCCTAAATAAAGGAGTCATTTTTTAGCCTTCTGACCTCGGAGTCTTGTGTCACCTCCCTCCTCCCCACCCTGGGGTGGCACTGGCTGCTGGGATGTGCTTCCCTTGGCACAGTTTATAACAACCCTGGTGCT
Organism: Aegithalos caudatus; assembly: GCA_013389925.1. Taxonomy (NCBI): domain Eukaryota; kingdom Metazoa; phylum Chordata; class Aves; order Passeriformes; family Aegithalidae; genus Aegithalos; species Aegithalos caudatus. The sequence goes on from WEIU01012091.1 coordinate 117,693, forward strand.
AACACAACTCTCTGGGGTGCTTTGGGAAGAGGCTGGGGCTGTTTCCATCCCCAGGGAAAACCTCTTTGCCCAGGGAAAACGGGACACGGGGCCTCGTGCTTTGTAAACAGGACTGCAGCAGGGAAAAGCCAGCCCAGGCCACCCATCCCCTCCTCCATCCCCGGGGACAAAGCATCCCAGGGAGCCCAGGGAGCTTGGCCGTGGCCCCATGTGTCCATCAGGGGTCTGTCAATGATTTACTGCTGCTGTGAAGAGCTGTTTGTGCCCCGGGGCTTCCCGGCGGGCCCCGCCAAGGTCAGCGCTCCATTTGGCAGGAGAAGGGATGGATGCCAAAGGGGAGAGGGGATGGGAGTCCAAGGCAGGGAAAAGCAGAGCCCCCTCGGGCTCACCCTGGGCTCACCCTGAGCATCCCTGCTCCCACCTGGCTGCAGGAGAAGCTGGGGACAAATCGTGGGCACATGGAACGATTGGGGTTGGATCTTCAAGCCCATCTCATTCCATTAACCACTCCCACACCCACCTAAACCCCGCTCTGGCACCCCAGGGGTTACAGGGCTGGTGCCAACAACCCCTGCCTGGGCTTTGAGTCACAGCAGGGCTGAAAATCCCCTTTGGAGACAGCAGGAAGCAATTCCCACCGGGGTCACTGACACGGGGGCCAGCACAGCCTGAAACCAGCCCTGGCAGCACCAACACCAGGATGGAGGGGTTGGATCAGAACAGGCACCTCACACGAGGGGTTCCAAAGTGCTGCCAGGCAGGATTTGTGCAATTCCTCTGCTTTCTCCCAAAGCCCGCCCAAAAGTGAATCGATTTTTATGGAATGGACTGAGGCAGCCCCCAGGAGGATCCATAGCCAGGCTAATATTTGTCTAATGGGCTCCCACAAATAGCTCGTTAGTCCCTTTGTGTTTATTAATGGCACACAGGAGCCAGACAGCTGCACCGAGCTCCCTGTGTCCCTGGACACAAAGTTCTTGGGGTCTCTGAGCTCCCTGTGTCTCTGAGCTCCCCAGGACCCCAAGTTCTTGGGGTGTCCAAGTTCCCTGTGTCCCTGAGCTCCCTGTATCCCAAGTTCTTGGGGTGTCCAAGTTCCCTGTGTCCCTGAGCTCCCTGTATCCCAAGTTCTTGGGGTGTCCAAGTTCCCTGTGTCCCTGAGCTCCCTGTATCCCAAATTCTAGGGGTGTCCAAGTTCCCTGTGTCCCTGAGCTCCCTGGATCCCAAGTTCTTGGGGTCTCTGAGCTCCCTGTGTCCCTGAGCTCCCAGGATCCCAAATTCTCAGGGTGTCCAAGCTCCCTGTGTCCCTGAGCTCCCAGGACCCCAAGCTCCCCAGGCACATCCCTGTGGTCCCATATCCCTGCATCCCTCCACTGTGGCCACCCCCTTCTTTCTCCTCTCTTCTCTCCTTCCCCCTCTCTCATTCCATCCCTCCCCAAGGGGATCCCCCTCTGCTCCATCACCCCCCAGGACTAAAAACCCCATTTTTGGGTCTGCACAGTGAACCAGCCCTGAACACCAGCTCTGAAACCACCACAGGCTTTGGCTGGGCTTTATCCCAGCTTTTCCCTGGGGAATCTCACTGGAGAGGAGTCACCACTGGGTGCTCTGGCACCCATGGGACAGTCTGGAGCTGGCACCATGTCCCAAAAAGCCTTGAAACCCCACAGCTTTAGTCATGGATAGGGAATATCTCCCTGCTGTTGCAGCAAACACTTTATTTATGTGTTTATCTGCTTATTTAGCTGTGAATTAATATCAGGAATGTTCTTGTAAGCCTGTAAGTGAGTAAAAGCATTTGAGAGCTTGCAAATTCATGGTGCATTATTGCAGTGTATTTTTCCAGGCAGGATTTTGGGGTGCTCCTTTGGCAGGGAAAGCCTATGGATATGTGGATATATATCTTTATAGATGTCTAGATAGCATTTGGTCATTTATATACAAAACCTGAGCAACCTGGGCTAGTGGAAAGTTTGGAAAGTTTGGAAAGGGGTTTGGAATGAGATGGTCTTTAAGGACCCTTCCAATCCAAACCAAACCATTCTGGGATTCCATGATTCCTGCTGCTTTCCCTCCCTTCTCTGCAGCAGGAAAAGGCATGGCTTTGTTTTCTTCCATGGCACAGAAGAAAAGATGTGTTTGAATGGTGTAAATGTCATCCCCAGATTTCACCCAGCATGGTTATCCTGCTCCCAAAGTATTGTCCCTCAGGAAGCTGGTAAAGCCCCTCCTGGAAGAACATTGTCTCCTATATCATCACCAAATTGAATTTCTGGAAAACATGGCCCTGAAATGCCATCATTCCCTCATGTCTGGGGTGTCCAGGACGCCTGAATGGGCTGAGGGGACACCAAGGCCAGGCCAGTCTCAGGGCTGTCCCCAGACCAGCCTGCCCAGGGAGGAACAGATGATTTCCATCCCAGAGGATGGGAGCTCCAGGTGGACACAGTGCCCAAGCCATGCCCTGTGGATTGGGGAGCTCACAAAGTGCTAACTCCAGGCTCCTGCACTTCCAGGAGGGAATTTGCTCCATGTTTAGACCCCTCCCTCTCTTCTCAGGGTCTGAGGAAGTTGGAATTCTCAGCAGGAGCCCAGGCACTGCTTCATTAACTGGGAGGGAAAGGGGCAGCTCAGCCTTCCCTGGTGCAGGGCAGGAGGGAGGCAAATCTCAGCTCTGGGGATGGGTCTGGGCCACCCCAAAAATGTCCCTTGCTGCCCTGGAAGCTCCCAAACCTCTGCCCCTGGATCCCTGGATGTGTCCAAGGCCAGGTTGGATGGGGCTTGGAGACAACTGGAATGATGGAATGAGTCCCTGCTCATCTCAGGGGGGTTGGAACTGGATGGTCTGGAAGGTCTCTTTCAATCCAAATAACTGAGATTTTAGGGTTCTGCCCCATTTTGGGGTCCCACCCCAGCAGTGGGTGCAGCAGCTCTTCCTTCCATCCCTTTGTCCATGGGCAGGGCATTATCCATGCAAACCCCAACCACCAAAACCTCATTCCACTCTCCCAGGAGCTCACATTTTCATGGCACCCTCAAAATCCCAGGGTTCCTTCCCCAAACATCCCACAGCAGCTGGACCTGGCCCTCTCCACTTCCAAACCCAGGCTGTTTATGAGCTCTGTGAGCACAATAAACCAAATGCAGCTGTGGCTACGACCTCCTTTTATGTGATTCCTTTTTTTTTTCCTTCCTCCCTCCTCTGAATTTTTATGATCCAGATATAAAGCCCTGGGAAAGAGAGGTTTAAAGGAGAACCCTGACACCCGTTACTGCAGGGGCATGAAATGCAGAGCCCTGACTCTCATCCATCCCAGGAGATTATTTATGAAATTATTTTTTAAAAGAAAATACTAAAAATAAAGTGCCTGGAAGCCGGTGATGGGCAGTGAGGGAGAAATCCCAGGTGTTCCTTGTTCATATTTGCACAACTCTGCCCTGTGCCAACATTTCTCTGTCCAAGGCCTTCCCTGAATGAAGGAAAGGGGTGAAAGATGTTGTGGGAATCCCAGGAAAACACTGGGAAGCTGTCACCCCACTGACACCCTGCTTAGAGCACCATTCCCAATTGCTCCATCAGCACTTGCTGAGTATTTCAAATTAATGTAAATTTTTTTGCAGTGGGACCAGGGTCCCTCTGTGTTATCCCATCCAATAAACCCAGCCCTGGCTCACTCCAGATCCCATCCTGCTCCAAAGCCCAGGGACAGATGCCTCCATCTCCAGCCATGATTTTCTGCAGAGTAGAGCACCCCCTTTGCCCCTTTCCTGGTGCAAACTCAGTCCTTAGACCCCTTGTTCTGAAGGCATTCCCTAATTTTGGTGCTTTGCAGAGGGCAGTCCCCAATCTCAGCCATCCCAGCTAATCAAGCCCCCCCTGCCAGCTCCCCTGATTTATGGAATCCCAGGATTGTTTGGGTTGGAAGGGACCTTAAAAATCATCCAGTGCCACCCCTGCCGTGGGCAGGGACAGCTTCCACTGTCCCAGGCTGCTCCAAGCCCTGTCCCACCTGGCCTTGGGCACTTCCCAAGAGCCAGGTGCAGCCACAGCTTCTCTGGGCACCCTGTGCCAGGGCCTCACCTCCCTCCCAGCCAGGAATTTCCAATTTCCAATATCCCATCCATCCCTGCCCTCTGGAAGTTTGAACCCATTTACACACCTAAATCCTCCCCTTGGATGTGGCAGCACATCCCACACCCCTGATTCCCACTAAACCCTCAGCACACACTTGGAGCAATTATTTTTATGCCACAGGTGATTAGAAGGATGCTGCCTTGAAGAAAAGAAGGATTTGGGCTGTCAGAGCAGGAATTCAGGGCTCTGTCCAGCCCTGTGGTGTTCTGGAAAGCCTGGAGGTCCCCAGGGCTACCTCGAGCCCAGCTGCTTGGCTCATCACCTCCAAACAAAAATCCCTCCCAGATAAAACTAAAAAAAAATCACAAACTCCCCAGTTTTCTGCTCTGTATGTGAGGAAAGAGCTGCAGCATCACTCCTTGGAGCAGCCAGGATTCTGTGCCTGGCACAGGCTCTGCCAGGGGAGCTGCCCTGGATGAAGGCTGGTGCCAACTCCTCACCCACAGTGGGGATTTTCCCCTCTTCACAGCAATATTCCCTGTGCCTGATATTCCCTTTCCCAGTTTCTCAGGGACATGGAATGCTGCTGCAGGCATGGATCTGCCCAGCCAATGCTCCTAGGAGGCAATCAGCTGAACAAAGTACAGAAAATAACGCTCACAGCTCCTTTTTCCCAGTATAAATCCCTGTTTTTCAGGTATAATCAGGCCAGTTTCCAAGGCACAAAGAGCCTTTTCCATCCCTCCATCTCCAAGCTCAACAAACAGCCCTACCTGCAGAGCCAGCTTGGATTTATCACATTCCCATGGCTGTGTTTATGACAGGGCTGCATCTCCAGCTGTTGCATGAAGAACACCAGGCCTGCCCTGCCTTGAGTTAGGCTTCACACCCAGCCTAAACCCAAGCCTAAGCCACATCTCACCCCTCAGACACCCCAATCACCCCGTGCAGGGATCGCCCCCACCAGCTCCTGCAATTCTGCTGCTCCTTCCACACACCATGGAGAGATCATTTCCTCCCCAGCCATCCCAGGAAAGGAGAACATATCTGTGGGACGAGCAAAATCCCACCCTGGAGCTGCCCCATCCCAGCACTGCCCCATCCCAGCGGCGTGGGAAGCTTCCCACACAAGTGCCCAGGCCAGCAGGGTGGGGTGAGCCTGGAGAAGACATTTAATTACACAGGGCAGGGTGTTTTTCCAGTTGCAAAGGCCCAGCTGCCTATTCCCTCCCTGTGCCAGGTGCCATTAGTGCTGTTTGACTACTAATTGGCAATTAATAAGATCTTTGCATTAATGCAAACGGGTTCTAAACACCTGCAGATCGATTATTTTGACGCCTTCACCTTTTTTTTTGTTTGTTTGGGGCTTGGGTGTTGGGTTTTATTTTTTTGCTGTGAGCTGGGAAAGTGGGTGTTTAGGGGTGCAAAAGGATGGTTCCCACAGCACCCAGCAGGAATGGGCAGCCCAGGGAATGGCTGGCTGGGGAATTTCCCTGGCTGACCATGGGATGGGTGGGAAAGGCTGCGGGGCAGGGCTGGTGCCCAGCTGATGAAAGGACACTGGGACGTGTCTGTCTGCCCATGGCCAGGACACGCCAGGCTGGTCCTGCTCCAGGTGCCAGGAGTGACATTAAATGACATTAAATGCCATTAAAAACAGCCTCAAATCCCAGCAGCAGCAGCAGAGCAGGATCGAAGGCAGCATCGCATCGAGGCAGCTTTGCTTATGCTAATGGGGGAGCAGACTGCAAACAGCTCCAGGTGAGAGGATCGGGCTGGGATTTTCCACGGGCAGCCAGCCAGCCCCAATCCCTTTTATCTGCTTTTGGGAATGTCTGATTCCTGCAGGGGGTGGCTGCATGGCTGCCCCTCACCCTGAGGCTCTCCAGCATCCTTGGGCCCCATTCCCCAGGTCGGGGTTTTTTGGGGGAATTTGGCTGCCCCTGAGCACCTCGGTGCTGCAAACATCTGCAGGAGACTGGGGAGAGGCTGGATAAGCAGCAAAGGGTCCACCCACGGTGTTCCAGAGGATTTGGGGTTATTTTTGGGAAGGGCAAGGAATACAGCATCATTTTGTTTTCTATTTTCAAAGGTTTTTTTGGGGGGGGAACTGTGCAGAGAGGTCCTTTTTCCTCCATATCCCCATCCCAGCAGGATCAGCTCCCTTGGGATTGTAAATAAAAGCCATGGTGGTGGGAACCCCTCCTCAGCCATTTACCTGCTTTAAATCCATCAGGATACAAAGCTGAGGTGATTTTTCAAGCACAAGGTACTTACACCCCAGACTGTGTTCCCACACTATCATTCCCTTTAATTTTGGGGGATCAGATAGTTCCTGTCAGCCCTGCTAACTCTGCTGGCTGCCCAGCAAGTCTTGCTCTGAGCTTATGGAGGCATCTCTAGGAAAGATAAGCTAGATAAAGGAATTACACACCCCAAAAGAAAAGAAGCTCCCCAAGTGCAGTGGGAACACCTGCCTGGAATTCTGTCTCCCTGACTCCAGGACTGGTTTTGCAATCAGATCTCCCAGAGTATGAACTCACACAAAGAACATGGAAAACCAGCAAAGGCCCCATTTTTTCCCCTGTCTGGGCAATTCCCAGAGACAGGTTTGCAGACCTGGAGAGCAGGAAAATATAAGTCAGTTGTGCAATGGGCTGTGTGATGCTGTCAAGTGCTCAGGGAGATCTTTCAGGGAAGGGAAAGCGAGTTGGGAACAGAGCAAAAGCAATTTTTTCCATGTTTCTGCCCAAAAGCTTTGCCTGACACTGAGCAGACCCTGCTCAGAGAACACCTCAATAAACACTTCCCTTCCCAGGCTACACATGAACTTCTCACAAAAAAAAAAAAAAAATCTTTTTCCTTTGATGAATTGTTTTGCATTCAAGGTAATTAAACTTTAATCAGCAAAGCCAAAGAAAATGAGAATTCTTTTTCTCCAGCAGAGATGAGATAGAGCTGGACCTGATCCCTATCAGACCCAACATGCCCCATTAACACTGCCCAGCTCCTCCAGGTCTCCCCATCTCTCCTGTGGGAAACAGGATGAGGAAGAACAAAGGGTGCGAGGAAACAGCAGGATAATCCAAGAGTTTTCCAAGTGAGATGGCACTGCCGAGTTCGTGGGGATAAAAATTACCTGCTCCTTCCCGTCTGCTTTCTGGGGCCGGGCTTGCAAAGCCTCGGTGCTGGAAAAACCCTCCCCACCCAGGCGGGGCAGCCGAGGGCAGGGAAGCTGCTCATTCCTTACCGGAGCTGGCTGAGCCGGCGGGAAGGAGGCTGCTCCCTTTCCCTTTCCGTGCCTTCCCTCTCTCCATCCCTGTCCTTGTCCCCGTTCCCATCAGATTCCCATCCCTGTGCTTGTTCCTGTCCCCGTTCCTATCCCTATCCTTGTTCCCATCCCCATTTTTGTCACCATCCCCATCCCCTTCTCCATGCTCATCCCCGTCCTTATGTTTGTCTCTGTCCCTTTTCCCATCCCTATCCTTGTTCCCATCCCCATTTTTGTCACCATCCCCATCCCCTTCTCCATGCTCATCCCCGTCCTTATGTTTGTCTCTGTCCCTTTTCCCATCCCTATCCTCATTCCCGTTTCCATCCCTGTTCCTTTTCCCCTCTCTATCCCAGTTCCTACACCTGCTCCTATCCCCAAGCCCAATTCCTTTTCCCATCTCCACTTCCACCTTCATTTCTGTATCCATTCCCATCCCTTTCCCAGTGGGGGCCAGACCCTCTCCTCCAGCAGCTGGAGTGGTTGTAGGATTTTTAGCCAGCCCTGATTTTTATCAGGATTTCAGTTAAATCCCAGATTTCTAGTTAAATTCCAGGTTTTCTTGGTGAGGACAAAGCTGGGCTCAGCCAGGCTGTTGGACCCAGCTCAGCCACTTCCCTAAGGGATAAAACTCTGGGAAGCAGAGATGGATCATCCTGACCTGGTGGGTGACATCCCTGCCTGTGGCAGGGGTTGGAACAGGATCCCTTCCCACCCAAACCATCCTGGGATTCCATGAGTCGATGAACAGCATGGATATGGAGCAAAACCAGCCCTGGAGACAGTTTGCAAACCACCAAGAATTCCTCCTGTTCCCTGCAATCCTCAGCACACTTCCCCCTCTGCTAATAACTCATTGGGATGTCACAATCACAGCCTGCACCCTCCCTGTGTCCCGGGGCACGCCAGCTCCTCTGCCAGGAAAAATGGCCAGGAAAACAACTTCAATCCTCACACTTGGGGCTAAAATTGGGTCTTAATAGGGAAAAAGTTGGGATGAACCCTGGATCATCTGCTGGGAGCAGCGTGGGTCCCCCCTGCCACCACCAAGAGCTGGTGTCCCAGGGCTCTCAGCACAGGAAGGGAATGGTTTTGGGAGTGGGTGACGGGGATATTTATGGGATGGAGGTCCCCGAAGTTTGCTTTGCAGGCAAGATGTGGGAGAGGGCTTGCTGTGAAGGGAAGGGAAGAGAGGAGGAGGAAATGCAAACTAATTAACTAATAAATATGCTGTGCTGGCTCGGGGCAGCAGGAGAGCAATCCAGAGGGCTGACTCACTCTGACTCAGGCGGAGAGGAGTGGGATGGAATCTGGCTCAGGAGCATCTCCTGCCTCAGCCACGCTGCCAGGACACAGGGGCTGATCCCAAACCTGCCAGGGCTGAGCATCCCGTGGGGATCTCGGGGATCTTCTCCATGTGGGCTTTGCTTTCTTTGGAGAGGGGAGCAAAGATAAATTCACCAGCTGGAGCAGGCAGCTGAAATGGAGTCAGGCTTTTAGTATGGAATTCCCTGTCTCTCCATTTCCACCTTAAAATCAGGCCAGTGCAGGACAGGTGGGAAATCCCCCTCCACAAAGCCAAAGCAACCTTGGCTGTGGGAGGAGGTGATGTTGTTCCCAGTGTTGGGATCCCAAACATGAATCCCAAAGCCATCAAAAATGTCCAGAACCAGCAGGATGACTACAGGGATCATGGAGTCATAGAATCCCAGAATGGTTTTGCTTGGAAGGAGCCTTAAAGCTCATCTCATTCCAGCCCCTGCCATGGGCAGGGACACCTTCCACTATCCCAGGCTGCTCCAAGCCCTGTCCAACCTGACCTTGGGCACTTCCAGGGATCCAGGGGCAGCCACAGCTTCTCTGGGCATCCTGGGCCTTACCACCCTCACAGGGAAGAATCAAACCCTGATCTGAGCAAAGTCATTCCTTGTCCTGTCCCTCCATCCCTTGTCCCCAGTCCCTCTCCAGCTCTCCTGGAGCCCCTTCAGGCCCTGCCAGGGGCTCTGAGCTCTCCCTGGAGCCTTCTCCTCTCCAGGGGAACATTCCCAGCTCTCCCAGCCTGGCTCCAGAGCAGAGGGGCTCCAGCCCTTGGAACACCCCCATGACTTTCTCTGGTCTTACTCCAGCACTTCCACATCTTCCTGATGCTGGAGATGCCAGAGGCAGCTCTGCAGGTGGGGTCTCACCTGGGCAGATCAGAGGAGGAGAATTCCCCCCTTTCCCTGCTGGGACCAGCCCAGCATCCAGTCGGATTTTGAGCTCCCAGCTCACACGGGCACCTCATACTGAACTTCTCACCCAAATCCTTTTCCTCAGGGTTGCCCTCGCTCTGTTCTGTGCCCAGCCCGTGCTGGGGAAGCTTCGAAGGGAGGGAGGGAAGGAAGGAGCCGGGCCCCGTGGGGAGCAGATCCCGGCGTGTCCGTGCAGGCTGCTGGGGAGGAGCTCCCTTCCCCCGGCTGCCCTGGATTCGCCCCGTTCCTGCCCCGTGACTGGGCAGGGTGAGAGCTGAGATTGCTTCACCCCACCAAGCTCCAGCCCTGGGGGAAAAATCCCCCCCCTCGGCACCCAGGCCCTGCTCCCTGAGGTGCTGCCCTAGGGATGGGCACGGCCATGGAGGGAGGGATGGGGGATTCAGGTGTGCGGCCTCAGGTGGGGTCCAGAGCATCACATCTCTGCATCCAAGAGGCTGTGCCAAAGGTTTGGGGGGAGATGAGGCTCCTCCAGAAGGGACACAGCTCCAATATTCCCTGTAGGAATAGCATAAAAAGCTGGCCTGTCTTTTCTTCTAAGTGCAGCTAACAAGTAATCTGTAAGTTCCCATATTAAGCTGTTTTAAGAATGAGAAGTTTCTTTAACTTCTAAGTTTCTTTAACAGTCTATTCTGAGGGTGAAAGATAAATACGCCTTTGTAATAACAAAGGATTTGTCCCATGAGAATTGGTAAAAATAATATGTAGACAATCCGAGAATAAATAAAATTAATAAACAAGTAAAATGTCTTTTACCAACCGATAGAATAATTAACAAAAAAAGCTATTAACCAATCAAAAGTTACCCTCAAAGTTTGTAAAAACTGTATAAAAAACAGCAGACAACCATAATAAAAAAGCCTAAATTTTTATAGTGTCATTCTATGTCTTGTAACCATCCCAACAACAATTTCCCCTCCACCCTACAGTGTGCTCTTGGAGAGATATAAGTTCGGTGAGACAAATCCTACCCTCAGCACAGGCATGAAAGAAAAGGGAGAGAAAAAAAGTTCTGCAGTCAGCTTGGGTTTTTTTCCCACCCCCAGAGGCTTTTGCACAGACTGACTTTTTTTTTTTTTATATTTTATTTGTTCTCGCTCCCTTTTTTCTTTTTCAAAATATTTCCAACCGACGCGTTACTGAAGTCGTTTGCCTCCTGACAAAACCCGGGCTCCCTGCCAGCACATATTTCTGATAATTCATCCATTATTAAATGAAATTAAAGATAGGAGTTAAAAAAATTAAAAAAAAAAAAGAAAAGAAAAAGAAAAAAAAGCCATGGGAGTGTTTGCATCTGAGAGAGAGAGAGGCTGTTTACAGCTGGGCTGGGAGTTTCTTCCACAGCAAAAAGATCTCCCCCAGGGAAAACCCACCCAAAATGCCTGCCCTGCTCCTCACACTGCCAACATCTCTGTGTGGCCACGCTAAAACCCAAGCATCCTACAAAGCTTTCCTGCCTGGATAAAGGCAATTCCATCCTGATTTGGGTGGGTGCTGCTGGATATTCCCCTTCCTCAGGGAGAGCCTGCAACCCATGGCCAGAGACAGCCTGACTGGATCAGCCGGTCCTCTCCAAACCGGAGCGAGAGGAAAATCTGATGGAGAGGGAGGGGCCCAGCAATTACAGTCTTTTCTCTTTAATAACCCTCGCTGCTTCCCCGAGTCCATATTTACATCCTCGGCACCAAAGCAGTAATTAAAGTCTCTCCACACTCAGGTCTAAACAACAGCAGACCCTCCTGTCATTAAAAGCAGAGGCAAATCTGAAAATAAACCTGATTTTTATGGCTTTGGAGCTTCAAACCTCTCTCTATCAGCTGGCTGGGCAGCAGGTTTTTGGGACACACATCAGTGCTTTGCTAGGACACCGATAAACTCCATCTGTCTCCATGGGATACTGGGGGTGGAAAACTGTGTGGAAAACTTCTCCATGCCACTAGTCCCTTCTTGTGCCATTTTTTTTTGGCCATTTCCACTGCCCCTAAGGGAATAAAGGGGCCTCAGGGTCTGCAGGTACCAACTAAAGACTGAGCCGTGATCGTGCCAGGAGCTGCTCGGTGGCAGCTCGAATCCTCTTGCTTTAAAGAAGCTATCAAAAAAACCTGTGAGAAAATTAATTATTCACTAAGACTGCTAATTAAGCTGATTTGCTCTGTGAGGGCATTGAAGGAAATGAGCTGGAGAAGCTCTTAATTGTTTAAAAAGAGCTGTCCTACAGACGCTCCTCCCAAGCTGCTCTGCTTGCCAAGAGAGCCTGGGCCTGTGTTCCACTGGGTCCAGAGGAGTTTCACGGAGTCATGGAATGGTTTTGGTTGGAAGGGACTTTAAAGATCATCTTGTCCCCCCTCCTGCCATGGGTAGGGACACCTTCCACTATCCTAGGTTGCTTGAAGCCCTGTCCAGCCTGGCCTTGGACACTTCCAAGAATCCAGGGGCAGCCACAGCTTCTCTGGGCACCCTGTGCCAGGGCCTCCCCACCCTCAGAGCAAGGAATTCCTTCCCAATATCCCATCTAACCCTGCCCTCTGGGGACATTCCCATTCCCCCTTGTCCTTTCCTTCCATCCCTTGTCCCCAGTCCCTCTCCAGCTCTCCTGGAGCCCCTTTAGGCCCTGCAAGGGGTTCTGAGCTCTTCCTGGAGCCTTCTCTTGTCCAGGCTGGACACTCCCAGTTCTCCCAGCCTGGCTCCAGAGCCTTGGAGCATCTCTCATGGCCTCCTCTGGACTCACTCCAGCAGTTTGACAGTATCTGTGCCAACATCAGCCTTGGAGATGATTTCTAATAAGGGAAGATGAGCCACAAAGCATAAAGTGCTCCTGAACCCTTGTCCCCAAACTGTGTGGCCAATGCAATCCAGAGGGGACCTCTGCCAAAAACACCCAAGGAACACCTGCCATGCACATGTATAAAAACCCAAAGCCTACAGGCAGCTCAGAATTCAGCAATCCCAGCTCATTCCACAGGTTATGGAAGCTTGGAAGCAACAGACACCAGGACCTGAGGGCAGAGTGCTGCACCCACTGCCCAAAGCACCCTTGGGTGGGTGGCTGTGGGAGATGGAGCTCTGGATGCCCTGTGCCAAGGGAACTGGATCCCTCCCAGCTGTTGGGTGCAGGGTGGGAGCAGGGATACCCCCAGGACCTCACCCAGCCTCCCACAGCAAGGAGTGGTGCCCTGCCCACGCCCAGCCTTGCCCTCCCACTCCCACCACCATTTCCCTTCCATCCCACTTCACCAGGACCTTCCCTTCTCGTCCTGTAGGGGCTGGTGGAGGAAAACTCTCGATGTCACATGGCAGAGAACAAAAGGAGCTGTTTTTAAGTGAATGGTTTCATCTTTGACAAGAACAGGGCGCCAGCCTCGCTTCTCCCACAGAAATCAGCCCAGCACAAACATGGTGGGTTTGCTGACAAGGAGCACTTCCCATCCACTCCAACCCTTCCACCTCTGGCAGCTGCCAGGATGGGACAAATCTGGGGCTTGGTCCCAGCAAAAGACAGAAATCACACCAACAAAACCAAGGGAAAACCCAAGATCCAAGCAAACGGCATTGCACTGGGGGCTCAGGGTTTTCCCGACACCATACCATCCTCCACAAGAATTCCCAGGCATCTTCACCATTCCTGGCACAGCTCTTGTGCCAAAATGCCATGATAAAGGAAAAATATGGCCACAAGTAGCATGGCTTGGCCAGCCATGTCCTCAGCAGGAGAAGGCAAGGCTTTCCAACACCGTGATTTCCCTGAGATCCTCTGCTGAGTTCCCAGCAGGTAGGAAGGATTTCACAAGCCATGGGAAACACCTGGGGAGGCTCCTCTCAGTCAACAACCAAAGCCCCACATCTCCAACACCCCCACCAGTACCAGGACACCACCTGCCCCACCACTCCCTTCCATCCCCAATTCCATTAAAACAGTCTCTCCTTTTCCTACCTGGTGCTGGGAACATCTACGAGTCGGGCTCCTCCAGCAGCTCCATGGCGAGCTCGGGGTTGTCTCAGCACAGCTGGAAGATAAAGCCACCAAGAGGAAAGCTCAGTGTCCCTGCAGAGGCGACGTTTTTCAGGGCAGGTTCCTCCTGTGTGGCTGCTGGCAGCCCATCCCGCAGGAGCCGTGGGGTTCTCCACGTCCTCCTGAGGCGCCGGGATCCTTGGGAATCGTACTCTGCTTGGAAGGACCTACCCTTTTTGACTGGTGTCCAAGCCCAAAGCGCATGTCCTTACCTGCTCGGTGGGAGACAGGGCAAGGCTGGACCACCTTTCTGAGAAACACATGGATCTCAGCAGGGCCCGGATCTCCTGCTCCTCACCCAAAGGTTGTTCAGGAGAAAAAAAAAAAAGGGAGGATGTAGAGTTGTGGGAGGCTGGAGAAAGGAGGTCGGAGGCACGAACGCTCCCGCGGCCGGTGCCAGCGCGGCTCTGCCGGTTGGTTCACGGCAGAGCTGTGATCAACAGGGATGGGGATGTCAAGCTGGGACTTGTCTCCTCGGCAAGGAGAGGGAACAGCAGAGATTACTAAGCGATGCAGGAATGTGGTTTGTTTAATATGAGCCATCAACACAGAAGAGTAAAATAATGACAGATGTGTAATCACATTTCCTGAGTCTAAAACCATGAGATCGGGAATTTAAACACCACTTTTCCCAAGATCAAGAAGAGGAGCCGTTTGGCTAAGAACTGATTTGGTTACTAATTTCCTCGGCATTAAATCAGCTGTTTCCCCAATCTCTTGACAGGCTTTGCTCCAAGGACGGGGCTGGTCCCTGGCTTGCTTTGATGTGAGGGTAAGCAGAGAGGGAAGATGCTTTGGAAACAGGGATTCACCAACTGACCGAGCTGGCCTGGATCAGAGGCTCCTCAGCCTTGCTTAATTGGTTTATTTTAATGAAAGATGGTGAGATAAATTTCACACGGATCTTTATCGGGGGAGAGGCCAGTGGTGGGAGACAGAAATCCAGAGCTGGGCTAAGCCAACCTTCCAAGGGCAGGATGGGGGAAAGGGGAGCCCTTGCAGGAGAATTCCTGCAAGGTTGGGTTGCAGAAGACACGTGGTGAGGGACACCAGACCTGCAGCCCACCAAGACTGGGGGATGAAATCCCTGGAAGTGGCCTTTTCCCAAAGGTCACAGGTGCAGGACCTGGAAGGGAGCGGTTCCATGGTGGGGTAGCTGGGAGGGAATGGTGTCATTTGCTTGTCAGATGTCTCCATTTGTCTCTTGAGATCAAAAGTGGGAAAAACAGTGGGGAAGGTGCTGCTGGCACAGGAGCTGGCCTTAGAGGGACTCCAGTCTGCCTCTCTTCTGGATTTGGGAAGTATGTTCTCTCTCCAAAAGGAAAGGCTGAGAGACCAGGGGGTTTTAACCTGGAGAGGAGAAGGCTCCAGAGAGCCCCTTCCAGTGCTTAAAGGGCTCCAGGAGAGCTGGAGAGGGACTTGGGACAATGGATGGAAGGACACGACAAGGGGGAATGGCTTCCAATTGGCAGATGGGATATTGGGAAGAAATTCTTCCCTGTGAGGGTAGTTTACGGAGCAGGGAAAGCCAAAAAAGTTGTCCCCAAGGATGCAGGACCACTCTCCCAGGTCATGGGAGACACAGAGAACATTTAAGGCCTAACAAGGAGAATAAAGAACAAAACATATTCATTTATTTTATATTTTCCTTCATGTCCCTCTGTTGGAACTCGCAGGTGCTGGTGGGCTTCATCCCTGATCTCAGCTGGAGGAGCTGTGCTGACCCTACAGCTGATGTCCCTACAGGGCAGAGGTGCCACCAGCTCACACCTCCCTGCTGTGAGCCTGGGAATGTTCCTACATTTCCAGGTAATTGAACAAAGTGGTTCCTCCCCTGCAGGTTTTTAAGGAGCAGCATCCCCGTATCCATGACCACGTCCATGCTTTCCTCCCTGACTTTATTAGAGCCCACAAAGCTGCTGCCTCCTGCCAGGGGAAAGGCAGCTCCTTCCCCTAAATGGACTTTAATTAGCTTGAGTCCCTGCTAGGAGCTATTTTGGTGACACCTGTGCTCCAATTAAGTCCTGGTTTCACCCCAAACTGTGCAGACCTTGGACATGAGTTGTCCCTGGCTGGTTGGAACAGCCTGGGGAACCAGGGAGCAAATGCCCAGTACTGGGGTGGTGTTGCTGGTCATTGCATAAGATCATGGAATTCCAGGATGGTTTGGGCTGGAAGGGACCTCAAAACCATCCCTTTCTTCCTCCTGCCATGGGCAGGGACACCCAGGTTGCTCCAAGCCCTGTCCAACCTGGCCTGGAACACTTAACGTGGCTTTGAACTCTTGTGATGCAAACAGATAACTTGAAATATAGGAAAAAACATCCCATGCAGTGGATTTGGGAGCTGATGGAAGCATTCATGGAGCAGCCATAGGAGGCAGAGCAACCTGCCTGGGGCACTGACAGGTTCCTGGGAGTGTGGTGGCCTCTGTTCAGGGCTGCCATCCCGTTGTCACTCGGAGTCACCTGGCAAGGGGGGGATGCAGAGGGGCTGAGTCACCCCCTCCCAGCTGTGCACAGAGTCTAGACAGCATGGAGACATCTCCTCTGCCAGATACCTGAGCCACCTGCCCACATCAAAGGGCCCTGAGCTGCTCCACTGAGGATGTAATTAAGGCACCCCACGGCAAGAGTTTCCCCCAGGGCTGGCTGATCTCCCCTCACAGCTCTGTCAGTCGGGGTGGTGGCCTCTGTCACCCTCCCAGGGGCATTTGGTGGCCCTAGCAGGGTCTCCTGTCCCACAGTTTGTGGGAATCGTGGCTGTTTCGTGCTGATCCTGCTCTAAAAGTCAGAACACAAAATATTTTCCAAGCCAACCGTGCTCTGCTCCAGTGTCTTGGCAAGGAGAGGAGCCCTGTGCAAGGATGGAGGTGTCAGGAGCTCCTTAAACCCTTTTTCCTGACAAATAAAAAAGCCAAGGAACAGCCAGGGAAAACTCTGGGAAGAGCAGAAGGAAGCTGGAGCCCTGGAAATCCTTGCAAACACCACCACAGCCTGCCAGCAATTCACTCCACAGGTGACTGAGGATTGAAATGCAGCAGGATGCAATTTGCAGTTCAGGAAAAGCCCGGGAAAGCAGACACATAACCAGGGGAACCAGCTCCATGTCACTCCTTGCTGTGAGGAACATCAGAATCTCATCCTTACCTGTGCAAAAAGACCCAAGAAACCCAATGCCTTGCAGGTGGGAGATGCTGGATGATGTTTCCCTCCTTTTATTGTGGATTTGTGCAGCTGGACTGTGAAACAGAGCCAGCAGCTGTCCACAAAGAATGAGAAAATTGGCACAAAAAGAGGGGAAAAGGATCCCACCATGGATTCTACCAACATCACCAGCAGGGCCAGGTGTAACGTTGCCTTAACAAAGGCAGGGAGGGGCTCCTCAACTTGCTGTTAAAACCTAAGCTCCATAGAATATCCATAAAGCTCACATTAA
Source organism: Aegithalos caudatus (assembly GCA_013389925.1). Classification (NCBI taxonomy): domain Eukaryota; kingdom Metazoa; phylum Chordata; class Aves; order Passeriformes; family Aegithalidae; genus Aegithalos; species Aegithalos caudatus. The sequence goes on from WEIU01012091.1 coordinate 134,732, forward strand.
AGGATTAAAGACTGGCAGGAAGATCCCAGGAGGCAGCTGTCCTCCAAAAAAAAAAAAACCCACTCCATGAAGTAGAGCGTTGCTGCTGTACTCTAAATTACAAATTTAAAGAAAATCATCTATTTAAAGGTGGATTCATCCATCCAGCTGGCTCTGCAGATGGATTACCCCACAAAAAGGGGGTTATTTAGTAGGGTTATGTTCTCCCCCGTATACAACTTCAACCATCTGAGCATTAAGTGACATGTCACAAAATCCCAGAATGGTTTGGGTTGGAAGGGACCTTAAAAATCACCCAGTTCCATCCCCTTTCCATGGGCAGGGACACCTTTCACTATCCCAGGTTGCTCCAAGCTCCATCCAGCCTGGCCTTGGACACTTCCAGGGATCCAGGGGCAGCCACAGCTTCTCTGGGCACCCTGTGCCAGGGCCTCACCACCCTCACAGGCAGGAATCAAAGCTGTCCTTGTCCAGCCCTGATGGATTCATGGTCATCTTCTCTCGTCTTGGCATTGATTTTCCATTTTCCAAGAGAAGAGTTTCCCCTCTGCTTTTTACTTTCTTTATCCTCTGTAAATCCAAACTCAGCTGTGAACACAATTTGGGCTCCTGCAGCTGCACAGTGGCCTCATTTCCCAACAGAGGCAACCAGGGAAGGCTTACCTGGGAAGCGTGGTGGGATTAAAAAAGAACGCCCCTTTGAAATGTGGAAACATCACTTTAAGCTGGGCAAGGGTTTAAGGTTAGGAATATTCTATGAGGGAGCCAATGCAAAGTGACTTTTATGATTCATCCTGTCTCCAGCCTGCTCTGGAGGTTGCTGCAGATGTAGATAGTGAGTGACATTGAGATGAGAGGGGCAATATAGATGCAAAGAGAATAAAAGGTGCAGTGAACATGATTTTTTTGGGCTAGATAATATTCTACAGAATATAATAATATATGGAATATGAATATATCCCCTGCCCAGACGTGTTCATCCCATGGGACGCTGGACAGAAAACAAGAGCTGGGCATCAACATCCCTGATCCATGAGCACAAGGGGCCAAAGGGCAGCAATTATTCACTAATTATTCAATTATTTCTCTCCACAGGGTGAGCAGGAGGACCTCTGGCCCGATGCTGTGTTCCCATTCCCCTTCCTCCCACAGCTTTTGAGACCTGCTCCTCACAGAGGAGCAAAACACCAGCTTGACTTTGAGGCAGGAGGGATTAGCCAACCTGACTGCCCTGAGCAGTTCCAGGGCACTGCAAATGCAGGAACTTGTCAGAGCTGCAGTTGATTTGCAGATTATTTATTTGCTTATTAGCTCACATTTGGCTGATGGCTGCTGTGATCCTCCAGAGCACGAGCTCAGAGATCTTCCCTGGAGACCCACCAGCGTCTGGCTTGATGGCCAGCTCTGAGGCATCCCTAATTAACCAGTTTTGCCTTTCTAATTGAGCCCTGGAAGTCAGCCAGCAAGAGCAAGAGGCGTTCACCTGGCTGCCACCCTTTGATGGCAGCAGTGGGGGTGAGGAGGAGGTGGTGGCCTGCCTGAGGCTGTGCCATGTGTCCTGTCACATCCCAACCTCCTGAGACCTCCTGTGGGCAGAGCTTGGCTCAGCCTGGATGTGTGTGCTGGAAAAATGTCCTTCATGCCTATCCCATGGCATGGGATGGGGTGGAAGGGGCTCTCAAGGTGAGCAGGGCTTTGCACAAAGTGTCACCTCAGTGTGACAATCCATGGGGATTGATTTGTGTCTGTTCTGGAGGGACATTCCAAACTCTGCCTGCATCAGAGCTGTTGTACAAATGGAGCATCCATCAACCTGCCTGGAAAAGCTTTCCCTGCCTGGAAAAGCTTTCCCTGCCCGGAAAAGCTTGCCCACCACTCTGGTGCATCAGGCACCTCTTCCCATCCCACCTTCTCCCCATGTCACAAATGGTATCTTCTCCAGGGACCTGACATTCCTCCCCAAACCCTGCTCTTCCCATCCCATGCTTTCCCTGCACCACCAACAGACTCCTCTCCAGGGACATGACATTCCTTCCCAATTCCTGCTTTTCCCATCCCACCTCCTCCCCATGCCACCAGTGGTGTCTTCTCCTGGGCTCTGATATTCTTCCCCAATTCCTGCTCTTCCCATCTCACCTTTTCCCTGCACCACCAACAGGCTTCTCTCCAGGGACCTGACATTCCTCCCCAATTCCTGCTCTTCCCATCCCATCTTTTCCCTGCACCACCAACAGACTCCTCTCCAGGGACCTGACATTCCTCCCCAATTCCTGCTCTTCCCATCCCACCTTTTCCCTGCACCACCAACAGGCTCCTCTCCAGGGACATGACATTCCTCCCCAGTCCCTGCTCTTCCCACTCCACTGATCCCACACTTTGCCTTGTCCTTCCCCTCTGAGGCCCGCACCCCTCTGGCACAGGGAATGCCTTTTCTTGACACAGCTCAAGCATTGGAAAAATGCATCCCAGCCGGCTGGGGCTGGGCGAGCAGCACTCCGTGGGCAGGCATCCCAAATCCGCCTCTTCCCCAGCCCCATCCCGCCATCCCTCGCCCTTCCTCGCCTCCCTCTTGCTCTCCCCTCTCCCCCTGCCTGTGGAACAAGAAGGCTTTGTCTGCTGGCCCCGTTTGGAGCAGCATGGGCAGCCTGAACTTTCCCTGAGTGAGTTTTTCCCCTCCAGCAGGATTTTGTGCTGTGCCGATGCCAGGGATTAACTAAGAGCATGACTCAACGAACCAGTTCAGACCAAGCAAGAACAACCCTTCATTTTTCTTCCAAGGCTCTGGCTCAGCCCAGCACAGGCTGTTCTGGAGCATCAGAAAAGGGTAGTTAACTTGAAATATGACTTTTTAAACAGTTTATTACTTTTCCTGTCCTTTGTGTTGCGGCTGGTATGGGAGGATGTTGGAAATACAGGCAAGGAGACGATTCCAAGGTAGTTTTTCCCATACATTTTCTGTCTGATTTCAAGGTTTCCCTGTGAGATCCTGGTGTGTATTTCACAGAAGTGACACGTGCCAGGGGATGGAGATGAACATTTTCAGGAAGGATGAGATCCCCAGTTCTGTTTCATAGAATCATGGAATCACTAATAAAAGACCTCTAAGATTATTGAGTCCAATGTTAACTTAGAACTAAATCCACCACATAACCCCATCCCATGGCTGGGCAGAGCCACACTGGGAGCTGGAGCTGCCCTTTGGGATTGAAGCTGCCATGTTCATGGAAAGCATCATCAATGTTCTGTTTTTCCTTGCTGTCCTGGAGATGCTTCCAAGCCTGAGAGCCCTGGGGCTGCCAGGAGCTCACCAGGAACAACCCACACTGCTTGGGATTGTCCAGGTGGGATCCCACATGTGCACTGCTCATCCTGGATGAGAAACATCTTGGAGGCATTGGGTGCCCAGAGAAGCTGTGGCTGCCCCTGGATCCCTGGAAGTGTCCAAGGCCAGGTTAGATGGGGTTTGGAGCAACCTGGGAGAGTAGAAGGTGTCCCTGCCCATGGAAAGGGGGTGGAATGAGATGAGCTTCAAGATGCCTTCCAACCCAAACCATTTCATGATTCTGTGATTCTGTCTCTCCCTTTGCTTTCCTGTGGATGACATGGAAAAGGAGAAGGAAGCAAGGCAGGAGAATGGGGTGTGAAGCAGCAGTGTCCAAGTGTGGGGCAGGAAAACCTCAGGTTTGGGAACACCAGGGATGGGCAAGGGGTTGATCCAGAGCACTGGAGGCTTGTCCTGCCCACAGCTCAGGCATTTGGAGAGAAGGAAACCAGGAGTTCCTCGATGGCATCCTAACATCTACAGCCAGGAGAAATCCTGCCATGGACTGGGACTGCCCCAGCAGGGAAGGAGCCAGACCAGCCCAGGGCTGTGCCAGGCTGGGCAGTGACCTGGGAGTGCAACCCGGGGAGAAACAGCTCCAGAGTGCCATGGAGGTGGGAAATCAGCTCCTCATGAACCTGCAACGGGCTCCAGAGTGAGGAGATGTCCAGAGAGGAGCTCTGGGAAGTGTCCTGAGGGTGAGGAGCACACAGCTCTGAGTGCCATGCAGGAATTTCATGCTGGAATGTCCCCAGCCCCTCTGGAGCCCGAGCAGAGCCGTGTCACTGGTGTCACTGTTAGCCCAAACACCTCCTCATCATGCAGCAAAGAGATGGGCTGGGAATTGCCTCCCCTGCAATATTCCATGGGGATGGACAACTTCAGTGCCGTGGTACCTGAGCTGTGGCAATTCCAGCCCGATGTCTCTGGCTCCCTCTGGAGCGAGGCAGGCACCTGCTTTCAGCCTGGGAAGGAAAATCAAGGGGTCACCTCCACTTCCATTAAAAACCACCTCACTGAGCTTCCCAGTGACTGAACACACTCCATGTCCGTGCTTGGCAGGAGGGATTAGCCCTGGGAAGGTGCCTCTGTGCTTCCCAGACAGAGCAGGGGGACAGGGATGAGCCGTGGGTTTGCGACACGAGAGATTTTCCATGGGGAGAACCAAGCAAAGCCAGAGCGGGTGGGAGGGAAGGTTTCCCAGCTCTGAAATGTTTCATTTGGATGTTTTTCTGCAGGAAACTTTCTGCTCCCAAACAACCAGGGCTTTCTGTTCAGCAGTGACCTCAGTGGGAAGAAAAATTGCTGCACAAAAGGGACGGGAGCTGACGCCAGGAGCAAAACCTCGGCCCTGGTCCCACGAGCAGTTCTGGGTGGGTCCAGACAAAGCATTTTTTAGAGCTTTTGTAAATGTAGGGGAATAAAAATCCCTCAAAAATCTGTCCTTTTTTTTTTTTTTTTCCTGGGTTTTTGTTTTTTTTTTTTTTTTTTTTTTTGTGGGTTTTTTTTTTTTTTTTTTTTTTTTTTTTTTTTTTTTTTTTTTTTTTTTTTCTTTTTTCTTTTTCTTTTTTTTCTTTNATCTAGAGTGCTGTTGGTTACACCAGAACCTTCCTGGCTTGGCCACTGCAGCAAAAGTATCCAGGTCTTTCCCATTTATTCATCTCTCTGGGCTCCTTTTGCTCCCGTGTGTTAATTGGAAAAACAACACCCCAATTAATAAACCCTGCAAGAATCCTGAGGGCCTCATTAAAATCCTTCCCTGTGAGGGTGGGCAGGCCCTGGCACAGGGTGCCCAGAGAAGCTGTGGTTGCTCCTGGATCCCTGGAAGTGTCCAAGGACAGGTTGGATGGGGCTTGGAGCAGCCTGGGATAGTGGAAGGTGTCCCTGCCCATGGAAAGGGGGTGGAACTGGGTGATTTTTAAGGTCCCTTCCAACCCAAACCATTCTGGGATTCTGTGATGTTCATCCACCCTCAGAGTTAGTCTGATTTTATTCCTCTTTCTGCATTATTAACTCCTTCACTTCAGTGGGAATTGGGGCAATTTATATTCATATATTCACCTTTATGTGTATTCAGGGGAGCAACTGCATTTTGGTGACTGCTGATGGCCTTTCCCAATAAAACCTTCTCCAGATGGAAGAGATTTCCCAAAAGATATTTCACTGTTTTGACCCCTGAGCAGCTGATTTGGGGTGAATTTTGCTCTCCAGAGAAATCCACCATGGATTACATCCATTGTAGAAGACACCCAAGACAGATTTCCCATTATGACAGCCAACAAAACCAAGCCATGGTTTGCCAAACTTTGCACTCCATGTCTGAAAAGGAATTTTGGACTAAAAAGTCCTTTTCCTGCATGTTCTGCAATTATTTCACTCCAACACTGAGCTCAGTTTATTCCAGAGTACACTTGAGAGAAGAAAGGAGAGAAGATGAAACCTGCACTCTAATTTTCCAGAGCATTAGGCCTGTGGCAAACACATCTCAGCTAAGCCATCCGTGGGATTTGCTTCCCAATCCCAGGCTGGGGAGTTTTCCAGAGGACACATGGGTAAGGAATCCCAGCCTGGGAATACCACTGGGATTCAGAAGTAGCTTTCAAAGAAAATGCCAACCAGGAGCTTTTCCACCCTCTGTGTCCTTCAGGACCCCATCCTGGAGTGTGCTGCTGCCTCCAGGACTGGGCATCTCCAATTCCCCAATTGCTGCCATGACATCACTGCTTTAATTTGTGATGTTTTCCATGATTTTGAATGGACAGAGATCCCAGCATCTCCTGCTAGGGATCCATGATGGAACTTGAAGGAGTTAAATTTGGAAAAGCCCTCTAAGGCCATCAGACCCAGCCTTTAACCAGCACTGCCAAGCCCACCCCAAGTCCCACATCCACAGGGATCTGTAACCCTTCCTTTCTCCACTTTTTTTGTTTGTTTGTTTGTTTTGGGGTTTTTTTTTGGTTTTTTTTGTTTGTTTGTTTTTTTGTTGTTTTTTTTGTTGTTGTTGTTGTTTGTTGTTTTGGGGTTTTTTTTGGTTTTTTTGTTTTTGTTTTTTGTTTTTTGTTTCTTTTTTTTCTGAGCAACCAATACCAGCTTTTTGTCTGGGAAAAAAAAAAAATTCTGGGAGAGGAAAAAAACAGGGAAAAGCATCACTTGCAAAAGAGGGTTTGCTCAGGTCCACCTCTGTGAGGATGAACTGCTGCAGGTGGAGGGTTTTTCTCCATGCCTTGGATTGCTGTGGGATGTTTGGAGCTGCTGCCTGCCAGGATTGCTGGGAGTGCACTCCATGTTTGCAAACTCCTTTCAAAAACACCCTGGAATCTGCCAGGAAACAAAACTCCAGAGAGAAAACGGAAAACTGGGATGAATCTGGGCCTTTTATTCCAGCTCTGATTAATAAAGATAACCCGTGGTGTCGTGGAGAGGGAAGTTTGTCCCTGAAGGAAAAATCAGGGAGGAGGGTCAGCCATATTCCCACAAAACACCTCAGTTTGGATGGAATCATCACTCTCTGCCAGGAAAATTGCTTTGTAACAAAAGACCAGCCCTTGGGAGATAGGATGTGACAGAAACCATCCATCAGGACCATGCCAAGGAGGAGGTGGTACCAGGGCGGGCCGGGAGATTATCCCAAGTTTACCTTGGCTCCACAAGACCCATGCAAGTTATCCATGTGTCTCTGAGCTGACATTTAAAGTTGGGAGGTTCTGGCTGGCTACAGAGTTCTGCTTTTATTCCATTCCAGTGTTTTCCTTGTCATGAGCTCGTTCCTGGCCTGATCCAGAGTCGTATTTTCTCCGGGAACAGTTGGGTTTTGGATCTCCTCCTTGTCAGAGGCTTGTCCCAGGAGGGCTTTGAACCAGAAGGATTTTTTTTTTTCCAGTTTTCAGGACTTGCAGTGACCTCATCGTGTTTTCTGGGCACGGAGCAGAAGTTTAATGTCAAGGAAAATAAAAGTATTAATCCGAAAATTAGGTTTGCAGGGAACGTGGAAGAGCAGCAAGCTGGGAAAAACAAGCTGTAAGACATGAGAATATCAGTTCAATACCACAAGAATAAAAAAAAAAACAAGAACAAAAAACCAACCCACAGACAACCTCCCCCTCAAAAAAATGTGAAGAATTCCCACTGCTTCACAGGAAGTTTGTTACACTTGTTGTTTTCTCTCCTTAAGACTAATATTTTGATTTTTAAAACTTCTGTCATGAGCACAAGGCCACCTGCTCCATGCCCAAGAGCAGCCAGCTGGGTTTTGGATGCAATCCCTTTGGATAAGCCTGGCTTTGGGAGCTGCCTTGGCTCTGCCAAGATCCCCACCCACAGGCACAAGGCAGGAGAGGTTGGGTTGTATCTGCATCCAGGAGCTGATTTGGGCTGGAAATTTGGAATTTGTGGAGCAAATTTTCATCCCAGCTCTCAGCAAAGTGGGGTTTGATGCTGCTGCTGCTTCTGCTCGGGGTGGAGATGACACAAACACATCCCTGGAAGCTCTCAAAAGTCAGCTGGGGCTGTGCAATGCTAAGCTCAGCCCAAAAATGGTTTTTTTTTTAATGTCTCTTTCTAATTACTTTGCTCTTCAGTGACAGCAGAGCAGGAGCAAGGGCTGCTTTTCACTCCCCAGTCAACTCAGTGCCATCTATCTCCCAACAGTTCGTTTTAATTATGCAATTACAGTGTGTACAAAGCTTTCTGTGAGCTCCAGTGGATAATTAAAACAGATGGGGAGCTTAATGGGACCAGCTCCTTTTTCTTCTTTTAATTAATGTGTTAACAGTTTATGGGCCAGCCTGTGGAGATCTGTTCATCAGCAGCTCTGGGGGGTCCATGAGTTCCCCCTCGTGAGCACAGCCCTGTCCCAAAAGTGGTGGTGGCCTCCAGGAGGTCCCCACACACCCCATGTGTCACCTTCGTGGTGTCCTGGAAGGTATGGACACCCTCCAGGTGATGCTGGGTGGATGAAAGTCTTCCAGGAATGCACAGGCTTCCTGCAGGTCCAGGATATTCTGAGCATCTCAGGAGATCACCTCAAGTCTCTGCTGGAAGAGCAGTGGAGGAGGAGGAAGAGGCAGGCAGGGACATGTGAGTTCCAGGGCAAAATCCACTCCAATTCCAACCCATGGGGATGCAAAGAGTTTTTGGGGACAAGCAGTGATGAAGGAGCAGGGCAGGGATGGGGCAGGATGGAATCATGGAATCACAGAATGGTTTGAGTTGGAAAGGACCTTAAATCCCATCCCACCCCTACCATGGGCAGGGACACCTCCCACTGTCCCAGGCTGCTCCAAGCCCCAAAGTCCAACCTGGCCTTGGGCACTTCCAGGGATTTGGGGCAGCCACAGCTTCTCTGGGAATTCCATTCCAGGGCCTGCCCACCCTCCCAGGGAAGGAGCTCTCTCTGTTTGCCCAAGGTGACTTGGAACTCCAGGATGAGGCAACAGGAGGCTGTGGAATTTTGGTGGCCTCGGGAGTTCAGAGCTGTGTCCAGTTAGTGCTGATGCAGAATCAAAGAGGCATCAAGGGATGCAGGTGAGGTGGGTCCCCAAACTGCCCCTCTTTAACTTGCTGAGCTCAGCAGGAATGCTGATGGTTCATGAGGATACTGGAGAAACTCATGGGATAAAAATATATCAGGGTACTAAACTCCCAAAAGCCCCATCAGGAAGCCCCTGAGCTGGAGAAGTGAAATGGAATATCCACCTCTGAGTGACTCCCATGGGACAGGATGGGCTGGGACAATTAAAGGTCTTTTCCAACCGAAATGATTCCAGGATTAATTTAATCTATCACTTCAGCAGGGCAGTGCCTGTTCTGCAGGCAAAAGTGCAAAGCCTGAGAGGAAAAAAGAAGGATTTGGAGAGCAGCTCCCAGTCCTGTGGGTGGCTGTGGGCACATTCCAGGAGTAGCCTGATAAAATGATAAATGTTTTGTAAACTGGCCCTGATTGCAGCAACAAGCAAAGCATGGGGAAAAACTGGAGGAGAATCCCCTCCAACCCTCCACTGGATTGGGAATAAATCCCAGCACTCACCTTGGGCTCTGTTGGGCCACTGGGATGAGCTTCCTGAAAGAGCAGCACTTTTGTGGGAACCATCCCTGAGCAAAAAAAGTGCCACTTGATGGCATTGAACAGGAAAAGCTCCCTGCAGAGGTTTGCTTTGCCCAAGCCCTGATGCTCTTCCAGGCTTGGAGTGCTGAGCTCCCACCAGGAGCTCCCACACCAAGTTTTTCCTGCCAAAAGCGTGGCTGAGGGATGAGCAGGGCTGGTCTGAGCGGGCTGGCCAGCTGAAATAATAATCCTGTGGTCAAGGGGAAAACAAGGAGTCATTCCTGAGAGCCCTGGGGTGCTGTCTGGATTTGATTTTGTGATTTTTAATGGCTCTGCAGCTTCATGGAGGACTCAGAGGTGGAAAATGAGGGATGAGCCGTGCTCAGGGATGTGCATGGAGGGCAGACAGGGCTGGAGGGGACAGGGACACACACACAGATGCTGCAGGCTGGCTTTTCCCACATCTGCAGCCCAGCTGTTGGGCCACAGCTCAGCACTGCACAGCTTTTCCAGCTGGAAAATGTTAATAGCAGGGAGAGGGACACCTCTGTGAGGGAAAGCACAGCTCAGCAGCCGCATTCCAGCGCTGGGAGAAGCTTTGCATGGCACTGGAGACATTTGGGTGCTGGGGGAATGGGAGGAAAGCATCCAGGCCTTTCCAGGCCAGACCACAGGGATGTTCCCAGCACACTGTCCCCAGTGAGGGTCACTCAGCTGGGCCAGTATCAATCCTCTTGTGATTATCCCTGTCCCCCATCCCAGCTGTCCCAGTCCTGCCCCTCTCCAGCCACAATCCCCTTCCATTGCACAAGGAGCTTGTGGCTACAACAGGAATTGCAAAAAAAAAAAAAAAAAAAAAAAACAACACCATGGAAATTGCTTGTCTCAGCCAACCCCAAACTTCACTGTATACACAGCATAAAATTTAGTTGCTTTAAACTTGCATTTTTTGGCTCAACTCTCCTGGCCACATCCTGAGCCTGAATGGATTGAATTACTGAGCACAAAATAAATTCCATCTGAGAGGGCTGCAGCCCTTGTGTCCCTGAACAAAGGCTGAGGTGTTTGCTTTGCCTTTTTTTTTTTTTTTTTTTTTTTTTCCTTTTTGGAAATAAACGAATTGATTTTGTCCACGTGGAGGGAGGGAGGCCGGGAATTTGGGGAGTGTTAGCCGTGATTCCCTGGCACCATCCATTGCCTCTGGAGCAGCCCCAAGGCTGTGATGCTATTGCCTCCAGCATCCTGCAGGCAAATGTCACCTGATGGGGCAGTGCCACCTCTCTTTGTCCCCTCTCCTTGGGAGCAGGGATCACGCTCCAGGTGATGAAGATAGAGGGAAGGAGTGTTTGGGAAGCAAGGACAGGGCTGCTCATGGAGCTCCTTTTTGTCCTTAAATTAGGAAAGAGAAGGAAGTGGAGAGGCGTGGCAGAAGGGCCACAAACTCGCACCAAGCACCCTCTGCCAACCCGGGGATGTCCTTGAACCCCACATCCCGACACGGAGCACAAAACCCGGGCAGGGAAGGATCCCAATTCACCGGGATGGGGCAGCAGGAGCTGCTCCGGACTCCAAGCACGGAATGGAGCAACCCAGCAGGAGCAAGCCAAGCTCCTCACGCCCCAAGGCGCATCCCAGACATCCCGAAGCGAGGCAGATCCCGCGGCCAGACGAGAAGGAAAGGCGAGAGGAAGCACGGGCGGCCCCCCCAGCGCTGTCTCCAGCCGCGGGGAAGCTCCAGGAGCGGGCGTGGGAAGCGGCTCAGCCGGCTCTGCCTGTCCCTGCGGCCGCTCCCCGCTCGTCCTCCGCCCGGCAGAGCCTTTCCATGCCCTCCTCCACGGGAAATATCTCCACAGGCTCTCATCCAAAGGGTCACCAGACCCCCCCGGTCCATGCTGGAATAGGGGCACTAATAATCCTTAAGGAGAGAATTCCCCAAAATATGCTTTAGGTACCTGCAGTGTTCATCTCACAGCCCGGTTCCTGCCCTGCAGAAGTGCTCTGGCAAAGGGAATTTCTGGCAAGTTCTCCTTGATGAGCCCACATTTGCTCCAAGGAATCAAAATGCTTCGTGATTTGTGCAATTAATTCTCTGCTGGTGGCTCGTGGACCCTTCATCTGCTCAAAGAGAGAAAACCTGGAGCATGTGCCTGCTCAACATTCCTTGAGGACATTGTTTATTGCCTTTATTATTGTGGCCCTTTCTGGAGGGATAAAAAAGGCCCAAACAGGGCTGACACCATGGGGTTTGTGCTTTGCTAAAGCTGTGGTGGCCATGGATTGGTGTCACCCTCCAGCTGTCCCCGTTGTCACCGTGCCTTCTCACAGCTTCCAAAGTCTGTGGGGATAATGGGACAACACCGAGGATGTGAGGATGGTCTGGGATTCATCACATCCTATTTGGCACAGTGAAAGGGCAGGAATCTCCTCGAGGACAGTCTCACCAAAAAGTGATGGATGCCCTGGAGCAGGAACTCCCTGCTGGCTGGGCAGAGCCATCCAAACCCTCTGGAGTGAATTCCTCCTCACACTTTCTCAGGCTTGGACTGTAATGAGGAATTAATAACCACTTAATGATTTGCACACACTCGGTGGAGGTGGAGCAATCATTCCTTTATCAAACCCCACATCTGGTCAGGAGGGTTTGGCAGGGCCATGGCTTTGATCCCAGCTCCCTGTGACTCCCACGCCCCAGCACTGGGTCACCCTTCCCTGCTGTGCCATGGAGTGATGGAGCAGCTCCCAGTGAGCTCTTCCCAAATCATTGTAGGGCACTGACATCACCACTTCCACAAAAGCACAGAGTCATGGAATGGTTTGGGTTGGAAGGGACCCTAAAATTCATTCAGTTCCAGCCCCTGCCATGGGCAGGGACAACTTCCACTATCCCAGGTTACTCCAAGCCCCATCCAGCCTGGCCTTGGACACTTCCAGGGATCCAGGGACAGCCACAGCTTCTCTGGGCACCCTGTGCCAGGGCCTCCCCACCGTCCCAGCCAGGAATTCCTTCCATATATCCAAAATTAAATTTCCCATCTTTAAGTTTGAACCCATTCCCACTTGTCTTATCATGACAGTTCCTGACAAAGACTCCCTGTCCAGATCTTCTGGAGCTCCTTTAGGCCCTGAAAAGGCTCTGAGGCCTCTCTGGAGCCTTCTCCAAGTGAACATCCCCAGCTCTCCCAGCCTGGCTCCACTGGAAATGGTGCTGCAGCCCTTGGAGCATCTCCATGGAGATCTCCTGCAGCCAAGGCTGCTCCAGCCCCTCTGTGGTGAGCAGGTAAGGCTGGAGAGAAGATGCCTGTGAGAGAAAAAGATTTAAAATAGCAGAGGGTTCCCTCCTGTCCCTGATCCATTGAATCTGCTTTTCCAAGCAGTGGAAACCTGTCCTTTAGCAGCTCAGCAGGGCTGTTATTACAGAAAATGAGTTTGCAAACCAGGATGAGAAAAACAAACAAACCCGAGCGCCAGCCCTCCCTCTTGTCATGGAAAGAAGGAAAACAGCAGCTCACTGTGGCCTGGAGCCTCCATCCCAGCCCCCCTGGAGCCCACACCCAGCATTCCAGTAACTGCAGCTCTCCCAGACACCGTGACCCCATCCCAAAATCCATCAGCACCGGGATGCTTGCTCCGTGCCTGGTGTCCTGCAGGGCTGGCACGGGGTGAGCTCCAGTTCAGCAGTGGGATGGGCAAACCCTCCATGGAAGTGGAGGAAGGATGAGGGACCTTCTCAACAGAAGTTTCCAAAAAACATCAGCACAACCAAATACCCACTGCCATCCAGCACAGCCAAAACAACATCCCACAGCCGAAATTTTGGGATAAAATGGGAAAATTCCATTGAATAATGGGATTCTCCTCTAGGGAGAGACAGTCTGGGGTCTGGGGTCTCCTCTGGCCGGACAGCCATGGGACAGATTTGTTGTCCTCAGCACTTGGCTTTTCCCCAGTGCCAGCAGCAGACACAGCACGAGGTCGGGATGCACCCCAGGAATCGGGGAGCTGGGAAGCTACAGAGGAATCTTCTGGCAGCCCCAGCAGGAGGGGGTGAGGGAAGGAGCCTGCCCAGCTGCAGACACATTCTGAGCACACAGGAGCATCCGCCTGACCCCTCATTATCCACGTCTGAGGAGCTGGTGCATATTTAAATAATCCCTTCAAAGAGACGGGAGGAGACAGTGCTGAAGTATTGATGAGCCAAGCTGGCACAGGGATTGATCTGGATGGGTTTGGGAATTTTATTAAGGACTTTAGAGAGGACACCCAGCACACAAGCACATCCCCCTCGCTGGGCTCTGAGGGCTCCCCATCCCTTTGGATGAGCCAAAGGTTCCCTGGTCTGACCCCGGGCTGGTCCTGCCTCATCTGGTGCTCTCAGAGCCTTGGAAACAGAGGAACAAACAAGAGATAAGGGCAGACTTTGATGCTGCAGATAAACAACGACTAAAATCAGAGGGGGGAAAAAAAGCAAAGCCTCAAATGAGATTCCAGCTCTGCCTCCTCTGGGCTTTCTCTTGCAACACCATGGAAATCCCCCACATTCCCATCTTTATTTCTCTTCTCCTCCTAAAGCCAGGACAGCCTTTGCTCCAGCAGAGCATCTCAGCACCCAGGAGAGGCTCTCACCACTCCAATGGAAAAGCTTCTTCCCCAAAAGTGTGGTGGGGCACTGAAGTGACTTTCCAGGGAATGGGCACGGCCCCGAGGCTGCCAGAGCTCCAGGAATGTTTGGATATCGCTGCCAGGGATGCTCAGGGTGGGATTGTTGGGGGGTTTGTGCAGGGCCAGGAGCTGGATTTGATGATCCCTGTGGGTCCCTTGCAGGTGAGGATATTCTACATTCTATAATTCCATGATTCTGTGACCCTGACCCAGAGCAGCTCTGCTCTGCTCTCCTCCAGAATTCCTGTCCTGATAGAGATCAGAGAATTTTCAGGACTCTGCTGTGAGGCTTGCTGTGTCTTGTTTCCAGGCTGGCTCTGTGTCTGCTCCCCTGGCTGGGCTTCACAGAAAAAATCAGATGGATATCATCCAGGGTTTAAAGTGACCCCCAGCCCTTCCTGCAGACAAGGCAGGGTTTGGTGGGGGAGCACTGCCAGTCCTGCAGCTCCTGGGCACGGACAAATGTCACTGAAGTCACTGAAAACCCCAGCATGAGCCCAAATCACCCTCACATGCTCATTGTAGGGGCAGCAGCTGCAGGAATCCCTCAGGAACTGGAGGAGGATCTCCCCTCCTTGTGCTCCTTCCCTCACCATTGACTTTCTCCAAGCAATGTCCAGGCCCATGGGAGTTCCCCATCCCCACATCTGGGAGAACAAGGAGGCAAAGAAATAAAAGTCCATTATTTCATGATCCCTTCAGTGCCTGGATTGTCCTTTTCTCCCCTATTTTTTTTCAAAGTTACATCTCCAACTCATGTGGTTCCTTGGGAGCAAAGCTCCTCCATTAAAGCCCTCAGTGAGTGGGTGACTCCTTCCAGCTCCATACCCAACCTCTGATCCCTGCCCTTCTAAATCCTGGGAATGCACACAGGGAGCAGCTGGAATGAAGCCACCTGGGGCTGCTCTGACTCACTGTGGACAGACCCAAAATCTGGGAGCAGCCCAAACCCACTGTGAGCAGGGATTTACAGCCTGGCTGCCACACTGCCAGCTCCAGGGTGACTCTGTCTGGGGAGGGAGGGAATTTGTAGGGGCAGAGCTCTTTCCTTCCTCAGCTGAGCTGTCCTGGGGTGACAGAGCTGTGCTCCTGGGAAGGCCAGGGCTGGAAGGGACCTTAGAGACCACCCAGTGCCCCCCCTGCCATGGCAGGGACACCTCCCACTGTCCCAGGCTGCTCCAAGCCCTGTCCAACCTGGCCTTGGACACTTCCAGGGATTCAGGAGCAGCCACAGCTGCTCTGGGCACCCTGTGCCAGGGCCTGCCCACCCTCCCAGCCAGGAATTCCCAGTTCCCAATCTCCCATCCATCCCTGCCCTCTGGCACTGGGAGCCATTCCCTGTGTCCTGTCCCTCCATCCCTTGTCCCCAGTCCCTCTCCAGCTCTCCTGGAGCCCCTACAGGCCCTGCCAGGGGCTCTGAGCTCTCCCTGGAGCCTTCTCCTCTCCAGGGGAACATTCCCAGCTCTCCCAACCTGGCTCCAGAGCAGAGGGGCTCCAGCCCTTGGAGCATCTTTGTGGCTCTTCCTGGACCCATCCTAACAATTCCCTGCCCTTTGTAGGAAATCAGGGAGTCTGTGATGCATCACACCCAGCTCATGGCCAGGTTCTATCAGCTCAGAGCAGGGTGTCACATTCCCAGATTCCCAGATGTGGTTTCCTCTCCCCATTCCATGACTCCATGACTCTCCTGGGCTGCATTTGAACCCCTCAGCCCTGGGGCCGTGGATTATGCAGTGACTCAGATCCCAGGATCAGGACTCAGAGGGAAATTTGCAATTCAGAGCAGCTCCAAGACTCTGAGAGTGTCAAGTGGGAAGTGGGAGAGGGCAAAGCACGAGACACCAGTGACAGGGACAAACACAACCTGGAGTGTTCAGCCAGATGGATGCAAAGCAGTGACAGCCTCAGAGCTCCAGCCCCACCATTCCCAGCAGGAATTCACCTCCCTGGGGGATGCTGGTGCCCCATGGAATGCTGCAGACGTTTTCTTAGATCAACCTCCAACCCCACTGAGAATCCCATGGGGTGCTGGAGCTTTTGGGTGGGGGATCAGAGTCAGCAGGACTTGCAGGAAAACCTTCTGGATAAAGCCAGGCTCCAGGAGCTCCATCTGGCAGAGCTTTTTGGAGTTACTGATGAAGGTCTTGCAGGCATCCAGTGGGAAAAGATCCCCATCAAGTGCTGCTTCCTCAGCCTTGAAGAAAATAATTGCAAGAACGAGGGAGCAGCTGCCACAGGACAAATTAATTTGGGAGATAAAGTACAAGGGGCGAGCTCTAATGAGGTGAGGAGGAGGGTGGAAGTGTTGACTCCCTCAAGGGTGAGGGATGGGACAAATTGAGGGAGCTGAGCTGGGGTTTTGTCCAAAAAAGAGCAGTGACAAGCTGGCCACAAAGAGGAAAGGAGAAACAAGATGGGAGGCTCCAAAACTCAGGATTTCTCATGAGTTTGGGCAGGGGTGTTTGTAAGGCAGATGAAGGAAAAAAACCAACAAAACACAGAGGAAAAATCTACCCATGGGAGAGCCCTGGGAGGCAGAGCAGCTCTGGGACGTGTCCCTGTCACCCTCCAGGTGGGCAGCACAAAGCTCAGCACAGCCCCAGCCCTGGAGCTCCACAGGAAAACCTGGAAAAGCAGCTGGGCACTGGTCCTGGGGAGCATCAGAGGAGGCAACAGATGGTGAACCTTCCTGTGAGATAAATACTGCAGGAGAGCCTGGGTTTGCCTCTGCACAGGCTGGGAGCAGGGATGAGGGAAGCAGTGCACGTGGAGTTTGGGAATGGCCACGGCACAGAAGTGGAGAGGGTGGAGATGCCTTGGGAAAGCTCCCAGGTGATGCCTCGTTGTCTCATCTTCTTCACCAGAAACTGAGGCCTTGGGAAGGCTGAGCTGGAACAGAGACTGGGCAGAGCTGGAGAATAAAGTAGGGATTTATTGAAAGGCCTTTAAGGATCCACCTTGGGCAGGCCAAGAGCCTGGGCAGGGATAAACCCAAGGGGGACCCAAAATGGGCACAAAATGGACCCAAAATGGACCCAAAATGGTCACAAAATGGTCACAAAATGGACACAAAATGGACACAAAATGGACACAAATGGACACAAATGGACACAAAATGGACACAAAATGCACAAACAGTCACCAGGTCTCACACTTTTCTAAGTTTGGCTCCATTTGCACCTTGGGGTTGAATTGTCCAATCCCAGCTCCAGGGGATGCAGTCCCACCCTTCTTGTTTTCTCTCCTCAGCCCCCCTTGTTTGTGCTTTGGGGCTGGAAACTTGTCCCAGTTGTCCTTGGAGTGCAGCAGGACAAGGATTTGTTTTGTGTCCCTGCTGTGTGCAGAGCTGAGTGACCCTGACTGTGAGCTCAGAGCTGCTCCCTGGGCACCACAGGGGCTGGGATACAGGGGAGCTGAAGTTTAAGGCATCACTGGGAACACCAGGATGAGCTCCTGGCAAAGCCCAGCCTTGGACAGCCAGTTCTGTTGGTGATGGTGCTCCAAGGAATGTGAAAAATTTGGGAATGAGGTTGGGATGGGCTGGCTTGTAGCTGTCCCAAGGAGAAAGGGAGAGCAGCAGGCATTAGCTCCCAGCAGGACACAGGCTCTTAAGGAATCATGGAATTGTTGAGATTGGGAAAGCACTTGAAGATTGTTGAGTCCCACCATCCCCCAGCACTGCTGAGGCCACCACTGTCCCATGTCCCCAAGTGCCACATCCACAGAGCTTTCAAATCCCTCCAGGGATGGGCACTCCAGCTGTGCCAGGGCTGGACAAACCTTCCCAGGAAGGATTTTTTCCCAATATCCAATCTCAACCTTCCCTGGTGTCACTTAAGACTTTTTCCTCTTGTCCTGTCCCTGTTCCCTGGGAGCAGAGCCTGACCTTGCTCCTCCCTCTTCTCAAGGAGCTGTGGAGAGTGGAAAGGTCCCCCCTGAGCCTCCTTTTATCCAAACTAAACAACTCCAGTGGCCTTGGTGACCTTGAGCAGCATCTTCTGGAGGGAAATTCCTGGATGTTGTTCCTGAAGCAGTTTCCTTCCCAGCAAGGTCTGCTCTCATCTGCCTTCCCAAATCCTCCCAGCACCTGCTCAGAGGGGCTGGGAAATGTTTTGTGTTCCCTGCTCTCCTGAGAGGCTTCCTGAGGAGCAGGATCATGGATCCAGGTCTGCCCTGGGGACACTCATCCCAGAACAAACACAGGAGAGACCCCAGAAGTTTCAGCAGGAGAGGTTTCCCAGTGCCAAGGCCTGGGGAAAGCCCTGGAAATCAGGGAACACGGATGCTTTGGCTCCAGCACCATCTGGACAAGAGCTTCCCAGTGAAGGAGGGACTGCAGTGAAGCCAAGCCTTTGGAGGAGGGCTGGAAGCTGCCCACTCTGCCAACCTGCTGCCAAGGATTCCGGGCCAGGAGGGATTTCCTCCCTGCTGGAGCCAAGTGATCCTGATCTTCCATGGATAAACGGGGCTGGATCCAAGAGACAAAGAAAATGAGCAGTGAGGAGCCAGGCTCTGTGACTCCTCAGTGCTCCTTCCTAACAGTGCCACAAGAGTGTGGAATCTGGGGGGAATCAAGGCCCAGCAGGGACAATCCCAGCTCTGGCATCCACCAGGTCTCTTGATGCCACACCTACAAGCAGGATTCTTGTGGAAAAAGGTGATGATGAGATAAGAGACAGAGGCTGCCAACCTCTGCTGGTTCAGCATGCAGCCCAATGCTCTTAAAGGTCTTTTCCAGCTTTAATGATTCCATGATTCTCCACTTTCTTTCCAAAACAAGCAAAAAATTTCCAAGCGTGATCGCTTTGGTCCAATAAATAAAATAAATTTTAAAATAAAGCAATTCAGCACTAGGCTGGTTTAATGTATTAGCACTGACAGTGCTAATGACAAATGTGATTATTCCAAAGCTTCTACATGTATCAGGGAAGTGAAACTGCAGAAATTGGCAACCCTTGGGCATTCTTCTTTCCCACCTGCCATTAAATCAATTTAAAGTTCCCATCTCAATTTATCAGAATTAATTATGTGTTTTCAGGCAGCAATTACTGGAAGAAGTTCTTCATTTTGGGATTGTTCCATCTCCAGCGCCCACAGCAGGAGGGGGATGCAGGATCCAGGGTATTGAGGGTGGATTTTGCATCCCTCTGGGGTTATTTTTGCTCTGGAGGGTCTGGAGGTGCCCCTGGACTCTGCCCAAAACCAGGGCACTGAGCATCTCTCATCCACAGCAGGAATGGGCTGGAATCTTTCATCTGGAAGGAACCTGTCACAATTATCAAGTCCAACAGCTTGATCACCCCAGGGCTGACCAAAAGTTAATTATGGAGGGAATTGTGCCTCTTAAACATCCCTGGAAATGTTCCAGGCCACGTTGGATGGGGCTTGGAGACACCTGGTCTCATGGAAGGTGGAATGAGATGATTTTAAAGGTCCCTTCCAATCCAAACCACTCTGTGATTCCATGGAACTCTGACAGGATCATTAAGGAGCTCTCTGGGCAGCTCCTTCTCCCTGCACACCCTGCTCCAGCAGAAGTGGAGTCATTCCTGCCCAGAAAAATTCCATTCCTGGTGCACTTCCAACCCGTGTCATGTGCTTTGGGTGTTTTGTTGTTTTGGTGGGGTTTTTTTCCTCCTATTTTTTTTTTTAACAACCAAGTTTGGAAAGTCTCAGGAAATAAAAACAAGAAATTGCTGACAAGTGTCCCACTGTAATTGAGTGAGAACACAGAGCTCAGCTCTATAGATTCCCAGAAATACAGTCCAGATGTGGCTCTCCACAGTGGCTCAGCCAAACCACAACCCCTGAAATGACATCCCTGGGGCTGGGAAACTTCCCCAGTGCCCCTTCCAGCCACGCACCACGAAGGCTGGTGCCCAAAACACACCCATCCAGGGAATTGGGAATACACAGAGCTGGCAGCAGAGCCTGGAGGGGCCCAGTGCTGAAGGTCTGCCACAGGAGTCATGGAATGGTTGGGGTTGGAAGGGAACCATAAAAATCATCTAATTCCACCCCTGCCATGGCAGGGACACCTTCCACTATCCCAGGCTGCTCCAAGCCCTGTCCAACCTGGCCTTGGACATTTCCAGGGATCCAAGGGCAGCCACAGCTTCTCTGGGCACCCTGTGCCAGGGCCTGCCCACCCTCACAGGGAAGAATTCCTTGCACTGCTCTTCCCTGGCACAGGGATACGTTTGGTGGCCCAGGCAGTGCCCCAGAACTGGTGCTTTGCCTCCCAGCCCCACAAAAAATGGGGAGGAGGGAATTGTGCCCTCTGCCCCCTCCCATGGGACATCAGAGCCCTTTGGTCTGTGCTGCTGCTGCTGCTGGGGCTCATCTTACCAGGATTTAACAGAAATGTGAACCCTGCTCTTCCCAGAGGTGTCCACTGACCCCTTTGAGTGGCTTTTTAAGCTCTTAGGAATCCAGGAGTGTGGTGTGGAGGCAGAGCTGTGCTGCTGGGCGACATCCCTGCAGTGCAGGGTGATGGGTTTGCTTCCAAATTAAACAATGGAAGAGCATCCACTGGTTTGGAGAGGTTTTCTTCCCAAAGTGGTTTCACCGAGCACTGTCGTTGTTGGACACAAAATAAAGATGCCTGACTCCAAAAGAACATCAAAAGGCTTTATTTACAATTCATCCAGCTTTTTTATAACATGCTGTGCTAAAAAAGGCACATTACTGGTCCATAGGATTGACACCTCTCTCCATTGTTAAGTAACAGAAACAACACCTGGGAGAGGGAATGTTATGAGAAAATATTGTCCACTAGAAATGCTATGAGTTATTTACAGAAACTGTCCTTGAAAGAAAACTCTCCCAAGAAATCTTCCCTTGGGAAATAAAATCAGCCACTGACAGGCTGAAAACTCAGAAATATCAGGCCCACAAGAGGCAAGGAGAGGGGAAAATCCCACTACACCCCCTAAGGGATGAGAGGAATGCTTCGAGGCTCTGTCACACCATGGGGCTGGCCTGGGGATCCTGGATGAGCAGAGGAATCTGCAGGAAGCACAGAGGTCAGGCAAGGCTGGGCAGATCCCCTTGGTGCAGGGACCATCTGTCCCCAAGATGTGACCATCTGTCCCCAAGATGTGACTTGCACCAAGCTGGGGGTGTCTGCAGAGCCAGCCCTGCTGTGCTGCTGGAACATCTGCTCTGCAGCACAGGGAAGGGAGGGAATTTATCCCCCCTCACCTCAGGGTTGTGGTAATGCACCCCCACACCAAGTATAAGAAAAGGGGTTGGGTTTACCTTCTGACTTTTTAGGAAGTTTAACTGGAAAGTTCTATGGATGTCTCTTTGCAATTGGCTCAGTGCCAGGAGAGAAGCACCTGCTGGACCTTGAATCTGTTTGTCAGAACCTGTATCCCTTCCTATTGGGAGTTTTCAAATAGATCCATCCTCACTCATTGGGTAGAAAAACAAACAGAACAAAGGGAGCCAGGGGCACTCTCGAGGTGTTTTAGCAGGTGTAGGATCTGTCCTTACACTGTGCACAGCTTAGATAAATTGTTTTGTATTATTTCAGTTACCTTATTAAACCTTTTTGATTTTTCAAGACACTCTCAACCATGCCTGTCTCATTATTATTTTTTAGCCAAATCTGAGCAGGGCTGGACCCTCAGAACTCATGGGGCTCCCCCCCCCTTCATATCAGGATTGTGTTTTTCATGTTCAGCATCAGAGAAAAAGACAAGGATTGTCATTTGAGGAGACACCCAGGTCCCCATCTCCATTTGGAGCTCCAGGGCACAGCACAGCCTGGCTGCTGGGCTTCCAGGCCCTGAGTGCTCACTGCAGCCCCACCACGCCACTGCAACCCTCCTGGAGGGGGTCAGACACTTCTGGGTGCCACTGAAGACTTTAATTTGGAGTATTTGGCTGTAAATAACCCAACAAAGCATGCAGGTGTCCCAGCTGTGCATCCTGTGCCACCCTCAGCGTGCCCAGCACAGGGGATGGATGGAGAGCTCAGCCTGGTGTAAGAGGATAACCAGGAGGTGCTGTCTTTTCTGGCATGGAAAAGCTGGAATCAGACTCACTGGAGCAGGGATTGACCCTGGGGGATAAATTCCCTCCCATCCCAGTGCAGCCACCCTCCCTCATGCCCTTGGTGCCTGCTCCCACCCCAGGCTGGAGCTGTCCCAGCCCTTCCCCAGCCGTGTCCCAGAGGAGGGACAGTCCCAGGAGCTGCCCCTGCCACTGAGCAGGTAACATCACAAATAATCCTCTGCAACTGGTGGATCCACCCCTCTCCACTGCCCTGGCAAGTACTGGGATGCCTCTTTGATTCCCAGTTTCCATGACCAGTTTCTCCTGGAAGACCCACAGCTGTCAGCTGAGTAGAAATTCCCAAATCAGTTCTGTGGGTGAGACCAGCAGATCCAAACCCTTCCCTGCAGCGCTGCACCCAGCTCCCAGGGGCTCCTTCCACTCAAAAAACCCCCTCCTGCCACCATTATTCCCATTCTTCTCACTGAAAGACTTAACTCCCTGTACAGCAGAGAAGATTTACTCCCTATATTCCGTGGGAGAGATTATCTCCGGCTGCTTTTATTCCCTTATCAATAATTCACCATGCAGCCACGCTCCGGCTCATTCCCGACTGCACGAGAAGCCGGGATCGCTCCCGGCTCCTCGGATATCGCTGCTGCTCCCGGCAAAGCAGAGCACCACAAATGAGTCACATCCTCTGGAATTTTCTCCTCCCAGCCTCCCGTGGAGGGGGAGCAGCTCCACGGAAAGGCTGCGAGCCCGTGGCTTTTGAAATAAATAAATTAAGGGGAGATAATTAAACTCCGTGTTTCAGTCTTAGAGGAGGAGCTCATTAAAAAGGGACCCATCAGCTGGAAAATCCGATACAATGGGGTGATTAAAGGAGAAAAGCAGACGTGGAACCGCCTGTGAATACAGAGCACACGCTGAAGCCTTGATCCCGGCTCCCCCGCTGGAAGGACAAAGCTCGTTGCCATTCCCATTTATCTCCCACGGGATAACAACTGTGGTGCTCGGGATTGAAACAGCATCATCTCATTGGAGTCATTCATCCCACACAAGGCTCAGCACAAACGGCTCATTTCCCACCCCAGGGATGAGCATCGGGATCGTTGGGATCCACCAGCCTTCCACCCTGCCAAAGCTCCACCTCCAGGGAGATTTATGGCTCTGAGGGTGCACAAGTGTCACCCAGGACTAAATCAGGCACTGGGAAGGAGAGGAAAGGTGATCTCTCCCTTCCCAGCTGTCACTGGGAAGTTCCAAAGCCACAGCTTGGATGAGCCATCTCGGATGTCCGAGACATCTGTGCAACCATTAACTGAACCTTTCATCTTCCAGGCTGGCTTTGCTCTGGAGCATCCTGTCAGGGAGCCAAGCCAAGCAGCACTTGAGTGCTCTTGGATCCAGCCAGGTGGATCTGTCTCCCAGGGATTTGTTGGCACATGGAAGAAATGCCTCCCATTTCTCTCTTTACCTGCACGTTTCAATGTATTGCGTCACAAATCACAGGATCCCAGAGTGGTTTGGGTTGGAAGGGATCTTAAATCCCATCCATCCCACCCCTGCCATGGCAGGGACAACTTCCACTGTCCCAGGCTGCTCCAAGCCCTGTCCAACCTGACCTTAGACATTTCCAGGGATCCAGGGGCAGCCACAGATTCTCTGGGAATTCTACCCCAGCCCCTCCCCACCCTCCCAGTCAGGAATTCCCAATTCCCAATCTCCCATCCATCCCTGCCCTCTGGCAGTGGGAAGCCATTCCCTGTCTCCCATCACTCTGTGGGACAGCAGGATGCTCTCCAGAATGGTTTGAGCAAGGCAGAGGACAACTGGCAGGAATGCAGAAGTTTGGAGAAGGCAGTGCCACCAGCACTTGGGTAAAGCTGAAGAAACAAACCCCAAAATTATGGATTTCATCTCTCCTAGAAGGAGCTCTAAGAGACCTGGAGAGGGACTTTGGGCAGGGGCCTGAAGTGACAGGACAAGGGGGAATGTCCTTAAGCCAAAGGAAGATGGATTTAACAGGATGTTAGGAGGAAACTCATAAGAAATTAATGTTCCCAGCAGGGAGTTGGCTCCAGCAGTTTATCTGGAGCCTCCATTCATTGCTGGGCTCGGCCATGGTCAGACAGGATAATCCACAAGGAGATGCTGCAGTGCCCAGTGCCCTGCAGGAGATGACAGCAGTTCCAAGCTAATGGATAAGGCTAAACCCAGTGTGACCAATGGGATGAATCAATCAGAGCTGTGCAGCTTCAGGAGAAGAGAGAGAAGGAGAATGAAAAGCAAATCTTAGAGCTTTTAGCCCCTGGACTGAGAGGAAAGGCAGATCTGGGTGTCCCAATGTGAAAATGAGTCCAGGAGAGGCCATGGAGGGCCAAGGGCTGGAGCCCCTCTGCTCTGGAGCCAGGCTGGGAGAGCTGGGAATGTTCCCCTGGAGAGGAGAAGGCTCCAGGGAGAGCTCAGAGCCCCTGGCAGGGCCTGAAGGGGCTCCAGGAGAGCTGGAGAGGGACTGGGGACAAGGGATGGAGGGACAGGACACAGGGAATGGCTTCCAGTGCCAGAGGGCAGGGATGGATGGGAGATTGGGAATTGGGAATTCCTGGCTGTGAGGGTGGGGAGGGCCTCATGGGATAGTTGAGCTTTCCTGGATGGTCACACTGGGGGTGTGAGGGGGGACAGCAGCTTTGCCAATGTCAGGATGGAGGAAGGCTGGAGGAAGATTCTCTGGGATTTATCTGCCCTGTGTGCAGGTAAGGAGGGAAAGACAGAGCTGGGGCAGCCCTTGCGGCTGTGCCAGGGCTGCTCCCTGTGTGGAATTGTGCCAGGTTTTCCTGAGGGCTCTTGGCAGAGGATGGAGCCAGCACCTTGTGGGTGCTGCAGCACTCGATGCCCAGTGCTGCTGTGTGCTAATTCCAGCCCAAAGCTTTGGAAATTATTTGTCTCTGGGCTTCTCCCACCTCCTCCTGCCCCTCCTGCACCCAAGGGCCAGAGGGATGCAGCTCTGTGGATGCTGGGTACAGGCACAGAGTTCAGCAGTGACACTCAGGGATGGCAGCACCTCCAAAGTGTGCCTTCAAAAATCAAAATCAAATTTAAAAAAAATTAAAACCACTCATTTAAACCAACTAAGCACATATAAACCCCTGAACTGATACCACTTCAGAACAGCAACCACCTCTCCTAAGCACAGCTCTCACCCCAGGAAGGGAGAAGTGCCAGAAATCACCTGGAAATCACAGTGCAAGGAATTCAGCTGCTCTGCTGATAAGCAGCCACATACATCTCCATGCTGGAGAGGTACATCATTAAGGGGAAATGTTTAGAGAAATTAAATCTTTCTCTTCTTTTGCTGCTTCTTATGCTAATAGGAAAAGCAGGCTGATTTGCAGGAGGACATTTAGCAAAATCAAATTCATCAACATCCCCATCTGTTCCCATTCTCGTGCTGACTTTGTCAAAAATCAGCTTTCCTTCAACCAACACTCGCGTCACTTGGAGCCAATTCTGGGCAGATTTGTAAATAAACCACTTCTGCAAAGCCAGCCAGGCAAAAAAAAAAATCCAGGGGAAAGGCCTGATAAATAGAAATACATGTTGGGATTGAAGGGATTGAGGAGATGGCCAAGAGGGACAGGGAATGATTAATCAGCCCAGCTGGGAAAATAACCCAGAGGCCAGGGGAGGGTTAATGATACCAGAAATGGGAAATCTCCAAAACAGGATTCTGCATCTCTGCCTCAGCTGCTGTTGTTGCTCCTGGATGAAGCAGGATCTGGAAGCAGCTCCATGCTGGAGCTGCTCTGAGTGCAGGGACCAGCAAACTCCTCCTGCAGCTCATGGGGGTCTGGAAAGATCTAAAAATGTCACAGAATCACAGAAGAGAATCACGGAGTGTCCTGAGTTGGAAGGGACCCACAGGGATCACCGAGTCCAGCTCCATGTCCTCCTGTTTGTCATGGGAAGCAGAACTAAAGTGGTTTGTGGCATTGTTCTGCCTGTTCCCAGTTACTGGAGCAAACAGATAACCAATACAGTTAATTTATGCCAAAGACACTAGGGAGAAAGTCTTATCTCAAACTCAGCAACGAGGGATTTCACAGAGGCATTGAACTTTTGGGATTGGAAGGGACCTTAGAGAACATCCAGTGCCACTTCTTCCATGTGCAGGGACACCTTCCACTGTCCCAGGCTAGCTGCTCCAAGCCCTGTCCAAACTGGACATTTCCAAGGATCCAGGGGCAGCCACAGCTTCTCTGGGCACCCTTTGCCAGGGCCTGCCCACCCTCAGAGGGAAGAATTCCTTCCCAATGTCCAACCTACATCTACCCTTTTCCAGCTTAAAGTCATTCTCCTTCATCCTGTCCCTCCGTGCCTTGTCCCAAGTCCATCTCCAGCTCTCTTGAGGCTCCTTTAGGCACTAGAAGGGCTTTTAGGTCTCCCTGGATCCTTCCCTTCTCCAGGCTGAACACCAAACTGAACTACCAAGGCTGCCTTCCCATATTCTCCTTCCAGGCCAGGATTATTCCCTGTGCTCCCACATTCCATTTACTCCCCAGTCTGACCCATTTTCAGCAGGGGCAGTTCCAGGTGCAAGGTGGGCACATCCCCACGGATCCCACCTGTCACATGGCACAGGCCAGGTGGCACCAGGCTGTTGTATCCCCCCAGGACACCCCAGCCCTGCTGGCAGCTCCGGGATTCCCGCTGGGACACGCACACCAGGCGTGGGCACCCGGCGGGTTTGGCTCCCGGCGCCGCAGCCAACGGAGGGGAAAATTCCCTGACGTGCTGCCCTGAGGAGAAAACTGGGGTTTTATGTTCATTCACAGGGCAGAAAATGCAGAGATGTGCAGCTGCAGACAGGCAGAGCCCCAGGGCAGGATTGGGCTCTGCTCACCACCTGCCCATTCCAGAGCCTTCCTTCCCCTCCGAGCGCTGCACGGCCACAGAATTCCAGCGAGGAGCAAAGGCAGAGCAGCCCAGCTCCCCGTGGAACAGCCAAAATGCTGCTCCTGCCCTGGAATTCTGCCATCTCCTGCCCCACAGAGGCAGCACCAGCACTGCTCCCTTCCCAGGCTCCCTTCTCCCCTGGCTCCCTCTTCCTGGTCCAGCACGATACAAAGTGGGAAAAGTCTGAAGGAGCAGGGCAGAGCTGGGCAAGGGAAATCCCAACAGGTTTTGAGGGTACACCTGTGGATGAGCTGCCACGGAAGGCAGCGTGCTCTGGACAGCTTCCATGGAATTATGGAATTGTTGAGGTTGGAAAAGCCCTCTAAGACCATCAAGTCCAACCATTCCCCAGCACTGCCAAGGCCACCACTGCCCCATGTCCCCAAGTGCCACGTCCACAAGGCTTTTAAATCCCTCCAGGGATGGAGATTCCACCACCTCCCTGCACAGTTCCAATGCTTGACCATCCTTTCCATGAAGAAACTCTTCCTGATGTCCATCCTGAACCTCTCCTGGCATGACTTGAGGCCGTTTCCTCCCACCTTGTCCCTGTTCCTTGGGAGCAGAGCCTGAACTCCCACCTGGCTGCCCCCTCCTCCTGTCAGGGCATTGTGGGGAGCCATAAAGTCTCTCCTCAGCCTGCCAGTGTCTCATTGTTCATTCCCAGGCCTGGAAATCCAAGTGATGATCTCAATCTCCACAAACTAAAGCCATGTGTGGAAAGCCCAGTGCAGGAGTTGGAGAATTCCCTGTGCTGTCCTTACCTCAGCCAAACCCCACCCTGCTGCCAGGTGCCTTCCCACTGCACTTCCTCTGGCTCAGCCTTAATTATTCATTTCCTGATATCCTTTCATTCAGAAAGGTCTCACCAATCCCAAAAATCTGCTTTTTCCATTTGTTTGGTCCATGCCACTGTGGGCATCCACAGGGTTAGGTGACACAGCTGAAAATATTTACATTTCCTGCTTTTACCCTCTTTTAAGCCATAAATTAACTTCAGGTGTCTCTGTAGAAGTGAAAATTCCTGCAGGGAAGCACAGCAATCCTTCTGTAGCATCTCCACGTTGCCACCACGTGGTCGGATGGTTTTCTTTTCCTCTTCTGGCCTCACCTCTTCCACAACTCGGGAATCAAGTTGGAGCAGCCCTTTAGGAAATACGCTCCAAAACTCTTTTAAAAAATACTTCTAAAATTTAAAAATCTATTTAAGCGCAGCCAGGCTGGAGCAGATCTGTTTGGAGCAGCGTCAGGAGCATTAACTACTAATCCTAATTATCCTAAACTCCTAATTATCCTAAACAAAAGCGAAGAGTGATGTCCCGGAGCTCCTCCCGAGGCTGGAAGAGGGAGCCCCACCTGCACATTCCCCACCCTGACCTGCAGCCAAATCCAGCCCGAATTTCCCCAGGCTCCACCCGGCTTCTCCCTTTCCTGGGAGTGCAGGAACAAACGAGGCATTTTTAGCGACCACAGGAAGGATTTCCATCAGGAAATCCAGCAAAAAATACCGATTTTAAAGGTTTCTTTCTCGTGTTTGTGCCGAGGGGCTGTGCTGGCAGCCTCTCCCTCCCAGCGAGGTCTCACGACACCACCCCACGGTGGTTGGAGTTTTAGTCCTGGCTGCAGAATTCCAGCGGAGCATCCCAACAAAAAATATCTTAAAAATATCTTCCCACGGGACCACCAGCTCCTGGCAGGGTTTGTTGTGGCGTCTCTTGCTTAAGAAAACAGTGGGAAAACTGCAGGGAAAGCTCAGATCCAGCGATCAGGACAAGGATGGATCGGGAAAAGGATGGATCACCCACGCTGAGGGCTCTGAAAGGTCCCTCAGCAAATTGTCACCGCTCCCATCACCCCGACCGAGCTAAAAACTCCGGGATTACACCCAGAACTTCCTCCCTGAAGCACAGAAATTCCTGGAATGTTTGGCTTTTGTTCCTCCTCACGCAGGGATTTCATTGATCGGCTCTCGAGTCTGCTCACAACAGCTCCTGCAGCACCTCAGACTTTGGGAATTCTGGAGAAGGGGACATGTGCTGTGCTAAGGTGGGCACAGGGGATGTCATTCCTGTCCCTGGGAACACACAGAGCCCACGGTAAAACCTGTGGAATACTGAGGATTTAATCTCAGTTATTGCGGAGGGGAAAGAAAAAGGAAAAAGGAGGATGTGTAAAACCACACTTCAAATACTTCCCAAATATTTGATAAGGGGATGAGAAAAGGAGGGAGGAATAGTTGCTTATCCTTGGAGAACCATTTATGCCATAAAACCCAGAAATCTTTACTCCAAACACACCTTTTCCTTGATTCTTGATACATCCACATGCCAAGGAATTTAAAGGTAAAAGAAGAGAGAATCTTCCTGAGGAATCAGCAGTCACACAAAGTAAAAAAAAAAAAAGAGGGAATTGAGGTCCAGGCTCAGCAAAACAAAAAGGCTCTGGAAGGAAAAGCACAGCTGAGAAAAATATTATCTTTAATAGTGATCTTGCATTGAAGGTTTGTCATTTTGCACTTTAAAACTCGTTGATAGAGGCATCATTTAATTTAGAAAAAGCCTTTTAGGGACACAGATTTCACAGATTTTTTCCCCCTCTGATGTTTGCAGGGCACTCACACAATCAGCCACATCCACCTCAACCCCTCCTGGTTTTTTGGGAACCCTCCTGGGGCAGGCAGAATTCCAGCTGTCCTTTTGGATCTGCCTTGCAGTGAAAGGGAATTTCTGTAAGCAATGCTAAATGGGAGTGAAATTTGTGGCTGGGAAGTTTCAAGCAGGGAAAAGGGAAGGGAAAAGGGCGGGTTCAGGAAGAATCTCTCCTAGAAAGTCACTGGGTTAATCAAGGTAGGGAGTTTGGAAGGTCCAAGAGTGGGGAATCAGCCATGGAATAAACTCAGGGAAGGGCCAAGGGTGATGTTGTCCAGGTCAAACCAAGAACTCCAAGAACAAGACACCTGCAGGAGACACAATTCCCCCTTCTTAAAGCAAAAAAAAAGCTTAAAATTGAGATTGTATTTGGTGTCTGCAAACCAGTGCTGAACACTGAGATTTCTCCTTCCCCATCAATCACTATCACAGCTGAAATCCCTGATTTCCAGCCCAACCTTGGGCAATCTGGAAAACACCAAACTCCCAGACATTTCTTTCCCATTCCCAACCATTTTAACATCTAAAAATACTTCAGTTTGATTTTTCCCTTGCCTTTTTCCCCTTCAAAAAAAAAAACCTATTGGATGTAACACACTGAGTGGAAGTGGAGTGAGGTTTGTATGAGCATCCCACAAGTGCCTGTGGGATTCTTAATTCCTTACTCCTGTCAGGGAGGAGCTGAGAGCATTTATTGCACTTTTCCAGAAAGTTCCACACATTCAGAGCTCCCAGCTCCTCCACAGCCATTCCCAAGGGCAGAGATGGAAGGGAGGGAAGGGGAGGAGCAGGCACGGGGCTGGCTGGAACTCAGCAGTGCTCTGAGCATTCCTTGCCTGGATTTATCTCCTCCCCAAGGAGCCTCTTTCACTCCAGAGCTGCCCCAAATTGGGATTAAGCTTCCCACTCCAAGATTAATCCCAGTGCTGATCCCTTTGGGGTTGGGGAAGTGTGGGAGGGCCAGGGGAGGGCCCCACCTGCAGCTCCAATGCCCCTTGTACACATTTTACAGAGAACAGTCACCAAAAAAAAAAAAGCATTTTAAACATAATTTCTCAATTCCAGCCTACTTTTTTTTTTCAAAACCACATTTTACCATTTCTGGCTAAGCCTGGCATGAGGGAAAGCTTCTTTCCAAACCATTGGAAAGGTTTTCCAATTGTAATCACCTGCCAAAATGAGGTACCCAAGCCAGTCGTGACTAAAAATTGCTCAGTGCAGCTTTACTTTGAATTATTATTCAAACCTGTTTTAAAAAAACATTTTTTAGCTTCAGGGTTACTGTTTTTATCCATGGAAGCAGCTGTTTCAACACTAAACAGCAGGAACCTGACAAATTAAAGAAAAAAAAAGACACAAACACAAGAATCCAAAGCTGGTGGGTTTTTTTTTTACTTGAAGACTCTCAGAAAAACAAAATCATTTTTACAGGTCAGGAATTCTTTCTGGAATGAAACAGGCCTGGTCCAGGTGATGTGGAAAGGGCAGTCTGGTTTTTACAAAACTGGTATTCAAGCAACATCAAGACACACAAAGGACAGGCTCTTACACTCAGGTTACATCACTCAGCCTCAGTAAACATCTTTGGAATAGAGTTGTTTTTTTTAAACAAACAAAAAAAAAATAAATCAAGGAACTTAAATATTCACAGGACAAACCTATAAATGAAAAATATGAGGGGTGAGATGAGCAGAGAGCAGCACAGGCTGCCTATGGATAATGCAAGCAGGAGTTGCACACAGGGGCTGCATTCCAGCTGGGAAGAGTCACCCCTACGAGGCAGGTTTGGGATTTGGTTCTGTGCCTAAAGCAGGGAGAAGTGAGCAGCAGGCAGAGAAAAAAACAAAAAAAAAAAGTGAATTAATGCTGGAATTCTTCAAGTAGGAGCCCACAAGTCCAGCACAACAAAGGAAAGGTTGGATTTTTATTTTTTTTTAATGAAAAGTCAGCAGGGTGTCCTCTCTATATTGCACTAAGTTTGGTTGTATCTGAAAAATTAGAAACCTCTGCACTTAGAAAAACTACATTTAAATATATCCCAGGTGGAGTGAGCAGAGTTCAGCTTTTAAAACAATTCAACACTTTTTCCTACCAGCCACAACATTTCTGTCTCCTCAAGCCCTCTCTAAACTGAGAAAACACCACTGATCAAAGACAGTGCTACCACTTCTCCTCAGTATTTATTAATTTATTGCTTTACTTATGAGTGACAAAGGCTAAGAGATGGAAACCTTTAGAGAATTTAAGGCAATTCCACAAAACCAACACCTTAAAGGCAATTCTGGCACACAGTGGTCTTCATTCCAACACCAGGAGAGGTTTTATCTTTAAGAAAGGACAGGGATACTCAGATTTTAGCCAAAAAGACTCTTTTTTTAAACACCAGTTTATCTTCCTAACACACAGCATTGAAGTTATTCCAGAGCACCAATATAGAGAAAAGAAAAAAAAATTAGGAAGAAGTCAGATGAACAATTAAAAAAAAAACTCTAAATAACAACAAATTAACACTAAAAAACCCTAAGTAACTACAAATAAAATCTAAAAACTCATAAAGCCAAAGAAAAACAAAATAAAATCATAAACAGGCTTGTCAAAAAAATCTAAATGTGCTCAGTATCAGGCTCATCCTTCAGTTGCAAGAAATTTTGGAATTTAATTAAAAGAATATGAAAAACTCTTTACAACACTGGTCCAATGGTCATGTGCATTCTTTTTATTTCTATTCAGAGTGAAAACAAACATACAGACAGACAAGAGTAAAATACTTTCTTTAAAAAAAAAAAAAAAAGAAAAAAATTCAGGTTTAATGCTCCAAAATGGTTTTGTGAAAACAGAGGGGGGAAAAAAAAAGTTCTGTAAAAGAAATAGAAAGGAGATATTTTAACTTCAGGCCAGGTACAGCCTGCATGGATTTACAGCAAGATTTGACTAAGAAATGTTGGATTAAAAACAAGCAGAGTCCTGCTGGCAATCCAGGAGGAGGAATGGAGAGGATTTGCACAGAGAACCCTGCGTGTAAACTATTCCCACGTGGAGTCACAGAGACAGCCAGGACTTCAAGGTGCTGCTTTGTCACTTGTTCCTAGACAAAAACCACTTTGCCAAGAAGCTCAGAGAGTTTTTCCTCCAGCCTTTTCTGGAAGAAATGGATGCAAGCAGCAGGTTTCTGGTCAGCCAGAGGATCCCACTGCAGAGTGTTTGTGCTAAGTTCCATCAGCTCTTTGTAAGGAAAAAAAAGGGGTGGGGGGGGTTTGTAGCACTCATTGTCATAGCAAAAAGCAGGGGTTTTGTCATGTAAAAAGCCTGAACTAATTAATTTTAGTTCCATAACTAAAGGAACTTTTTCTCTCAGCATTTCTTCAGGGCACAGCTAGAGAGATTTATACTGAGAACCAGTATAAGAACAGGGAAGCTCTTTTGGGAGGTTTCACCCAACAATCAGGTGAGTGCATTTTCCTTGCTAATGCTCCCTAATGCAAGAATGACTCTGGTGTACATTCTCTTCCAAATAATCCCTAGGGAACAAATCCTTCCAGAAGCCACAGCAATCATTCCTTGGCACTTCTCTGCACACAGACAGGAGAAGTTCCAGCCATTTTCAACAGCAAGTTTTCCTTTGGAATACCTGATGCTTTCTAAAAAAAAAAAAAAAAAAAAAAATTATAACTATTATTCCCTCCAAATTCACGAAATGCAGCAACATCACCAAGCCAGGAGTCATTCCTCTCTTCAAGCTGCAGGATTTGCCATTGATGTCCCTTTGAGTGGCTGAGCCAAGCCCTCATCCTGATGCCAAAGCAGCTAAGATTTCTCCAGGGGAGCAGCGCCGGGCACCGGGCGCTGCCGGACACCGCTGGGTGATGAGTCCCTCTTGCTCCCCTCCTTCCCCTCTGCTTCATCATCTGAGATATCTCCCTCTTCTGCTGCTTGCTCTTCATACTTGTTTTTCAGCAGATGAGTTGATTCTGGACCTTGTTTCCCTCAAGGAGAAAGGAAAAATACACAAATAAATGCCGTTCCCAAGTTAAATCTACTTTTTTAACATCAAGGGCGAGCACGGCTACACTGAGAGCTCCACTCAGTTTTTTCTCCCTGCCCATGTGGGATTTCATGTCTTGCAGGTATGAAAACGCTCTCAAAATTTTTTCTACCCCTAAAACCAGTATTAAAAATACTCCAGCTTTACCAAATATAAAATCCCAACCCACCATAAACCCTAAGGGCGAGACATCAATCCCAAATGCCAAGTTCTACACTCCATGTCCCATCCTGCAGACACCAGGATTTCTTTAATATTTTCTATAAATGTGATTTACCAAGCAGCTTCCCTGAATTAGAAGCTTGTTGTGGGCTTACTTGACTGAGGCTGGAGCTGTGGTGGTCTGTGCCTTTTGGAAGGGCAGATGCAGTCTGCCAGGAACACCATCATCTGAAACCAGAGCAAGCCAAGGTCAAACTCCCAAACTTTCTGCACACTGCAATCATTTAGGCTGGAAAGGATTATTTAAGATCAAGTCCAACCATTTACCCCAGGATGGATCCCATCCAGCCCCACACTTGGTGTGAACGTTCCCCCTTGGATTATGGGGGCTCCATCCTGCTCAGGGTACCCCAAAAGCCCACCCCAAACCTGAGGTGGAGGCAGCAGGAGTGCAACAAAATCCCAAGGACTTCACTTACAAGTCCCAGGACCATTCCTAAGAAGAGAGTTGCCAATCCAAAAACAGCATAGGAGCCCCAGACTGGTATTCCAAGGTTTTCTGTTAAATAGCCGTGCCCATGCTGGAATAAAAGACAAGAAAATCATTTCAGCAAGAGCTGAATTTCCCAGGGAGGGTAAAATGAAGTGGAGATGAAAGCAAATACCCTGATCCACATGGACAACTTGAACAACGCTGACATGCTGCTCATCCTGAAAAAAAACAGAGAAGAGCAACTGAGAACACTTTCAAACCTGTGTGAAACAACCTCAGCTCATACATGGACAGCTGTAAATTCCCAAATTTCTTTAACTTGGATCTGCTGACATGTGAATTTCAAGTTACTTTTCTGTTCTGTTTGGACCAATGGTCTGTGAGAAGCCAGCTGGAACTGCAGTCAAGGTATTAAGAAAGAAGCATTAGGTGGTTTTATTAAAACAAAAAAATTAAGCTATTAAAAGAAAATCAGGTTATAAGAGCCAAGAGATCTTTAGACACTTAAGTTTGGTGTCTGAACACAGAAAATAATAGAGAACTTGTTAAAGCCAATTTCATACCCAGTTTCACACATTCCTTGGTGTGGGGTATATTCTGTAAGAGAACCACCCTCCCAGCCAGGAATTCCTTCCATATATCAAACCTAAATTTCCCTTCTGACAGCTTGAACCCATTCCCCTTTTTTTCCTGTCACTTCCTGATGGAGAACCCCTCTGTGATTTCCTTGTAGACCCCTCCAGAGAGTGGAAGAAATTTCCTAGGATTTAGCTGGGCAGAAGCACCTCAGTGCCAAAGAAACCAAACAACTTCAAGGGTCAGCAAGGCACCTACAAGAGTTTTGGAAGCAATGCAGCTCTTGAAGTAAACCTTGGGGACATCTCTGCTGTGGGGACAATGCTCAGGTCACCCCTGATATGGGGACAACCCCCACAAAAGCTGAGGAAGAATTAGGACATCCCCCACCCACCACCTGCCCACAGAGCTGGGAACAGGGAGCAGGACACACCTCAGGGCACCTGATGGTAAATTTTTACAGAAACCAACCCAAAACTTACAGGAAAGAGGAAGGACCAAACCAGGAGGACACTGGTTCAATGGATTTCCATTCCTCGTCACTGATGAAATTAATGAAGGCAGCTTTAGTCCTGGCTCCCTGGTATCTCCTGAACTCTCCATCTTTGCAGCTGTAAAACAAAAACAAAATCCTTTATTTTATAAGATCCAAGCACCAGGTGCAGCATTTTTTTCCATCCAACAAATCCCCTCCCATCACTTACAAATTCACCATTTCAGAGTTAATTTATTTTAGCTGATGTTGCCTCTAATAAATATTTTACCAAACACCTGGACTAACTCCAAGTTATTTCCAGAACACTGCCTCCACGAATACCTGGGCTACCTTTAGGGTGTGATTCCATTTAAAAAAAAATTAAATAAATAAAAAAATAAAGATAATGATCTATCCCAAAGCCCTTGCCACACACCTGCACTGAAGATCAACCTAAAGAGAAACGATTGCAAAACAGAAACACCCATGAAAAGGCAGAATAAATAAGGCCTGAAGGGAAAGGGAAGGAAATCATCCAGCAGCACAAGGTCACAGAGGGTGAGACAGTGGCTGTGTCAGTGAAAAGCAGCTCCTGTTCTTGAAGAGCATAATAAATCTCATTTATTTGTCCCCAAAAAAAGAGGGGGAAAATGCCCACTCTCACCCCTAAAAATTCCTACTGCTCTGCATACTTACTGATAGATGGTGGGGAGGGCTGTGATGATAAATCTTCCACTTAACCCTGGAAGAAAAGTTATTTTGAGAGTATTGTGAGTATATTTTTTTAAGGAAAAAAGAGACAAGAAATGTTTTAACACCTCAAAATACAACAGCAGGCCTAGGTATCAATCTTTCAATGCAATCCAACACAACCTTGTGCATGTCAAAGCAGCACATACTAAAAAACAACAGTCCCTGGACCAAGAGCAAGGAAGTTTATCCATGGGGAAAATGAGATATCCAGGGATAACTGCTCTGCCTGTAGCTCTTCAGAGGGAGATGCTCTCCTTTGCACACAGGATCTGCAACCTCCAGAAACCCTAAAGAAAATAACCCAGGTGAGGCAAGTTTCAAAAGTAAAGTGACTCTGGAGAAAGAGGTCAGCATGGCAAAGGCCAGGTTTACAAATCCCACACAGACAAAAGAGTGTCAGGAGAGGGAGAGCAGATTGTTTGCACTCCCTTCTACCAACTAAAGGAGGGACTGGAATGGCAAGGCTGGAACTTTGGTTTTTGCTTAAAAAGTATGGCCAAAAATCTCCTTGAAATCATGCTCTGGAGAAAAACTTCCATTTCCTTTTATCTGTTGTAGTCTATTCGTTTTATTTATTCTATTTATTCAATTTTATTTATTTTATCTGCTATCTGATAGTGTCTTCTCTGTGAGGAGAGCTGGAGGTTCCAGAAACCTGGCACAGGGTGCCCAGAGAAGCTGTGGCTGCCCCTGGATCCCTGGAAGTGTCCAAAGCCAGGCTGGACAAGGCTTGGAGCAGCCTGGGACAGTGGAAGTTGTGGTAGGGGATGGAATGGGATGATCTTCAATGTCCCTCTTAACCAAACCATTCTGCTGTGGGCTGTGTCCAGCTCTGGGATCCAAATGTCAGAAGGACGTGGAGCTGCTGGAACGAGTCCAAGGGGGGCCATGGAGATGCTCCAAGGGCTGGAGCCAGGCTGGGAGAGCTGGGAATGTTCCCCTGGAGAGGAGAAGGCTCCAGGGAGAGCTCAGAGCCCCTGGCAGGGCCTGAAGGGGCTCCAGGAGAGCTGGAGAGGGACTGGGGACAAGGGATGGAGGGACAGGATGGGGAAATGGATTTAAGATAAAAAAGGGAAGTCTTAGAGCAGATATTAGGGAGAAATTCTTCCCTGTGAGAGTGGGCAGGCCCTGGCACAGGGTGCCCAGAGCAGCTGTGGCTGCCCCTGGATCCCTGGAAGTGTCCAAAGCCAGGCTGGACAGGGCTTGGAGCAACCTGGGATGGTGGAAGTTGTGGTAGGGGGTGGAATGGGATGTTCTTCAAGGTCCCTCCCACCCAAAACATTCTGCGATTTTATTAAACCAGATTAAGGCGTTTAGTTACACAGCACTGTGTGACTATTAATTCTCTTTGCCCCTCACAAGCACACCCCCAAATCCCTCAGCTCCCCACATCCCGGGGGGGTTCAGGAGCCTTTTCCAGCCCCTCTCACCCGGCTGCTCCGTGACATCCACTTTGGCCACGTTCACCCCCAGGTCCTCTCCCCACTCGGCGAACTTCTCCCACTCGGGCTGGAGGTTCTCGCAGGCGGGACACCAGGGCGCGTAGCTGTGGGAGCAGCACAGCGCTGTCACCCCACACATATACACACAGAAATTTCCCCCCTCCGGCAGCCCCAGCGCGCCGTTCCCCACTCACAACTCCACCATCCACTCGTCCTGCNCGCCTTCCCGCCGCGTCATGGCCGGGCCCGCCTGAGGGCAGCGCGGGGAGGCGGCATCGGGAGGCCTGGAATGGCCGGGATTGGGAGGGAGTTGAAATCCCGGCTGATTCCATCTCCTGCCGTGGGGCGGGCGCGCCTAGGGCAGGGTGATCCAAGTCTCGTCCAGCCTGGTTTTGGGTGATTCCGGGGATGAGGCAGCCACGGCTGGTTGGGCAAGCTGTGCAAGGGCTTCACCACCCTCATAGGGAAGCGTTTCTTCCGTATATCCTAAATTTCCCTTCTTTTAATTTTCACCAGTTACTGCTTAGCACAGAGTCACTGAGGTTGGAAAAGGTCTCCGAGGTCGTTGAATCCAAGCCCAGAGCGCTCAGTGCCACCTCCAGGAATTCCTTGAGCACCTCCAGGGATGGGGATTCCACCATGCCCTGATCAGCCCCCTTCTAATCCTTGACAAGCCTTCCTGTGAACAAATTCTTCCTTATATCCAACCTAAACCTTCTCTGGCTCAACTGGAAGCTGTTCCCTCTCCTCCTGTCCCTGTTCCCTGGGAGCAGAGCCTCCCCTGGCTGTCCCCTCCTGGCAGGAGCTGTGCAGAGCCACAAGGTTCCCCCGAGCCTCCTTTTCTCCAGGCTGAGCCCTTTCCCAGCTCCCTCAGCCTCTCCTGGGGCTCCAGACCCCTCCCAGCTCCATTCTCCGCACACTCTCCAGCCCCTCAGTGTCTTTCCCAAATTTAGAGGTTTCTGGGCTGGGAGCACACGCTGCTGGCTCATGTTGAATTTTTCATTAACCATCACCCCCAATCTTTCTCCTCAGGGCTGTTCTCAATCCCTTCTCCATCCAAGCTGTGTGTCTGGGATACAGAGCAGCCACAGCCTCCCCTGCTGCTGCCCAGAGAAGCTGTGGCTGCCCCTGGAAGTGTCCAAGGCCAGGTTGGACAGGGCTTGGAGTAACCTGAGATAATGGGAATTATCCCTGCCCATGGCAGGGGGTGGAACTGAGTGGGTTTTATGGCCCCTTCCAACCAAAACCATTCCATGATTCTGTGATNAGCCACGGCTGGTTGGGCAAGCTGTGCAAGGGCTTCACCACCCTCATAGGGAAGCGTTTCTTCCGTATATCCTAAATTTCCCTTCTTTTAATTTTCACCAGTTACTGCTTAGCACAGAGTCACTGAGGTTGGAAAAGGTCTCCGAGGTCGTTGAATCCAAGCCCAGAGCGCTCAGTGCCACCTCCAGGAATTCCTTGAGCACCTCCAGGGATGGGGATTCCACCATGCCCTGATCAGCCCCCTTCTAATCCTTGACAAGCCTTCCTGTGAACAAATTCTTCCTTATATCCAACCTAAACCTTCTCTGGCTCAACTGGAAGCTGTTCCCTCTCCTCCTGTCCCTGTTCCCTGGGAGCAGAGCCTCCCCTGGCTGTCCCCTCCTGGCAGGAGCTGTGCAGAGCCACAAGGTTCCCCCGAGCCTCCTTTTCTCCAGGCTGAGCCCTTTCCCAGCTCCCTCAGCCTCTCCTGGGGCTCCAGACCCCTCCCAGCTCCATTCTCCGCACACTCTCCAGCCCCTCAGTGTCTTTCCCAAATTTAGAGGTTTCTGGGCTGGGAGCACACGCTGCTGGCTCATGTTGAATTTTTCATTAACCATCACCCCCAATCTTTCTCCTCAGGGCTGTTCTCAATCCCTTCTCCATCCAAGCTGTGTGTCTGGGATACAGAGCAGCCACAGCCTCCCCTGCTGCTGCCCAGAGAAGCTGTGGCTGCCCCTGGAAGTGTCCAAGGCCAGGTTGGACAGGGCTTGGAGTAACCTGAGATAATGGGAATTATCCCTGCCCATGGCAGGGGGTGGAACTGAGTGGGTTTTATGGCCCCTTCCAACCAAAACCATTCCATGATTCTGTGATCTTTACTTATGGCAGAAATTAACAGCACCAGAAATGCTTAATTCTCAAGCAGAAGTCAGGGAGAAGGTCAATATTAACAAGCAGACAAATCCTACATCAACTCTCTCCTGTCCCACCCCTTGAAGCATTTCCAGGGAAGAAACCCCTTTTTCCATATGCACATACTTTCTTTAACACAATTTTTTCTCCAGCTCATGTGATAATGTCACCTTACCTTTCCTGCCTGGATAATTTCTTTGCCTGTCCCTTTGCCATAATTTCATATCTCACAGTTCAGAGCCTTGGCAGCCATTGA
>WEIU01012091.1:174764-204521 GCA_013389925.1 Aegithalos caudatus
AAAAAAAAAAAAAAAAAAAAAAAAGAAAAAAACAGCTTTTTTTTTTTCCTTTTTTTTTTTTTTTTTTTCCTCTTATTTTGCCAACTTTTCTATAGTACAGCGTGTATGTTCCTGTCTGTAGGAGAACAGGCACTATTAAGGACTTGTTATTCATTGATTCAGCACTCAGGAATAAATCACTGCTTGCAGCACTCTGCTGACTGCTGTTTTAGGCATAATTGAATTTTTGAAATTTGTTATTGATAATCCATGAATATTCCTTTCTGCATCAGCAATCAGGTGAAATGCAAAGAGCTGTCTCTGGGTAACAACTGGACTCAATGATCCTGAAGGTCTTTTCCAGCCTAAACAGTTCTGTGAATTCTGTGATTATCCCTGATAATTTGAGATACGTTGAGGAATAAGTGCATAAAAACCTGTTGTGTAACCATGTGTAAATAAATTTAACAATGTGAATAAAAAGATTTCTTCAAAGGCACACTGAGCCTCCCTCTGGGAACAGCTTGAAAGACCCTGAAAATTATGACTTCATACCTCCCCTGCTTGGTTCCAGGAGTTATTTCAAGTGCAATGACTGCTCTGAATTACTTTTATCTCCGTTTTTAGTATTACATTGACACTGTCTCGTTTCTTTGTAAAGTTTTGAGAACAAGAAAAGCTTAACCTTGTCTTTGAGGCATCTTCCTCTAACCTGTTCCCCTCAGCCCTCCCAAGCTGACAGGAGAAATATCTGCCTCATCTTTTTCAAGGTTCATGCAGGATAAATAGAGTTAATAACCAAGTGACCTTAAGAAAGAAACACATCTTTCATTCTTTTTTTCCATGTTCTTTTTCAGTGCTGCCACACAGAGGCAGAGTTGAGGCTGCTTCTAAGGGGAAAGAGTGAAGGAAGAAAATCCTTTTTCTGGTTAGAAATTATCTGTATTTCCTGCTGGGGACACCCCATCACCTTTCAAGGCTTTTTCCTTATCCAAGAACTCGTGTTTTAGGTTGTTTTCCTAAAATAAAGGGGATTTTTTGGTCAGTTTAAACCTTCCCACCAACACACAACCACAAATTGATCAAGGCTGGGGCTACAAAAATACCACCACCAAAGAGTCTTTAAGTTTCTTGAAAAGAATTTTCCATTTAAAATGAGCACTAGAAATGCACAGGAAGAAGCACAAGCCCAGAAAATTGTTTGACAGAGGCAAAATTACAAAAATCTTAACCTGGTCTAGTGGAAGGTGTCCCTGCCCATGGCAGGGGGTTGGAACAAGGTGGACTTTGAGGTGTTTCCAACCCAAGCCATTCTGGGATAAATTCTCCTGTCCACACAGATGTTGGGGTTTGGTACAGGATGAAGGATGATGAAATAAGAGGAGCCTATGTCATCAAGAAATCATCTTTTCTTGATGATGTCTGTAACTCATAAAATCAGATGCTGCAGTAGGAGTGGAAATAGAAAGACTCAGCTCCCTTTGGGCTTTGCTTTCTTTTGAGCTGAAAATAAAAAATGAAGATAGTCCAACACTCAAATACCTCAGTGTTGTCCCCAAAGCTAAAGCCACAGAGATGAATGAACAAATTCTACAAATTCTCACTCCATTCTGTAAGTGCTCAAAACCACTTTATAAAATCGCACACAAACTGACTCATTTTGCAGAATGTTGATTCATTTATATTCTAAATTGGAACAAATTGAAGCAGTTCTATTTTTCCTTATTTTATCTAAATTTTTTTTCTCTATTTTTCCAGCACCTTTACCTGTCCTGGGGATGAGCTGAACACTAAAGCAGATGAAGGAGCTGCAGGAGCCCAGCACTGGCCCACGTGGGGCTGAGCTTTTGAAGGACCACTTGAAGAGAGCAGAGGCTTGGCCAGGTGATGATTCCAAGCTCTGCAGTCCCTGGTACAGCATCAGAGCCCTGACCTCATTTACAGCTCCTGCATTTCTGAAATGCCAAGAGATTATGCAGGGAGCTTTCCTGAGTGTGATCATGTGAGGCAGGAGACATGAAGTCATTCTCCTAAAGCCCAAGGTGAAACCAGGCTGTCCCAAAAAACCCCAGGCAGGCCTGGAGCTGCATTTTGTGGTGCTGCAGGAAGAAAAACTGATCCTGGCTAATTTTTTTTCTAGGTGGTTTTGCTAAAGTGGAGGGGATTTTGTGGTCACACCAACACACAACCATGATTTGAGCAAGGTTGGGGTTATAAAAATACCAAATATCTGTGAATTTCATGATTTGTCCAGCTAGAGTGAGCTGTTTCCCACCTTCATCCTTTTGGGAAAGTTGCCATCTACAATTCCACTCAGAGCAGTTTTCTGGGCATCAGCATTAAAAAATAAAAGTCAAGACATAATTATTTCTCTGTGGCTCAGGATTTCATTCCAGGATCTCTGTCCATACATGAATGTTTGTTGTTTTGTTTTGTTTTTTTCCTACAGAAAAATCCTGTATTTCACAGGAAATAATTCACCCTGGACTGAAACCCCCAGAGGCAGTGACTCCTCAGAAGCCACCCTGGGCTTGGTGCACATGAACATTTCCCAGTGTCCATGTCTGGGAAGGATTAACAGAATCCCCTCTTCCTGCCTGGAAAAACCCCTCTGGAAAGCACCTTCCCATCCACCAGGCCCATCCCTTCTGCTCCACCTGAGCTGCCTCAGCCAAGCTTCACAGGGCCCACGGTGTTCCAGGGTTTTGGGAGCAGTTTCCCATCCTCAGCTCTGCCTTTACACAATCAGTTTGCTGCTTCCCACTTTGGAAAAGCACTTGGAATTATTCTCACAATCCTCTCTGAGCTAAAAAACCCCAGTAACTGCTAATTATTCAGTAATTAAGCTTCTCTCTGGGATCGTAATTGTGAGTGTGGCCTCTCCCCATCACTGTGTGCTCGTTAGGCAGAAGTTTCCTCAATGCCCAAATTCTCTCTTTCCCATTTGATTGGATTACAAAATTGCTTTAAACTCTATGGAGATGATTAGGAAAAGTGTGGATCTGCACAGGAGTTACCATGGGAACTAAAGTAGGGAGAGATCTTTGTAAACCAGAAGTCAAGCAGATTGTGCTTCAGACAATTAATATTGTCTCATTCATTCGCTTTAACTCTTCTGTGCTCTGTTCCAAAGTAGTTTTTATCTCTTTTTCTGAATCAAATGCTGGGTCAAAGAGGTTCTGCTCCCCTGAGGATTCATCCCTTGTTCTCCTGCAAGGCCACCTTGCAGCCCTGGTTACCTTCAGCTCCCCCTTTTGCTTTGCCTTTTGGGGCTGGGGACATCTCTGGAGGCATCCAGGCAGGATTT
Organism: Aegithalos caudatus; assembly: GCA_013389925.1. NCBI lineage: Eukaryota > Metazoa > Chordata > Aves > Passeriformes > Aegithalidae > Aegithalos > Aegithalos caudatus. The sequence continues at coordinate 178,051 of WEIU01012091.1, forward strand.
GTTTTGGAATTGGGATATGCATGTGGGGTCAAGGCTCCCATCCTGTCACAGTAACCAGGAGTGGTGGCTGAGCTGGGCAGCTCTCATTGCTTCTCCTGCATGAACCCCTCTGCTCTCTTTTCTAACACCTTGGTCTCCTCAAATCTTCTTTTCTTCTCATTCCATGTTTGGCACTTTAGGGAGGAGCAGCTGAGAAGTGACCCAGTGCCAGTGGCTGTCCTTCTGCTCCCTTCTCTTTCCAAACCCTCTTTTTCTCCAGCCCCCAGCCCTCATCCCATCTCCTGATTCTCTCCCAGCATCCTGCCATCCTCTGGCTCTCCCCTCACAGCACATGTATCACTCCTTAAAAATAATTAGCAAAGGAATGTCCTTATTTTCCTTCAGACCTCTGCCTGACTCTGTGAACAGGAGGAATTCCCCTCCCAAGGGAATTCAATATTTGTGTGTTTAAAAAGCAAGCTCCTCCTCAGCCCCCTCCCCTGTGTGCTGCTGACCTCCTTCCCTGTGCTGGATATGGAATTACTCATTTTCCCAGGGGCTGATCCTTCACTTTGTTGTTTCAGCTCTTCACAAACAATATTTCTGTCCCACCAGAGGCAAAAGTTGAGTTCAGCATAAAACCACTTCATTTTCCATCTGCTTATTCAGATCACGGAGCCTTAATCCCACTTTTCCCACCATCCCACCTGCAGCCACAGTTCATCACCTTGGAAAAGGCAAGAGCCAAACCACCAAATTTCCACTTTCTACTCAAAATCAAGGAAGAGCAAGACAACCTCAAAGAACCCCAGGGGAGAATTAGCATTGCATGAGGCAAACCTCCTCCTTTCCCCAGCTCCAGTCTCCAATTGCTGAACTGATTTTGGCAGAAACCTTCCAGAATATTTGTTCTGAGGCAGCCTGGAATACGTCAGCAGGCGAGATTTCAGCTCAGAGAGGAGACTGGAAGCAGGAGCTTGCAGTGGGAAATGCTGGGCAGCCAGAAATTGAGGTGTTGGCATTTCCTCTGCAGATTTTTGCTGCAAAATATGAACAAAGCAGAGAGTGCAGGGCAAAGAACATTGACCAAGGAGCCTCTCACACACCCACCTGCAGAGCCAGATCAAAATTATAATTTCCTGCCCTCCAAATCCTTCTTTGTCCTGATGTCAATCCCTTCTCACCTGCTGGTTTTCCATCCCTCTGCACCAGCCTGAAAGTTGCTCTTGGTTCTGGGAGACAGCAAATACTGTGCTGATTGAAATTTGAAATTTGAAATTTTGCTGTGTTTTAGTGACAAGAAGCCTGCAGCCCTGGGGCCAGCACAGGAATCTACCTGAGGGTGGCCAAAGACATGGAGGGGGAAATGATGCTAAAACTGTTTCCTTGCAGGAGCAAGGTCTGGGAAGGTATTTTTGTGCTGATTTAGGAACTCCAGCAGACCCTACAAGCACAGGCCTTGTTCAGACAAGACCAAAAATAAGCCACATTTAACTCCACAGTCCATAAAAACATTCCAGTTAGATCCAGTTTCTAACCTTAAAAATCCACGAGGCAGGGGAGATGTCAGCACATTTTGCATTTCCCTGTCACCATGGAAAAGGAAGCCTGTCCAGCCTGAGAAGCTGGAAAAAGAACCAGAAATTGTTTATTATGGCCAGTGCTCTGTGTGGATGCATTCCCAGGCACCTGCAGGCCAGTCCCAGCCTTGTGCAGGCAGAAAAGATGAAACCTGGGTGTTCACTGCAGTGCCTGAGGCTGGAGGGATTTTTATGGGAAGCTGGGAAGGACATGATGTTGCTTTTGAAGGCAAAAATAATTCTTTCAGATGAATTAATCTGTAGCAGGCCCTTTACTTCACTGTATCAGCTAATGCTGACGAGAGGCAGGTCATGACCTTCTGGAAGATTCTGTTGGGCTATTAGATCAGATTAGATTACATTAGTTTATCTTCCTGGATAGTGAGGTCACAAGGGGAGAGAGGGATAGGCTGGTTTTCCACATATCCCCAGGCATCCAGGTGCTCTTCATGGGGAATCACCTCCTTTTCTTTATATCCCTATTCAATTTACTCGTCAGGGAATTGCTGCCAACCTCTTTCTAGCCATGTCCTCACTGCTGGGATCAAACCCACAGTGCCAGGCACTGCCACAAATAAAACCCTGGAAGGGTTTGTGCCCTCAGAAAAAGCCAGGCTGCCTGGCTGCTGGCAGAAAGCCTTCTGCTGCCTCATTTAAAAAAAAAAAAAAAAAAAGGATTTTAAATCAAATTGGTTGGTTTGTTGCTTTTTAAATTTTTTTTTCTTTAAACAAGACAACTCAAATGGAGAGCTCAGCTTCAAAGAATCCAACAGAGCAGCACAGAAACTGCTCCAGAGCATCCAAGGAGGCAGAGAATGACACTCCTGACCCTGGTGAGGCCAGCAAGGCAGACAGAGCTTCCAAAGTCGTCAGCTTTGAGCACAAGGGAACATTTCTCCTTGTGACTCTTTCCCAGCAAAAAGAGAAGCACAGTGGCAGCATGGCAAGAGAACAAAACTGTCCTTCCAGAAGGAACCAGCATGTCCAGCCAAATATCTCCTCATTGACCCCGGTGGGCTCTGAGTCAGGCTCACAGGAGGATGAACAGCACATCATGATTCTCCATGGAAAATTCTTCCCTACTTTTCTCCCTGGAAAAGCCTTCTGTGAGTAGCTCCATTTCTGGCTGGTTCTGATGGATATTTGCTCTCCTGGGCTGGGATTAGGATGGCAAGAACTTGCTTGGACCCCAAAAAAACCCCTTGACATCCAAACTCCCTGAGAGTGGAAGAATTTATCTCTCACTCTGGCCTTCATTATTTACATTTGTTTTTCCTGGCCACGTGACTTTGCCTTTATACAGTGGGTGTGCATTTGCCACACTTGTTCTACCAGACAGCTTGTAAAGGTTTGCTAAAAACTTCCCCTGCTATTTTTATGGCTAATATTTCCTTTGATGCCGTGGGGATTGCAGTGCCAGGCCCCAGGGAGCTGCGAGGCACCAGCTGTGATGAGGATGGACGTGCTCCTCACTCACAGGAGGGCTGTTTTTGTCACACTGTCCCTTCCTCTGCTGCTGTCACTGAGGGCCTGAGGGGCTCACACTGAGCTACCTGCAGAGAGGAGCTGGCTGAGCTTTATGCCCTCTGTAAATTCAAATGGAAACCTATTTTCGCTAACAAAATATGGATTTATTCACCCCCTTTGCAGGAAAAAACGGAGTCACTTTAATCAGCTTTCAGGGTATAATTGAGTCAGTGAGTCTGTAATAAGAGCTCTGTCCCCTGTTCCTCAGAGGGGGTTCTCTCTGGCACATTTATCCACATTCCTGCTGGGAAGAGCCCTGAACGAGCTGCCCACGCTGTGACTGCTGTGTGGGCTTATGCAAAATGTTCCTTCACCCACCATCCCTACCTGCCTCTGCCTTAAAATGTCATTGAGAAACCAACCCAGAATCCAGCATTAGTGGAGAAGCTTCTGTGCCAGGAGTCTGCTCCAGACCTGGGCTGCTGACCTGGAGGTGGCAATCCCAAATCTGCTGCAGAGTTTGAAAAGTGATGGAGGGCTTGGCATTCAAAGGAAAAGCATGGGGGGCATCTGGTTATGTGAAATCATAAAGTCATTGACTGGTTTGGGTTGGAAGGGACTCCAGCCATGGAGCCTTGCCATGGCAGGGACACCTTCCATTATCCCAAGCTGCTCCAACCCTATCCAGCCTGGCCTTGGACACTTCCAGGGATCCAGGGGCAGCCACAGCTTCTCTGGGAATTCCATCCCAGCCCCTCCCCACCCTCACAGCCAGGAATTCCCAATTCCCAATCTCCCACTCATCCCTGCCCTCTGGCACTGGAAGCCATTCCCTGTGTCCTGTCCCTCCATCCCTTGTCCCCAGTCCCTCTCCAGCTCTCCTGGAGCCCCTTCAGGCCCTGCCAGGGGCTCTGAGCTCTCCCTGGAGCCTTCTCCTCTCCAGGGGAACATTCCCAGCTCTCCCAGCCTGGCTCCAGAAGAGCTCCAGCCCCCAAAGCATCTCCATGGCCTCTTCTGGGCTCACTCCAACAGATCCTTGTCTTCCCTGTGCTGAAGACCCCAGAGCTGGACACAATATTCCAGCATGGTGAGCACAGGGCTCCTGCCCCCCATGAGCAGAAAATGAAAATGATGGGAGAGAGTCTGAAGGTCAAGCATCAAACACAGGAAAAGTGGGACCCAGAGGTTTCTATCAAACATCTAAATCAGAGGCTGGAGCCAGGACAAATTTTGATAGAATGGATCCCTAAAGGAGCAGCTTTTCCTAGCACTCAGGCTTGCCTCTCATTTCCATTTATTTCTGCTTTTCCTCACGTCAGCAACAACCCCGTGTGCTGTTGGAATCAAACTGAACCTCCAGACAAGCAAACAAACAGGCAATAAATCCTCCCCAGGAGAAAGGGGTTCATTTTCTGGGTATATAACACAAGGAAGAGATGTCAGGGAGGGGAACTGGCACTGCCATGCAGCTGAACTCTGCTCTTTAGCAAAATCCAGCACTCCCCCTCCCTCTCCGTGCCTGAGCAGTCCCAGGAATCCAGCACCTCCTGCACAGACGTGGCTCACGCTGCCTCTTCTGCAGCAGCATCTCCTCCTCGCCTGTCTGCCAGCTGCAGTGAGATAAGTCAGGTTTAATCACTCCCAAGGCTTATTCATCCGGGGTTTGTGGGGCTGCAGCAGCGATTTCGTGCAGATCAGTAACTCCTGAACACTTTAAAAGTGTTGATTTCACCACGTTCAGAATAGAATTATAGAATCATAAAATCATGGAGTGGTTTGGGTTGGAAGGGACTTTAAAAACCCTCTCATTCCACCCCTGCCTTGGGCAGGGGCACCTTCCACTGGACCAGGTTGCTCCAAACCCCATCCAGCCTGGCCTTAAACAGGCAGGAGATGGCAGGGGGATGGTTTTAAGGTGGAAAAGGGTAGATTTAGGTTGGATATTGGGAAGGAATTTCTCCCTGTGAGGGAGGTGAGGCCCTGGCACAGGGCACCCAGAGAAGCTGTGGCTGCCCCTGGATCCCTGGAAGTGTCCAAGGTCAGACTGGACAGGGCTTGGAGCAACCTGGGATAGTGGAAGGTGTCCCTGAAAATGGCAGAGGGTTGGAACAAAATGACCTTTAAGGTCCCTTCCAAACCAAACCAAACCAAACCAAACCAAACCAAACCAAACCAAACCAAACCAAACCAAACCAAACCAAACCAAACCATTCTATGATTATATGATTCTATGATTCCATGATTCTATGATTTTATGATTCCTTGATCTTGGGGCCCCTTCCAGTGCCTAAACAGACTCCAAGGAACTGGAGAGGGACTTGGGACAAGGGTCTGGAGTGACAGGACAAGGGGAATGGCTTTCCACTGCCAGAGTTCAGGGTTAGATGGATTAAAGCTGGAGATTTCCAGAATGAGGAGGGGAGAGGAGGCAGCAGGGACATGGCTGTGGGAGCAGCACAGGTGACATTGTGGCTGAGGTGTGACATCCTGCTTTGTCACCTTGTCACCCTCACCCTTGGTGCCCTGTGCTGGCACTGCTGCCACAATCCCAATCCTGTTGTTCCTCACACAGGCTCCCTGTGGAGAAAATCCACCCTAATGAAAGGCTTCCCACAGTAATTGGATTTCCACTGCAAACCAAGTCATTATGCTGATTGTCCTTGTGCTTTTGGAGATGAGACAAGTGGCAGTGAGTGGCAGCTCTGGCTCCTGGATCCCTGTGGTGGAAAGACAAGCCAGGAGAGGAAGAGCTGCTGTGCCATTGGCTCCAAATGTTCTGCTTCTGCTCCAAAAAGAGGGCAGGGGAGAGGCTCTAAAGGGCCAGGGGACAGGAGCATGTCCCAGCTGTGATGGCAGCCCCAGCACAGCGTGCCCTGTCCTGGCTGAGTGACAGGCACTTCCAGTCTGTGGCTGGAGAGCTGCTCAGGGAATCACAGAATCACAGAGTCACAGAATCACAGAGTCACAGAATCACAGAGTCACAGAATCACAGAGTCACAGAATCACAGAGTCACAGAATCACAGAGTCACAGAATCACAGAGTCACAGAATCACAGAGTCACAGAATCACAGAGTCACAGAATCACAGAGTCACAGAATCACAGAGTCACAGAATCACAGAGTCACAGAATCACAGAGTCACAGAATCACAGAGTCACAGAATCACAGAGTCACAGAATGTGTAGGTTGGACAAGAACTTCCAGATCACCCAGTCCAACCCAGCCCTAACACCTCAGCTAGATCATGGCACCCAGTGCCACATCCAGGGTTTTTTAAACACACCCAGGGATGGTGAGTCCACCACCTCCCCAGGCAAACTATTTCAGTACTTAATCACCCTTTCTGTGAAAAACTTCTTCCTAATATCCAACCTATATTTCCTTTGATGCAGCCTGAGGCTGTGTCCTCTGTTCTGTCAGTGCTGCCTGGAGAAAGAGACCAACCCTCACCTGGCCACAGCCACCTTTCAGGGAGTTACAGAGTGACAAGGTCACCTCTGAGTCTCCTCTTCTCCAGGCTAAACAACCCCAGCTCCCTCAGTCATTCTTCATATGGTTTGTTTTCCAGGGAAGGGCTGGCTGTGTCCCGTGCTGGGAATGCAGAGACCTCCAGCCCTCAGGAATGAATGGTGGGAGAAGCAGCAGGGGAAGGATGGGTACCAAAGGTGTGTCAGCAGCACAGGTGGGATCAGAGCCAAGCTCCTCTGAGCCTCCTCATTTTGGAAATCTCAGCTGAGCTGGTGCCAAAAATCTGCTCCTGACTGGTGGGAAAAAGGTGAAGGCAATTTCAGGATACTCTTGGAACAACCACAATTCCAGCTGGGCTTTGTCATCGTGGTTTGATCAACAGCACATCTCTGCCTGTGCCATCTCCTCCCCCTTTTGTTTTTCAGGTTCTTTAGTCACATAAGGAAATGTCAGGCTTAAAAAAAACTCACAGAACAAAATCCAAAGCCCGAGTGAAAAGGAAAATGCAGCTGCAGTCCCAAGGTTGCCTTTCTGGTTGGTTGTGACTGAAATCTGAAATCCTTCCAGCAGTGCCAGTAGGCCACACAAAGACAAAATGGAAATGAAGGTGCCTGGTTGGATTTGGGACTGGTGGAGAGAAATACATAGCACAAGAGGAAATGGCCTCAAGTTGCACCAGGGGAGGTTTTATGTTGGATATGAAGGGAAATTTCTTCATGGAAGGGGTTTTCCAGCCCAGGGTGGTGGGAAGAGTTTAAAAGCTGTGTGGATGTGGCACTTGGGGACGTGGTTTAGTGGTGGCCTTGGCAGTGCTGGAATAACAGTTGGACTCGATGATCTGAGACCATTTTTCCAACCCAGATCTGATCCCAGTTCCCAGGGAGGCAGCAGGGAGCTCAGTGCTGGTCCCCACCCCAGCTCTGGGATCCCTCTCCCTGTTCCCTCGTGTCCCCATGGCCAGAGGCCAGCGGGAAGAGCTGAAACCCTGGCAGGGCTGGCTGGCAGGAGCTCCCCACACCCAGGGGCACCAGGGCACACAGACATTTCATTCCATGTCCAGCCCAGTGCTGAGAAGGTTCATGTCCCTCTGGAGCAGGCTCAGTCCTGGGGAAGCAGCACCAGTGGGAAGTAGGGCCAGCCCTGGGAAAGTGGGAGATTTTAGTGCTTTGGGATGTGGGGCTGCCCAAACTGTTTTGGCGATGAGCAGGAGGAACCTGGAGATGCTGTGACCTCATTCTGGTGCTGCAGGAGCCTGTGGGTGTCCTGACACAGCCACTGTCACTCCAGACAGCTCCCCAGTGCTGGGACAGATCCCAGAGTCCATCTCCATCCCCTCCACCTCCCCACACACCAGGATGGGCACATGGGCTCATCCACCTTCCATCCACTCTCCCCACCAACAGCCAGATTGGGGAGCAGGGCTGGATTCAAGCTGCCAAGAGGCAATGCAGCCATGCCAGGAAGAGCCTTTGAGGAAATGTGGGATCCCAATCACTGCTGGAATGCTGAGCCCAGGCCACAGTGTATGTGTGGAGTCCCTGTGTGAGGAGAGGCCATGGCTGAGACAGCACCTCACTGGGGCACTGAGTGGAGAAAACTGGGGAAATCCCCTCCAAAAACCTTTGGGAAAGCCAAAAGCTGGGGAGGCAGGGCATGGAAAGGAGACTTCTGGAGACTGTTCCAACAGATAAACCACATACAGGTGAGGAAAGAACTGGGAGAACACCCAGGGAATAAATCAATGATATTGGATATTGTCCTGCTGTGACAGCATCATCCTGATCAGAGGGAAGGAGCACCTCTCCTGTGAGGAAAGGCTGGGAGAACAGGGATTGTTCAGCCTGGAAAAGAGATGGCTTAAAAGTGACCTAATCACAGGCTTCAGGTACCTGAAGGGAGCCTACAAGGAAGATGGAGAGAGACTTTTCACAAGGGTTTGGAGTGACAGGACACAGGGAATGGCCTCCCAGTGCCAGAGGGCAGGGATGGATGGGAGATTGGGAAGGGATTCCTGGCTGTGAGGGTGGAAGGCCCTGGCACAGGGTGCCCAGAGAAGCTGGGGCTGCCCATGGATCCCTGGAAGTGTCCCAGGCCAGGTTGGATGGGACTTGGAGCAGCCTGGGACAGTGGAAGGTGTCCCTGCCCATGAGATGGACTTCCCTTCCAGCCCAAAACACTCTGGAATTCCGTGATCTTAACCAGAATCTGGAGAAATGAACCACATGCACCAGCCTGGCTGTTTCTCTGATCTTATCCAAATGTGGCTCTGAGCTGAGATCTGCCTGCAAATTCAGGGGAAAAGAGAAAGTTTAATATCCACATTATCCAACAATGCAGAGGCAATGCAACCCCGCTGTGCCATTCCCAGGGGGGAGAGGTAAGTGCTGGAGACCTTTTTGCTCTAATGAAAACACTGCATAATGATACCCAACAGCGAGGAGCTCCAGTCAGAGAGAAATTCCAGCTGGAAATGAGATGCACATTTTTAAGGGAAGGCAGAGAATCGCTGGAGCAGCCTGCCCAGGGCTGGGATCAATGTTCCTGCATGTGGAGCCTGGCAGCCACTCTTGCATCTCAGAGGGACAGCCTGGGTGGAACCAGCAGCTGTGGGCAGGCACATCAAAACTGCTGCCCTGGAATCTGGGATGTGTGGTTTCCATGGGAAACAATCCTACACAGCATCACAGGTTTGGGTTGGAAGGGATCTTAAAGCTCATCCCATTCCCCCCCCTGCCATGGCAGGGACAACTTCCACTGGCCCAGGCTGCTCCAAGCCCCATCCAGCCTGGCCTTGGACACTGCCAGGGATCCAGGGGCAGCCACAGCTTCTCTGGGCACCCTGTGCCAGGGCCTGCCCCCCCTCACAGCCAGGAATTCCCAATTCCCAATCTCCCATCCAGCCCTGCCCTCTGGCAGTAGAAGCCATTCCCCGTGTCCTGTCCCTCCATCCCTTGTCCCCAGTCCCTCTCCAGCTCTCCTGGAGCCCCTTCAGGCCCTGCCAGGGGCTCTGAGCTCTCCCTGGAGCCTTCTCCTCTCCAGGGGAACATTCCCAGCTCTCCCAGCCAGGCTCCAGAGCAGAGGGGCTCCAGCCCTTGGAGCATCTGAGGGATAAATCTGCACAACCCCTATTTTTCCATACTCTATTTCCATACTCTGTTTCCCTAACACTTCTCCTGGGTCCCCACACCAGACACCAGTCTCTTACCCCACACTTTGGAGCCATGGATTTGAAAAGAAGGAGCTGTGTCCACCCAGCTTTGGTTCAATTGATCACAAGCCACCTCTCTGTTTGCTCAGTGACCCAAGATACCAAATTATCACATCCTAATCCAGCAGAACACGGGCCCAGGGAATACATTTGTAACACTTTCACTTAATTTATTCACACAATCAGATTAGTAAATGAATCTGTGCTGAGCCTTGTCTCTGTTAGTGTCCATGGATATTTCTCCCTGCATCTGGATGTCTGACAGTTTGTTTACATGATCACAGACATGAATAACTTAAATTATTTGGCTTAGCATCCTGAGCAGCCTCTATTTTAGCCGCCTGCAGTGGCAGCTCCCAGTGAATTTTAATCAGCCCTTAACAATGTGTGCAGGATTTGTTGTTGTCAATGGAAGGATGGGGGGACAGATATTTCCTGAGGGGTACAAAAGGATTAATAATTTATTTTCCTGGATAGCTGAGCTGTCTGGAAAGGTGGGTTATCCCCAGGCCAGAGCACAGAGCCTTCCCTGACTCCTGAGGGAAGGGCTGGAGCTGTACCAGGGCAGGTTCAGGTTGGATTTCAGGGAAAGGTTCTTCCCCCAGAGGGTGCTGGGCACTGCCCAGGCTCCCCAGGGAATGGGCACATTCCCACAGCTGCCAGAGATCCAGGAGAGTTTGGACAGCGCTGCCAGGGATGCCCAGGGTGGGATTGTACAGGGCCAGGAGCTGGACTCTGATCCTTGTGGGTCACTCAGGATGTTCCTTCAGAATATCCAAGGATGTTCTGTGGTTCTATGACCTGGCAGGGTGGCAGGAGCTTTGCTGTCACCTCTCCTCAAGGAGACTCATTAAAAAGAAAAGGGATGGTGGTCACTGCCCAGCTCTTTTCCATCCTCCTGGCAGGTTTCTTTCCATCACTGGCTCATATTCCCCACAATCTACTGCCTGGAATTCCCTGGTTTGGAGCTGAAGCATCCAAGCCATTACATGAGTGTCACTGGGGCTCTGCCAGCAGCTGCATTTCCAGCAGCTCTGAGGCTCCTCAGGGCCTTGCTGCAGCCTTGGGAAGTAGCTTTGCTCCAAGCCCCTCTGTGCAGGAGAATTTGTAGCCACGGGGAGCCACTTGTGGTGGTGGCTGAGTGCCCTGAGGAGTTGCCTGCCCAAAAAGAGAGAAAAGCAGCTCCAGGTGTTCAGCCCTGGGCTGGGACCAGGTTTGTGCTGCTCCCAAATGAGGGAGAGGCATCAGGAGCACATCCCTGTGCTCAGGATGGAGCAGAGTTCCCCCTCCCCAGGCAGCTGCCTCTCCTCCAGTCTCACCTCTGTGCCAATTTCTGCTCCCAAAAGCAAAGACCACAGGGAACTCCCACATCCTGCAGATCCTGGGACACCCAGCAGCCCCCAGCTCTGGGGGCTGAAGTGGAGCCCAGCACCAATGACACTGAGCCCCAGGTCCCTCCTGATTCCTTCCCTGCTCTGTTCCATGTGGAGCTGAAATCAGGAGGAAAATGGGCTCAGTTCCAGTGTCCTCTCAGGGGGACACTGCACTCACATGGTCCTGGAAGCTGGCAGGGAATGCTGGCAGAGCAGATTAATGAGGAGGGACAGAGCATTTGTGGGGGGAGGGAAGGTCTGCTTTGGGAGTTTGGGATCTTCATCCCATCTGATGGGCTCCAGGAGAGGCCACAAAAATCATCAGAGGGCTGGAGCCCCTCTGCTCTGGAGCCAGGCTGGGAGAGCTGGGAATGTTCCCCTGGAGAGGAGAAGGCTCCAGGGAGAGCTCAGAGCCCCTGGCAGGGCCTGAAGGGGCTCCAGGAGAGCTGGAGAGGGACTGGGGACAAGGGATGGAGGGACAGGACACAGGGAATGGCTCCCACTGCCAGAGGGCAGGGCTGGATGGGAGATTGGGAATTGGGAATTCCTGGCTGGGAGGGTGGGCAGGCCCTGGCACAGGTGCCCAGAGCAGCTGTGGCTGCCCCTGGATCCCTGGCAGTGCCCAAGGCCAGGCTGGACAGGGCTTGGAGCAGCCTGGGACAGTGGAAGGTGTCCCTGCCATGGCAGGGGTGGGACTGGATGAGCTTTGAGGTCTCTTCCAACCCAAACCATTCCATCATTCTACAGGCAAGGATGGAAGAATTTGTCCCATAGCCAGATCAGGCAGCAGCAGACCTGGAGGATGGAATTTCAAAGAGAAAGGCATCATAAAAAAGGGATTTTGCTATAACATTTCACGAGGGAAGCTTTCACCAGAGCCACAGGACCGTGACCAGCATGAAATGGCCCATCCCGTTTTCCCCAAGCCCAGGAGCTCCTAAAAAACCCTTTTACAACCAAACCCCTTTGCTCGAGCAAAACCACATCTCAACCTCACCCCTTCCACCACCCCCGTGAGCGCCCAAACCACCTCCCAGCAGGAAAAGCACCCAGCTGGACACAGGTGACAGCCAAGGGACCACAGCGGTGTGAGACACAACCCCCCCCGCGGCTGTGCCCTGCGGGAGGAGAGGCAGGGAAGGAGCGGCTAAAACGGGATTTGCGCACTCTCCTGTTTTAGCAGTGCTTTAGTCAGAGCAACGCGTACTGCCTGGATATTTTTATCTGTCTTCGGGAATGCGGCTCCTTACGCAACATCCCCGGCAGGCTGATGTCCCCCAGCCCCTGGCAGCTCCGTGTTCCCGGTCCCCCCGTGCCTGGAGGGGATGCGGGAGCTCGGGAGGAGCCGGGGCAGAGCCAGGAGCGGTGCGTGGCCTCGCTGCTCTGGGATAAAGGGAGGGAGCCCCTTCCCGGTGTTTGGAAGCTTTGGAGTTTGAGGTGTTTGCTCTGCAGAGGTGGTTTTGGAGGGGAGCTTGGCAGAAATCATCCTCCACGTGGATGGAGAAGGAGCCACTTCTCCATGGGAGTTTTCCTTCGCTTATAAAATCCTCGGGAATGTTGACAGAGCCACCTGTGACTTCATCCTGACTCTGTCCTTCCCTCCTGCCCTTCCAGAGCATCCCTGGAGGTGGCACCTCCTGCTGGGCCCTTTCCCTTTCCCTTTCCCTTTCCCTTTCCCTTTCCCTTTCCCTTTCCCCATCACCACATACTTTTGAAAGCATTGTTGGGAAGACATCAGCTGAGCTGCCTCGGGGGCAGGCTCAGGTTGGCAGCCCGTGGAAGTGAAAAAAAAGTGGTTTTTAAGACTCAAAACCACCACCAGTGGGGCCTCTGACTTATTCCTCTGCCTGGAGATTAAAGCTTCCTGGGGCTGCTTGAAATTTTGCCATGAAAAGTAATTTCTCCTATAAATACAATGAGTCAGTGATGCCTGGGAATTGTTGTGTGGAAGAGCTTTCTTACCTCCAGAGTCATCTTCTCTTGAAAAGGCAAATGCCTTGTTTATTCCTTACTTGAATAAAGTTTTTTCTTTACCATTTATTATTTCCTGTGAGTCAGGGCACCTTGTAAGGTAGTGCCATGCTCCAGCTGGTTGTTTATATAAGGGATAGATAATGACAAGCATTAATTGGGAATTAAGGAATTGTGTTCAGTCCACAAAGAGCTTTCTTGCTGCACAAAGGCAGGAGCACAGCTGTAATGAGCACCAGGAACTTCTCTCCTCACCAGGGCTGCTCAGGGCTAAAGGAACATCCTAAAACATGGAATTAATGGCTTGTTTTGAAAGGCACTGTAAAGGTGATTGAAGCCATTTCAGGCAGAGCTCGGTGTCCCACAGAGCCTTGCCAGACCTTGGAAAACATTTTCAAAATACAGACTAAATGAAGGAAACTTCTGAAGCCTTTTCAAAACCATAAATCTTCTGCATGAAGCATGGGATGTAACAAACATTGCCCAGAGAAGCTGTGGCTGTCCCTGGATCCCTGGAAGTGTCCAAAGCCAGGTTGGACAGGCCTTGGAGAAATCTGGGATGATGGAATGCGTCCCTGCCCATGGCAGGGGGTAGAACTGTGTGGATTTTAAGATCCCTTCCAAACCATTTTGGGATTCTATGAAAGCTTTTCCATTTTTGCTCTGTTTAGATAAACAGTGAGGCTCCCCTTAGCTTAAAGGAATTTTTTTCCACAGCCAGGCAGCATTTGCAGTGTGGGGACATCTGTCAAAAGTGATTCATTCCTTCCCCTGCTCTCTCCACTGGTATTTTCCTCCCAGCCATAATAACACTCATTTTTCTCTCTTAATCTTCCTCTCACTGCAGAATTTGGGGTATTCCATGCCCCAGGAGGGGGTTGGTGAGGACAGAGATGGGTCTCCCTGACAGGGAGGGAGAACAAGAGCATGGCATGGGGACATGCCTGACAGCCTCCTCCTCTCCTGGGGAGCACAGAGTGTGGAAACATGGAATGGTTTGGGCTGGAAGGGACCTCAAAGTTCATCCCATTCCACCCCTGCCATGGCAGGGACACCTCCCACTATCCCAGGGTGCTCCAAGCCCTGTCCAACCTGGCCTTGGACACTGCCAGGGATCCAAGGGCAGCCACAGCTTCTCTGGGCACCCTGTGCCAGGGAGGTGACACAGCCAGCCTGGCACTGCCTCCAGCTCTGTGTGACCAGGCAGGAAATTCCCAAACCAGCACAGGACCAGCACAGAGCTCCTCTGCCATTATCACTTGGAGATACACACACAAAAATACTCTGAGATCTGGATTTCCTCTGCTCAGAGCCAGACTGGGGGAGCTGGGAATGTTCACCTGGAGAGGAGAAGGCTCCAGGGAGAGCTCAGAGCCCCTGGCAGGGCCTGAAGGGGCTCCAGGAGAGCTGGAGAGGGACTGGGGACAAGGGATGGAGGGACAGGACACAGGGAATGGCTTCCAGTGCCAGAGGGCAGGGATGGATGGGAGAGTGGGAATTGGGAATTCCTGGCTGTGAGGGTGGGCAGGCCCTGGCACAGGGTGACCAGAGCAGCTGTGGCTGCCCCTGGATCCCTGGAAGTGTCCAAGGCCAGGCTGGACAGGGCTTGGAGCAGCCTGGGACAGTGGAAAGTGTCCCTAAAAATGGCAGAGGAATGGAACTGGATGAGCTTGAAGGTCCCTTCCAATCCCAACCATTCCATGACTCTCTGATGTTTAACTCCCCTCAGCCCAGCTGTGGAATCCACATCCCCAGAGCCCCTCACAGCCCATGCTGGTGGGAGCATCCAGGGAAGCAGCTGCTGCCAGGATATAAATAGGGAGCTTTGGGCTCCTGTTTCCAAGAGCACAAGGCAGAGCCGGCTTTGCTCCGCTCGGGCGCTGCTAAATTTTCCCGAGCTCAGTGACAGAGAAGACAATGGAGAAGATCTCAGGCGTTGGGATCCTATTCTCTGCCTGTAATTTCGTCTACCCACCTCCTGCTCCTCCTCCAGCAAACCCCCGCCCCCGGGCACAGATGGAGCTGCGGCATCCGCCGGGGAGGATTGGGAGAGAAAAGGAGCTGGGAATCCGCTTCTCCTGCCCGCACATCCCTCTTGGAAAGCGGGATGCTCCTGTGGAAGGTGTCAGGACGTGAATCCTGTGCTCCCCACCTCTCTGCTCCATCCCATTCCTTCCCCATCCCTCCAGAGCCTCCACGGAGTTCCCAAGTTTTCAGCTCAGGTCTCTGAGCCATCAGAGGTCACTTGGAGAAGGGGTACTCATTCCCTTTGTGTTCCCTGCTGGGGACACTCCCAGCCCAGGATCCACCAGCCATGGCCACTCCTGTGTCCTTAAATGGACACTGCTCCCATTCCAGAGCATCCTTCCCAAAATCCCGGCCCTTGTTTGGCCTCACATCAGCAGCTGCTGCTCGTTTTGGTGCCCGTTGCAGATGGGATCATTTGATCTCCAGATTTCTCAGTGCAGCCAAGTCGGAGCTTGCAATTTCCTTTCAGCTGCATTAAGTTCCTGCATAATTTTCAATTCCCTCCTCCTTTGTGGGGGATGAATAGAGAAGGGTGCTCTCTGTCAAAGAAGATTTATTAAAATGCAAATAAACTTCAAGCTGAAGGTCCTTTTCCACTGAAAATCACTTACATCAACAGGGAAGATTAAATTTGGTCAGAAATTTAAGAACTGAGAAGCAGAATAAGGAGGGGACAAAACATTTCTCACACTAAGAGACCTTCATCTGTGGCTTAAGGCATCACCCCAAACTCCAGGCAGCCAGAGCTGGCATTTCCCATGCCAGGTGTCCTGCCTGTCTTCTTGGAAAAGTTCAGGCCAGGTCAGCCACGTTTGAGGAAGAAATAAAAGCTGCAGGGGAGGGTGGACAAATCCATGGGAGAGGACTCTTGGGAGAATTGCTAAATTCAAGCAGTGGCACCTCCCCTCCCATGGCTAAAGCTGCCCAGGACTGGCACCCAACAGGCTGAGCAGGGTGGGAATGGCCAGGGGCTGCCTTCCAGGGAGACTGGAGGGAGCTGCTGGTGATGATGAGGAGGGAATGAGGGAGGAAGTCAGAGGGGAGCAGTCTGCAGATTCCCAGCTTTCCTCCTCCATCCAAGTGCAGCAGCACCTCTGACTGAGGTCACATCTCACCAGGGAGCACCAGTGCTGCTCCTGGAGCATCCAGGAGTGCCTGGAGAGAAACTCTGGGCAAGGGCCTGAAGGGACAGGACACAGGGAATGGCTCCCACTGCCAGAGGGCAGGGATGGATGGGAGATTGGGAATTGGGAATTCATCCCTATGAGGGTGGTTAGGCCCTGGCACAGGGTGCCCAGAGAAGCTGTGGTTGCCCCTGGATCCCTGGAATCATCCAGGCCAGGTTGGATGGGGCTTGGAGCAGCCTGGGAGAGTGGAAGTTGTCCCTGCCCATGGCAGAGGTGGGGCTGGATGGGATTTAAGGTCATTTCCAACCCAAACCACTCCATGATTTTATGATTCTATGAATCACGGCACACAGACCCAATTCCTGCCATCCCAGGTGGCCACTGCCCAAAATAATCCCCTCAAAGCTTTCCAGCACCCAGTCCTGGAGGATGCTCAGGGAGGAGGGAGAAGGGAGAACAGGGAGGATGAGTCCTGCTCTTTTCTGGGGATCCAGCACAATCCCTGCCTGCAGGGACATTCCCAGCTCTGCCACACCCCAGGGATCTGTGTCACTTGTTGATTGATGTCCCTGTGGCCATCCACAGCCAGGGAGGCCAAAGCCGTGACCAGAATCCATCCAGGTTGCCATGACAGCAGGAACAAAAAAAAAATTAAAAAGAAGGTAAAAAAAGCAAAAAAACCCACAACAACCCACATCTTAAGTATGGGAGAAGGAATCTCCAACAAAACAAAAAACCAAGATGATCTCAGTGCCAGCACAGACCTGGTGGAAGCTCCTGGGAGGAGAGGGAGGTGTGCTGGCACAGGGATGGATGATGGATGGATGCAGAGCAGTCGTGGGAGGAGGAGGAGGAGGAGGAGGAAGGCGGGTGCAGCATTACCAGTTTGTCACTCTCCTTCAGGGAGGAAAAAAAGCCTTTAGAGCCTTATGGGATGTCTGGAGCAGGTGGAGGCACTGCCACAGCCCCCCCAAAACAATCTCCTTTACAGACAGAAATGCTGCAGTGTTTCCTTGTTCTTTCCCAATTGCCTGTGCCTCACCCCTGGCTCTGGACACCCAGTGATTGAAAGACCCATCAGAGTGGATTCGTTCCTTACCTGGACTTTTCCAAGGTCTGAAAGGACTGAACTGACTCATTTTAATTCCCTCCATTTCCTTTTTCAGGTTGGCTTTTCCAGTCCACTTCCCCACACCCCTCTTTGCTCCCAGCAGTGCTGCACTAAGACACAAAATCATGGAATTGTTTGGGTTGGAAGGGACCTTAAATCTCATCTCACTGCACCCCCTGCCATGGGCAGGGGCACCTCCCACAGGTTGCTCCAAGCCCCATCCAACCTGGCCTTGGACATTCCAGGGATCCAGGGGCAGCCACAGCTTCTCTGGACAAAGAAATCCACAGAGCTTTCATTTTCCTGGCATTTTAGCAGCCTTTTCAAATAGAAAGGTTGTGGGTGAAGTCTCCACACCAATTAGGACCTTTTTTTGCTTTGTTGGAAAGAACCTTTGGAGTTTCTTTCCAAAAAATGAAAGCAAATAGCAGGGAGGAAGAATGAGAGTCTTCAGAAAAGTGGCAAATCCCAGGGAGCACTGATGTCCTGGTGTCTACATTTTCCTCTTTCCATGGTGCAGACCTTGCTTTTCCCTCATCTCCTTGAGGGGGCTCAGGCTGGAGAGTTGCCTCATCTCTTTGCACAGCAAAAGTAGTCAGGGAAAAAAAAAAAAAAAAAGGAAAGTTTTTTTCTTCTTGGAGAAGGTTTGGTCCCTGCATCAGGGGACTGGCAGGTGCCATTCCCTTGGCAGAATCCCAAGGCCTGGAGGGCTGGAGCTGTGCCCTCCAAGGAGTCACAGAGCTCTCCTCTCCTAAAATCCTGCTGGATCTCCAGCACAGCAAGGAGCCTGAGGGAGGGAAGTGTCAGCCTGATCAAATAAATGGCCCAGAGGATGTTTCCTTCCCACCTTCACTTCACCTACTCCAACTCCCTTTCTCCATGTCTGAACCAGATGGGATGCACCTTTTCCATCCCTGACCCCAGGCTGGATTCTTGAGTGCTAGACCCCCTAAATTTACAAGGAATGTGCCTGTGGTTGGCATTAACACCCCCAAAGAAGGATTCCCCACTTTTTTTCTTTTTTTTTTTTTTTTTTTTAATTTAAGCTTGCCATTGGAACAGCAGGAGGTTGTGGGCCTGATATTTCTGAGCCTGAGAATTTCTAGCTCTTCCCAAGGAAAACTTTTCAATTGTTTTCCTCATTCTCAAACAACTTTGTATAAACATGTCCTGGTTTAGGGCAAATTTGGGAGGAAATAGAACAATATTTCTTTCCCATAACAACCTCTCTCCCAGGTGTTGTTTGCTATTTCTGTTACTTAACCAATGGAGAGATGTATCAATCCTATGGACCAATAATGTGCCTTTTTAGCACAGCATGTTATAAAAAGGCTGAAATAATTGTAAATAAAGCCTTCTGGTTCTCTTCTGCCTTTGAACTGTTGTAAAGCATCTTTATTTCGTGTCCTACTGTGACAGGAGGTAGCAGTGGTGTGTGAGAGCAGCAACCTTGGCTTTCCATGGACACACACACACTGGATGTTGCCCCAGGATGTTCCCACTGCCACCTGGGATGAGATCAAATCACAAAACCACAAAGTGTGCCAGTTTCTCTCTGTTTTGCCCTTTAATTTAGATTTTAAATGCTTTTTTTTTTTGCCAGCCAGAGGTGAGGAGTGGGCAGCCAGGAATGGGAACACGCCTGGTTTGCTTCCCTCACGTCTCCTCCTTCCACCACCACCCCCTTGATCCATCCAAGCTGTCAGTGCCTGGCTGGGGAACACCCACACCCAGGGATCCGGGCTGGAATGGGGGGAGACACCTTGGCTGTGACAGTTCTGGTTGCTTTATGTCAGCCAAGGTCAGGGTGAAAGACAAGGGAAATGTAAAGTCGAGTTTGGTCTTGGTTGTTTGGTATCTTTTCTATTTACAGTCTCATGAGGGGAGCTTCAACTGGCAAGTTAGAGAAATGAGGTAAAATGGCAAGTTTCTAACTCTCTCCAAGGCCATTTAAGAGATAATTACCCAATAATGAGGTGACACCTGTATTATTTATATTTCTGACCCAATAATGACCACCCAAAGCCTGCAATGCCGACCTTTTTCACCCAATTACAGAAAACCACCCAAACCCATGAAGAAGAAGGAAGAAAGTGAAGAAGAAGAGCAAAGACAATACCCCAAATCCTCCATCTTGACTCATATGCATTACTATACACTAAAACCCCAAATTCCAAGTTTCTAGCATTCCACAGTTGGGAAGCAGCAATTCCTCTGGGAGGTGTGAGCTTGGGCTCAAGGACAGCAATCCCACCCAGGGCTGGAGCATGGGATCCACCACCCCATCCCAAATCTAGGATTTGGGAAGGGTGTCCCTGCTGCTGTGCTTCCCACAGCCTTCAGTTTAGGAGCTGTTGGCTCCATGAGCAAATCCATGTGGAAGGGTTGATCCTGTCATTGCCACAGTCTGGCCACCACTGTGGCTTGGGGTCAGGTCAACTTTTGTCTGCCAGGACCTCACATGTGGCCACCAGACCTGGAATCTGAGTGACCCCGGGGAGGACCAGGACATCCCCTCCTGTTACCCTTGCTTTCTTTCTGGTGAGAATCCTCTTCCCATGCTGGAGATCCTGGAAGAGAAATCACAGTGGCACGAGCAGCAGGAAACCCAGGCCAGGCTGGATGGGGCTTGGAGCACCCTGGGCTGGTGGAAGGGCAGTGGGTTAGGACTGGATGGTCTTGAAGGTCCCTTAAAATCCAAACCTTTATAGCATTCCAGGACTCCATGAAGCTCACCATGAGGAATGGTGGCACTTTCAGGACATTCCCAGCCTCTGGTGAAGGATCTGTAGCAGGGGGAGTGTCC
This sequence comes from Aegithalos caudatus, assembly GCA_013389925.1. Taxonomy (NCBI): domain Eukaryota; kingdom Metazoa; phylum Chordata; class Aves; order Passeriformes; family Aegithalidae; genus Aegithalos; species Aegithalos caudatus. Next base: position 198,169 of record WEIU01012091.1, read on the forward strand.
TGGAGCCTGGACATCACCTGAAGGCCGCTTGGAGCAACAGAAAAACTGGGAACCATCCCATCCATCTCATCCCAGCTCCCATCAGAGGTCCACCATAAAGACACCCACACTGGGCAAGTCTCCCAGATCCCTTCCCAAGCCCCTGTGTCTGATTTCAGCTCTCTGATTTAGGAAGAGGTGATGGAGCCCTTGGACTGAGGCACCACCAGGACCTGCACACCTGGAGGGAGCCCCTAAAACACTCTTTGGGTTGCCTCCCTCCAGGCTGGCTCCCCAAACTCACACAGAGCTGCCCAGGCAGCTTTTCCACAAGTCCAAATTTGGGATTTCAGTGCTTTCTTCCACAGTTACTTGGAGCAGATGGACACTGGCACCGGGCTCATGATCTCCCTTCACACATAACCACAGCAGGTGTTAAACAGCTGCTCCCAGCACCTCATTCCCAACAAAAATCCCCAAGAACACAGGGAGGCAGATTGACTCCCAAAGTTATGCAAAGCATTTAAGCTGGAGACAATTTCCCCCTGTAATTAGGGGAATGTTAAACACCGTTACATAATGATCACAGATTCCAGGTCAGATCCTCCATACGTCACGGAAGCATGGAGTGTTTTGACATTTGTGGGAATGCTTCTTATTTTTAGTTAGTTTGGTTGCCATGGCAGCGAGAAGAAATCTGCACCAAGCTCAGCCATACATTAGATTTGAGCCTCCCACTTGATACATCCAAAAAAGTTTTTGGCTGCTTTTCTCCCAAAAGTTCTCAGCCAGGAGCTGTGAGGGGTGGAAGGAGGCTTGGAGAGAAAATATCCCACTCCATCAGTTAATGGGAAAGCTGCTCCTGAAGGCCTCTCCAACACCTGGGTGACTGCAGGCACTCATCAGCAGATCCACTTTTATCGTTATATTTAGATATAATTTAAGAGTTTAGAATTTAAAACTTTATCATTTAGATTTTATTTTAAGAGGTGTCTGTACTGCAGAGGTGAGGAGATAATTTTGAATGAGCAGCTTTCTGCTCAAAGGGAGCAGAAATTGTCTGAAAATCTGGGAATATCAGAGAATCCCAGAATGGTTTGGGTTGGAAGGGACCTTTGAGTTCATCTCATTCCAAACCCTTGCCACAGGCAGGGACACCTCCAATTATCTCAGGTTACTCCAAATCCTGTCCAACCTGACCTTGGACATTTCCAGGACAGGTCAAACAAGCTTTGAGTTGTTTGTGAAGCCAATAAATTTTGGACAAAACTTCTTTTTCAATGCTGAAGACTCAGGGAATGTCCCACCTTCAGCACATCTGAACCACCAAATGTTCCAGCTGAGTCTTTGGGCAGCAGGGAAAGGAGGATGGAGACAAACTGGCTGTGGGAGGAAGGACAGATTTTTTCTGGTGGGATGAGTTTAATGTTGCTGTTCTCCAAAATGAGTCACAAGCTGGAGAAGTGGGGCATTAATCCCAGAGGGGATGAGTAAGTGGGCAGGCTGGTCAAAGGAGCATCACAATTTAGACTTAAAGCTCTGCTCTTCCCGTGTATTAGAAATGGTTTCTGCTCTGTTTTGATAAAAATCAGAAATTTTCCACCAGCTCCTGGCAGTAAGGAAAAATAATAACTTAAAAATAAATTATATCACCCTTGAAAGTAAGCAGAACATTGAGATTTACAGATTTATTTTTTTTTCAGTACATCTGACTCTGAAGCATCATCTGAGTTTTAACTTCTCCTCTTCCAGTCAGACATCCTCAGATCCTGGCATCCTGCCAGCCTGGCTTGCACTTGATGGAGCAATTTTGCCACCTTATTTTCAGAAGTGATTTCCAGGAGATGTTTTTGGGGAGCATTATCCCCATGGTCACAGCTGGAATTCCTCAGGGAAGAATAGATTCCCTGACACCTGGGGCTTTATCCTTACCCTGTGCTATCAATTAAGTGCTGGACCTAATAAGCAAAGTGTGTGCTCAGCAATTGTAATTAAAGCCTGAAAGAGGGGAAAATGATTAAATATTCCAAACAGTCACACAGTAATGTTGCCATGAGTGTTTTTCAGGATCCAGCCTCCCTGTGGCAGAGCAAGGAGCAGCCTTGGACACCTCCACAGGTCCTTGGGAAAGGTTGGAGCAGTAATGATCCAGGGGTTGTTTCACACCCACTCCCTGTGGGTGCTGATTAACAACCTTGCTGCTGTTGCTCATCAGCCAAACGAGCCCTGAGTGTTGTTTGGGAAGAGAGGGAGGGAAGCAGAGAGATCCCTGAATCATGGAAAGGTTTGGGTTGGAAGGGACCTTAAAACTCATCCAGTTCCACCCCCTGCCATGGGTAGGGACAACTTCCACTGTCCCAGGCTGCTCCAAGCCCTGTCCAGCCTGGCCTTGGGCACTGCCAGGGATCCAGGGGCAGCCACAGCTGCTCTGGGCATCCTGTGCCAGGGCCTGCCCACCCTCACAGCCAGGAATTCTTTCCCAATCTCCCACCTAATGCTCTGTCAGTTTACATCCATTCCTCCTTGTCCTGTCCCTCCATCCCTTGTCCCCAGTCCAGCTCTCCTGGAGCCCCTTCAGGCCCTGCCAGGGGCTCTGAGCTCTCCCTGGAGCCTTCTCCTCTCCAGGTGAGCACCCCCAGCTCTCCCAGCCTGGCTCCAGAGGGGCTCCAGCCCTTGGAGCAGCTCAGTGGCTCCTCTGGACTCACTCCAGCAGCTCCATGTCCTTCTTGTGCTGAGCCTCTTTGTCTTCCTCCTACACAACAGGAAAAATTCTGAGTGTTTTGCCATAGGAAGCATTCCTTTACTTTCCATAATCCATCTAACCCCATGAAACCTCACCACTCTCCCAGGAAGCTGCAGTTCCCTGCCAGCAGTGAGGCAGCAGAGCTGGCATTGCCTTCAGCCTGCAGCAGCTCAGAGTAGTGGGAAGGAACCTGTCCTGGGTGAAGGGAAACTGATTCTGGAGAACTGGGCACCAAAATGTTCAAAATGCTCAAAACCTGGGAGGTCTGGCTACAAGCACAAGGCATTTCCTGGATCCTTCATGTTTGTGACCCTGAGATAAAATGGGCAAAGATGCCACCTGCATTCCATGAAGTCGATCATCCACAAAAATCTGGCACTTTTTCTTGCAGGGAAGAGACCTCAGAAACAAATGGGAAGGGTTTCCAACTTTCTGAGCTCCTGAAATGGTGCTTGGAAGCAAATGATGTCACCAGTAAGAAGCTCTGGAAGTTGCTCTGGGAGGCAGAGCCCTGGAACCTTCCTAGGCACGGTGCCAGCATTCCTGACAGTGGTCTTGGCACCAGAGAGGAGAGTGACCTCAGCACCTGGGCTGCTGCCAGGAGCTACCCCCAGGCCAGGGAAATCAGGAAAAGGGAAGCAGGATGAGAGCAGGGATGCGGATTTCAAGGTCATGCACGCAGGGACTCACAAACAAGGATTTCTCCTGTCAGCCAAGAGCTCATCCACTCAAAATGATGGAGGAGGAGGAGGAGCAGGGTGTGTTGGTTGGTGACAGGATGAATGATGAGCTGCCAGTGTCATAAAAAGGCGACTCCAAGCTCTGGCTGCCCCTGCTGAGCTGTTCCCAAGGGGTACAGGGAGTGTTCCAGCACAATGGGATCTACAGGAGCAGCAGAGATCCTGTGCAGGGACAAGGAACCACACGTGGTACCCCCAGGCACAAGAGGAAACATTCCCAGAGCCTGAAGCATGTTTCCCACATGGCAGTGGAAGATCTGCCTGCATCAGACACCTGAGGCAGCGTGGGAGCCCCTCTGGAAAGGTTCTGGTGCTCCCAGCCCTCTCCTCTGAGGAGCTCTGAGCCCTTGTCCACTCTCTGATTTATCTCCTCAAGGTGTTCTGGGCGTGGCATGAATAAAGAGACTGCAGAGTTGTTGTCTTGGTTCATTTCTCTCTTTTATTTATGAGCTCCAGCCCAGCTCAGATATTTATTACAATTCACCAAGAGGATCCAACAGCACTTATAGAGTCTAAATTACTTTAATTTATCTCAGCCCAGTGGTGGCTTCCACACTCCCCAGAGCAGAGGAGATGCACCAACAGCAAGAGATGGAGCTGCTTCCATGGCAGGAGAAATCCAGGAAAATTTTCATCATGGAAAGGGTGGTCAAGCATTAGAAGGGACTGCCAGGGGTGGTTTGGAGTCTCCATCCCTGGAAGTGTCCAAGGAATGACTGGATGTGGCACTCAGTGCTCTGTGCTGGGGACAAGGTGACGATTGAGGCTGGACTTGATGATCCCAAAGATCCTTTCCAACCTCAATGATTCCATGAGATTCTGTGTGAAGGTGAAGCTCCTGGCAAGAGCCACACAGGAAAAGCAGGAGCCACCTGAGAACAAGACAATTTCCCCACCCTTTAGCTGATCACAGGCACATCAGACAAATGAATGCTGAAGCTGGGTCAAGTAATTATTGCAGGTCCAGAGCTGTGCAGCTCTGGGGGCAGTGACAAGTGTGACAGTCATAAATAAAACACAGCCAGAGTGAGGGCTCGGGCTGCAGTGCCAAGAGGAAAACAGCTCAATGTTTATCACCAAGGGTTGCTTCCAAAGGCACTGGCTGTGTTCCTCTTCCTGCCCATTCCCATGATCAGCGAGATCACTCCAGCAGAAAAGGCAATCCTAGACCTGCCAGGGTGAAAAATGGCCACAGGAAACAAGAGGCAAACGAGGAATGATGGTTTTGCTTCGGCAAAAGGGCAGCTCCAGGAGGGAGAGTAGGGAAAAAAAATGACCAGCTCTGAGCAGAGACACCAACAGGGAGCAAATGAGGAATGTTCAGCAGAGTCCAGGGGAAGCCACGGTCAATACGGAGCCAGCAGGAGGCTGAGGAAGCAGAAAGGGAAGAACAAAGCACAGCAGAGTGGAAAAGAGAAGCACTCAGAAAATCCTTTTCTCCTTATCACTTGTCCTTCCTTGTCAGGCTGAGAAATGGTGGTGCCTTCCTTGGGCATCTGGGCTCTTGGTTTCCCCCCTCCCTGAATATCAGTGTGGGAGCTTGGAATTGCACCTGATCCCTGAATCTCAGCACCTGCATGGAGCCACTGCAGAGGGGAAGGAGCCCCTCAGTGTGTCCTGTCAAGTAGGGGACTCACAGCCCTGGGGTGCCTCAGGATTTTTGCCATCTCCTCATCATGGAAAAGGGTGCCATGGGCAGGGACAATTTCCACTATCCCAGGTTGCTCCAAGTCCTGTCCAGCCTGGCATTGGACACTGCCAAGGATCCAGGGGCAGCCACAGCTTCTCTGGGCACCCTGGGCCAGGGTCTCCCCACTCTCACAGGGAAGAATTTCTCCCTAGTATCTGCTCTAAATCTTCCCTCTTTCAGCTTGAATCCATTCCCCCATCCTGTCCCTCCATTCCTTGTCCCCAGTCCCTCTCCAGCTCTCCTGGAGCCCCTTCAGGCTCTGCAAGGGGCTCTGAGCTCTCCCTGGAGCCTTCTCCAGGTGAGCATCCACCAGTACTCTCCCAGCCTGGCTCCAGCCCTTGGAGCATCTCCATGGCCTCCCTTGGACTCGTTCCAGCAGCTCCACGTCCTTCTGACATTTGGATCCCAGAGTTGGACACAGCCCAAAGCCATCACGGGCAGCACAGAGCATCTGCACCAACGGGCAGCCCCAAATGTGTGCACAGAGAGAGGGAAATACGAGACAATGCAGCGACATTCCAAGCAATCCTATTTTTCCATTGGCTGAGCAGGACCCGCTGTGCCTCTCTGTTGCCAGGAGAGTTTAGGACCTCAGCCGACCTTCAGGGAGAGAGGGATTGAGAAACAAAGCCACGGGAGCCCCTCGGGGCCGCTTGTCCCCGCTCTCCAGTGGCGGAGCGTGTCCCCACGGGGGCGTCCCAGGCTCAGGGACCGCGTCCCGCTGCCCACGCAGGGCATCACCGCACCGGCATCGCTCCGCTGCATCCCGGAGCGCGGTGCGTTCATCGCACACGTGCGGATACACTAAAAATTACAACTGCACCCTCACGACCCCATCAGCGGCACATCCCTCGCAGTGCCAAAGTCACCTCGCGCGGTCGGAGGGGGAACCGCGGGAGAGCCCCTGGATCATCCCCGGGGAGGGATGCTGCGGGCACGGCGGGAGGGAAGCGTGGGGCTGTAGGGCGAGAAGCTGGGGGCTGTGGTGCCACTTCCCGGGAGCCGGGAAAGAGAAGAGGAGCGGGAAGAGGAGCAGGGGAAGAGCAGCGGGCAGAGAGGGGAAAGGGCAGCGGGCAGAGATCTGGCAGAGAGTGGGCAGAGAGCAGGCAGGGCAGCGGGCAGAAGAGGTGCGGGCAGAGAGCGGGCAGGGCAGGGCTGCGGGCAGAGGAGCAGCGGGCAGAGGGGCAGCGGGCAGAAGAGG
>WEIU01012091.1:205566-217559 GCA_013389925.1 Aegithalos caudatus
CGCTGGCCAAGCACCGCCTGGTGCCGCCGGCCCAGGGCCGCGTCAGCCGCCGGCTCAGCCCCCGCAAGATCTCCACCTGCACCGACCACGAGCTGGAGAACCACAGCATGTACTGCGTGCAGTGCAAGAGCCCCGTCTGCTACCAGTGCCTGGAGGAGGGCAAGCACTCCAGCCACGAGGTCAAGGCGCTGGGAGCCATGTGGAAGCTCCATAAGGTGAGCCCCGGCTTCTGCCAGCAGTCCCGGGCAAGCCCCCCGTACACGTTCCATCGTCCCCGGCTGGCAGGGTGGGAGCATCCATCCTCTCCCATTCCGTGGTGCACCCTCCCTCGCTCGAGAGGAGCGTTGGCATCGTGCAGATGATGCTCCCCGTGGGTCCCCAAATCCTGCACCTCGCCAGCCGAGGTCCCACCGGAGGAGCTGGCAGGGCCCGGGGGTGGAGCGGGGACATCAGCGCCGCAGAGCTGGGAAAGCAACAGGGAGCGATGGTTTGGGGAGGAGGAGGAGGAGGGAGACGTGAAATCCGCCGTGGGAGCGGGGAGCGCGGGGTGCCACCTCCAGCCGCACACGGAGTCACAGGGAGGAGGAGGAGGAGGAGGAGGAGGGGTGGCAGCGGGCAGCCAGGAGCCTGTCCCTGAATACTGATCAGCTGCTCCCCAGCCTACTCGCTCCCGCACGCGTCCGTGCTGGAGGCAGGGATGTGGCCATCATCAGCTCCATCCATCCATTCATCCATCCATCCATCCATCCATCCATCCATCCATCCATCCATCCATCCATCCATCCATCCATTCCTCCCTCGCTCCCTCCCTCCCTGCTCGCAGCAGTGACCGAAGGAACTGGGGCAGAAGTGACCGGGACGCGGGCGATGGGGATGGGCGTCATTCCCTGGATGAACATCGCCGGAATCCGCCCCGCTCCATCGGAGCAGGGGAGGGGACCTCTAGCAAGGAGCTGGGGACGGCTGTGACCTCCCAGTGGAAGGGGCCGGGCTGGATTGCTTTCCAGGAATATCTCGGGATGCTCTGTCAGGTTGTGTGTGGCCCGTGCAGGATGCATTTATCCGGGCTGGAGCTCTGCACCCCGAATTGGGTCAGTAGGTGCATGCAGGGACAAGCTGTCACTTGTCACCATGCCCCAAAAACGGGGGTAACCACGTTATGCTGTGGGGGGAAGGGTTTGGTGCTGCTGGCAGGGGCTTTTCCTGACCCCCCTTTAGCTGGGAGCAGGAACAACTCCTCTCTGGATTTTCAGAGCTCTTGTGGAGATGTGCCAGAGCACTTTGGTGCCCTTGTCCCCATCCATGGGCTGCAATCCCTGATCCCAGAGCTGCTGGCAGCCAGCAGGAACATCCAGCTGGTGTGGGATGCCCAGGATCAGGATGGCACCCCCAGGAAACTGGGGACCTGCTCACAGGAGCAAGGAGAGGCAGAGGATGGAGCCAGGCTCTTGGGATGGGGAGAGGGCAGATCAGAAGCAACAGGCAGAGTTTGGAGCACAGGGAATTCCACATGAACCTAAGGAAATTCCACCTCTCCTGAGAGAGAACTCCACTGCTCAGGCCAGGCTGGAAAGGGCTTGGAGCAGCCTGGTCTGGTGGGAGGTGTCTGCTGCCCATGGCAGTGGGGTTGGGATGAGCTTTAGCTTTTCCTTCCAAATCCCTTTTCCCAGGGGGGAACTTTAGCCAGGCGCTGTTTCGCTGATGTAGCTGACAGATGAGGAGCTGTAACATTATTTCAAGTGATGATTTTCTCTCACAGTTTTGGAAATTGGACAGCGAGGTCTCACCTGCCTGGAGAGAGCTGTGTTTCTGCAGGGGTGCACTGGTATTACCTGGTGTTAATTTGCTTTTTAGGGAGGGGAAGAGCCTGTGCAGTTAAATGTGGCCTTAAGGAATAATTGAAGGAGTGATTTCAGGGCCAGAGCTCATATTGCTCCTTGAAATGCCATCCAACAAAATCAGGGGAAAAGCCTATTTGCCTTGATTTTTGTTACACACACACACAAAAATTTTATATAATTATATATATTAAATCAATACCCATGATTTCCAAGCTTGATCCTGGTTGGAACCAGGCATTAGGAACCAAACCACCTGTGGATTGGCATGGTGATCCTCTTGCTTGGTGGGGTCACTTTCTGAGAGCACAGGCCCTTGGCAGTGGGACAGATTTGGGTGACTGTCCCTTTTTGCCTGATCTTTTCTCTGTGATGAGCAGTGTAATGATACCTACAGCTCACAGGAGAGAATCTTGGAATGGCTTGGGTTGGAAGGGGCTTTAAATCCCATCCAGTCCCCCCTCCTGTCATTCACGGGGACACCTTCCACTATTCCAGGTTGCTCCAAACCCCAATCCAACCTGACCTTGGACACTTCCAGGGATGCAGGGGCAGCCACAGCTTCCCTGACCACCCTATACCAGCCCCTCACAGCATGGAATTCCTTCCCAATATCCCATCTAAATAAACCCACTTTTAATTTACACCCCTCAGCCACCCCCTGAATTCTCTTGCCCCCTTCCAGCACCTCTTGGTGTGAATATTCTTTGGGATGCTCTTCCCTCCTGCCCCAGGGAGGCTGGGATTGTCCCCACAGCCCGTGCTGACCCCGGGGTGCCTGGATGAGCTGAAAGCAGCATCGTTCATGCCTCAGTAGGTGATTGCCAGGCCCAGGGCAATCAATCCCTGTGGAATCCCTTTGGATCCAAATCGCTTTTTCACAGCCCTCTTCGGGAACTGCCCCCATTTTCCCTTTCCTCCCTGAGGTTCTCCAGGGTGATGGTTGAAAATAATCGGTGCTGAGGCACAATCAATTGTCATTCAGGGAGCTGGGATTGCCAGGCTGGACACAAATTGAGGCAAATCCTCTCTCTCTCTCTCTCCCTGTCTTCCTTTCAGTTGTTGGGAGCGGGGTAAATATTCAGAGAAACACAGAGGGAAATGAGTTTTTAATCTGAATTGTCCCAGTTTTGCACAGATATTGCAGCTGTCTGGGTTTTTTTATCCTGAGAAGCTGGGATGCTGCTTGGCATGCCAGAAGCAGGAGCACAAGATGGAGCTGAATCATTTATTCCTCACGCATCCGAGCCCCTCTTGTTTTCTGCTGGAAATGTGTGGAGAGTGCAGGCTCAGCAGCTTGGTGATGTTGCTCTCATGGATAGATGGATGCATGGATAGATGGATGGAGCATGTGGACAAATACAGACTGGGAGGGATCTCCAGGGGCTCTGCTGTCTCCCACAGCCCTGAAATCCCAGCCAGCTGATCAAACTCGACCTTAAAATCATTTTACTGCTGCTGGTGCAGGTTAAAAGGGTCTCCCAGAAGTTTGGGGATTCTGATTTTAAGATTTTAAGCAGGTTTGAAAGCGTTCTGGGTTGGGAAATTGAGAGACAGCAATTATTCCTGCCTGTTTCTCAAATACTGAGTTCTTACCCCTCACTCCTGTAGCTGACTCTTGAATCCCTGGCACTTGTCACTTTTTGGGAAGTGCAGGAAGAAGCTTCCTCCCCTCTGCTTTGGGCTGGGATCCGTGGGGCTTTGCCCCTTCTCTCCACTCTCATCCTCATCCTTTTGTTCTCTGCATCCAAGGATGGGCAGCAGAGCTGGTGAAGGCTCTGGAGCACAATTCCTGTCAGGAGTGAGGTGGAGGGGTTTCAAAGCCCTGTGGATGTGGCACTTGGGGACATCAGTGGTGGCCTTGGCAGTGCTGGGGGAAGGGTTGGACTCAGTGGTCTTAAAGGGCTTTTCCAATTTAAATGATTCCAAGACTGTAAAGCAGGACTCTGAGTTGGGACCACTCTATCCCTGAGGAGATCAGGCTGCATGTCCAGGCCCTCTTGGAGAGAATCAGGAACAAATCTTGGCTTCAGTGGAAGGAAAACAGTGCCCTCCATTTTCATTTTCCATGGGATTTAACTGCCCAGGATGGGATTGGAGACACAAACTGTCCTTAGATTGCAAATCCCTGGAGATTGCAGCAGAGCTCAGCCCTGGGAATTTCCATCCCACACAATGTGGGATCAGCAGGGATGGCCAGCAGGCAGAGGTGACTCCTGGAGCACAAGTGTCACCTGGAGCCCAGCTCCTCCTGTCCCAGCACTGATGGAATCAGGGATGCAGGTGATGCAGGAATCACCTGTTAAGAACCAAAAATCACACACTGGGACTTTATTCCAGCTGGTTTGGACATCTGGGGAGAACCAGGGATGGGAAACACTGCAGGGGCCCCTCAGTTTGTGCCCAGAACCAAGACAGGGATGAGCAGAGAGGATTTTTCCTCAGCTCACTTGGCCAGGGCTCTGTGTTGGCTGCCAGAGGAACTTTTGAGGGGAGGTTGGGACACTGGGAATGTGCTGCTCTTGTGCCCACAGGAATTCCTGTAGCCCACAGTGCTTGGGGAAGTATCCAGGGAGTTGCTGTCTGACCAAGATCTGTTTGCATTTGCAAAGTAAAATATTTGCTGTTTAAAGAGAAGCAGGGAGAATCCTTAATGTTCCCCTCTGCTGGTTCCCAAGCCAAGGTGTGATGGCCTTCCTGAATCCCACCACCCTTTTTCCATCTGCAGCAGCAGGATCCATCCTCTCCTTCTGCAGCAATGCCCAGCAGCCTTCCCACCTCCCCCATTCCTGCGTGGCCAAATCCAGAGGGTGGCAAACAGGCTGAGAGGATTTGAAGTGGGAAAAATCAAAGAAATGTCAGGATCTGGAGCAAAAATCTGATGAGGAGGGGCTGAGGAAGCTGGGAAAGGGTCTCAGGCTGGAGAAAAGGAGGCTCAGGGGGAACCTTGTGGCTCTGCACAGCTCCTGACAGGAGGGGACAGCCAGGGGGGATCAAGGACAGGAGAATGGGAAACCAACTCAGGTTGCTCCAGGAGAGGTTCAGGTTGGATATCTGAGAAAAATTTTTCATGGAAAAGGTAGTTAGGCATTGAAAAAAGCTCCCCAGGGGAGTGCTGGAGTCCTCATCCCTGAAGGGATTTAAAAGCTGTGTGGGTGTGGCACTTGGGGACATGAGGACTTAATGATTTAAAAGTCTTTTCCAGCCTAAGTGATCCTGTGGTTTACACCAACCTGTGCCTGCCCAGCATTCAGAGGTGATGCTGCCTTCTCCTGTTAATTTATTTGGATAAAAGCTTTCTGTCAGGTGGCTCACTGCAGTTAATGGAGTAAGGAGCAACCCCAGATGCCCTGTGGGGCCCAGGAGGCAGGAGGTGACCTCTGAGTTATTTGCAGATGGAAATGGGCACAGGGGCATCTCAGAGTGAGTGTAAATCACTGCAGCTTTTATTCCATTCCAGTGGGAAGCTTAGATTAGATATGAGGAAAAAATTCTTCCCTGTGAGGGTGGGCAGGCCCTGGCACAGGGTGCCCCAGAGAAGCTGTGGATGCCCCTGGATCTCTGGAAGTGTCCAAAACCAGGCTGGACAGGGCTTGGAGCAGCCTGGGATAGTGGAAGGTGTCCCTACATATGGCAGGGGATGAGGTGAGATGGGATTTGAGGTTCCTCCAAACCATTCCATGATTCTGTTTCCCAAAATAGAGGGATCTGACAGAGCAGGGCTGTGCTGCACCATCTGCCTCAGGCTCTGAAGCACCTCAGGAAGCAGATGGAGCTCTGCTGGGGCCCATCTTCATCCACAGGGCTCCTGCACTCCCTGAATACCAAACCTTTCCCATTCCCTCACATCTTTTCTCTTCTCCTGGCCACTTGATGAATGAAGGACACCCCTGGCTGGATCCTGGCTGGATCTTGCTGTGTTTGCAAGCCAGGAGCACCCCAGCTGAGATGGGGGGAAATCAACCCAGGGATTGATTCTTGTCTTTCTTTCAAGGAAATTCCAGCAGTATCCATACCCAGAGATTCCCCTCTCACCACATCCCTAGCCGGGAAAAAAAAAAAAAAAAAAGGAGAGTTAGGAAGCAGAGCAAATACTGTGCATGGTGTTAAATAAATTACTTGGGAGTGTGGAAAGGCTTTGCTGTTTATTAACCAGGTTTTTTTTACAGGATGATTTTGAAGAGCTGACATTGGTGCAGGGTGGATCTTTGTGGGGGAAAATGTTCTCCAGAGGCTTTGGGGCTATTCTGCATTGCTCATTCCTGCTCTTCTAAATAATCCAGCACCCAGGAGTTTGGGCATTTAAAGGGAAAGCTGTGCTTGGTGTCACAGAATCCCAAAATGGGTTGGAAGGAATGTTCAGGATTATCTCATTTCACACCCTGCCATGGTAGGGACACCTTCCACTATCCCAGGCTGCTCCAAACCCCATCCAACCTGGCCTTGGACACTTCCAGGGATCCAGGGGCAGCCACAGCTTCTCTGGGCACCCTGTGCCAGGGCCTCACCTCCCTCACAGCCAATAATTCCTTCCCAATATCCCATCTAAGTATTCCCTGTTTTCTCCTCTTGCCACAAGCTCTTTCCATATTCCACAAATTCCTTTTTGGAGTCCTGCTGTGCACTTTCTAGCAATCCAACACATGCCACTGGGAGACATTTCCCTTCCCTTTCCTGAACTTGGAAGGAACTTTCAGCAGCCTTTGATTAACTGATGTTACTCACACATATTAATTTAGTTCAGCCTTCAAATTGCATTGCTCTTCCCAGCTGTATGAAAGAATAATTAAAGAAAAACGTGGCTGAAACATAACAGCTCTCAAAGCTGCTCTTCTGTCACCCTTGGTCCTTGTTTTGTTTATTCTTGGGACCAGGCATTTTACCTGTTAAATTGGCTTATAAATAAGCCAGCTCATTCCCTGTTCATTCAGCTCGTCCTGCTGGGATGTATTGGATAAATTTCTATTTAGAGCAAGCACATAATGCAGAGAAAGCTGGGGGTATAAATCTCTGGTGACCCTGGCTCAGGTAATGCCCTGGAAGGAGAGGCAGAGGCTGGTGTGGAATTACTGTGAGGAGTAAAAGCTCCCAGGGTGGGTTTCTCAAATTCCCACAGAGGTTTGGGGTCTGGGACCACCACTGAGGGGTGGGTGAGGGTCCTAGCAGTGGTCATAAATAGGAAATGTACTAAACCCCTTAATTGGGAGACAGAAATAAACAGAAATGAGCTCTCACCCATTCCAGTGGCACCTCCCTGATTAATGCAGGAAGGAGATGGGAGCTGAGAGCAGCAGGTCAGAGAATTCACCTTTCCTATTGAAAGGAAAATTTTGTTTGCAGTCTGAACCAGCTCCTATTTTGCCTTCAGAATTGGATGCAGCTTTGAGGACAGCCTGACCTGGAGCTGGCTGGAAAAGCTCAGCAGAGGCTCTGATCAGTGCAGAATTTCTGGGTGGAAAATACAAGACCCAAGTTCAGTTTGGAATTTTCCTGAGCAGCAGAGGAGGGCAGAGGGGTGACTGTGAGGGTGATGCCAACCCCAAACACCCCAGGCAGGGCATGGATTGGAGTTTGGGCCACGTTTTTGTATTTAATTAGCCATTAAATTCCCCTTGTCACAGAAATAGAGGGGTGTTAATAGGAGCCCTCTCAGTTCTGCAGCAGCAGAAATTGCCCTGGGAGGGATCTGGCAGTTGAGGGATTTCCCATCAGCATTAATTACCCTTTCCCCTTTACTAACCTTATAGGAGTTGATGGGTTTAAAAAAAAGCAAAAAAAAAGAGCTGGGAATTGGATGTTAGTTAATAAGGCATGCATGGATCTTGCCTGGAGTGCTGGGGGCTGGAGCCACTGTTGCCATTCCCGGGAGGAGAGGTCAGATCTGCAGCTGGGATGGAGGGAGCTCAGCCCTCTGGAAACAGATGCAGCAGCACGGAGCCACTGGAGTGGAAGATCACATCTTTGACTGCCAGTGCCTCCTGGAAATCCCAGGAGATTCCCTGTGGAGAGCCCAGCCTGGCTGCCCACACCGCTTCTTGCTTGGTGTAAAGCTGAAATACCCAGGGAAATATCAGTTAAATTATTTAAACCCTGAAAATGTGGAGCATCTTTCAACCACTGATCCTTTTTTTTTTTTTGTTTTGTTTTTTAATTTTTCTTTTCCAGGCTTTGGACCCTTGCACTAAATCCTGTGTTTTTTCCCTTGCTCCTGGCCCCTCTGGATTTGCATGGTCAGTTCCCTTCTTGTTGCTGTTCCCATGGCAGGATTGGGGTGTGTGAATTAATGATGGGTTTATGGCCTTGCCTGCAGCTCAAGGGTGCATCCATGGCATCACTCCTGACAACCTCTGCTGTGCAACTGCTTCCCACCTGCAGCTCCTGGGGTTTTCCCTGGTGAAATCCCTCTGTTTTCCCAGATAACCAGTGCTCCTCGAGTCAAGATGTATTAATTCACTGCTTCTGTTAACTTCACCATTTTTCTTCTCCCTGCTTCCTTTCCCTGGAAGTGTTCCAGGCCAGGTTGGACAAGGCTTGGAGCAGCCTGGTCTAGGGGAAGATGTCCTTGCCCATGGCAGGAGGTGGAACAAGATGGGATTTAAGGTCCCTTCCAACCCAAACCACCCTGGGGTTCTGTGATTCCCAGGGTCTCTGGCCCAGGGGCTTTGCTGTGCCTCTGGGATTCCTGCTTGGAATCTGTCTGCAGGGGCAAACTCAGGGGTCTGATTGTGCCCCCCTTTCAAAGCAGGTTTCTCTGTACTCTGTGGTCTCTGTCAGAGGCTGTAAAGCTGGGAGAAGAGGGGCTTGTGTCAAGCTGTGAAATGGATTATTCCTAACAAGGCACATTTATTGATTTCTAGACACAGACTGTGCTCTGGGGGCAGAGCCTCTGTTCCCTTCCTTCCCTTCCTGGCAGGGCTGTTTCACCCACAGCACCCAGGGATCCAGGCTGGAGGAGTGGGAAGATGCTGGCAGGGGCAGCCCTGGCTGTTTGTTCTTCAGCAGGGGAGGGAATTGTGGCAGCATTTCCCTGAGGATGCTGGAAAGGGAAGGGGTGGGCTGGAGATCAGCCCTCCCTGCCAAGGATTTGCTTCATCCTCCTGGGCAAATAATTGCACAAACCCCCTGTGTGTCCTCTCCCAGGGAATGTGTGCTTAGCAGCAGTGCCCTTCCTCCAGCCCAGCAACAATTATGATGGGAATCCATAAGGGAGCACATGGAGATGAACTGGGAATTTCCAAAAACAAGGTGGAGGAGCTGGGAAGGCTGGGTGAAAGGCTGGGTGAAATCCCATCAAGGACACAATGGGAGCATCAGCCTCCCTCCCTGGGAAAGCACTTCCATCCTTGCTCAGGCTCAGATTGAAGTCACAGAGATTTGAGGGCATGACTTGAATGCTTTCTGTCGCTGGGAAGTCTGAGATGATAAATTGGGGAGAGCCCTTGATGTGCAAACAGCCCTGGATTAACGAGGTGCTGGCTGAGGGCTGCTGGTGCCCCTTGGCTCCGTGACAAATGCCACCATTCCCTGGGAACACAGCACTCATTCTTTGGCAGGATACAAGGCAGAAGTGTAAAACAAGCTGGAGCCTCAGCCCTGCTGTCTAGGGGAGCAATCCCAACACCTCTGATTGTCCCCACCTTGGTTCCTTCCACCTCCTGGAAGGTTCTCCTTCCAGCCAGCTCCCTCTTTTCCTGAGCCATCCCTGCTCCCCAAGCCAGCTCTCTGTGAGGCTGTCCCCTCAGAGGAGCAGCACTGGTGGCTCCTGTCACGCTGTCCCACGACACCCACGCAGCCCAGGCTGGATCTGTGCTGGATCCATCCTGCCCCGACACCTCTTCCATCCTGACATTTTGTTCCTGGGAAATGAGAACCTCAGAGGGCATTTGCTGAGCTCTGTGCTGCCAGCAGCCCACACCTCGGTGAATCAGAGAGCTCAGACAGTTTCTCACCTCTGAGCTGATTTCTCACCTCCCCCGGAGCACAGCAGTGAAAATTTGCGAATATAGGATTTTTATTTTATTTATTTATTACATTTTAAATGTTGCCCTCTGGCAGTGGATGCTGCACCTTCCCCCTGCCCTGCTTAGGACAGCTGGCAGCCCAGGCTGAGGGGCAGGGAGGTCACTTGCTGGGATGGGCAGTGGGAACTGTGCTGTGCTCCTGGGATGAGGGAACACTCCATCCATCTGGGCTCTCCACTGATCCCCTGCCGTGGTGCCAGGCTGTCAGATGGGGAAGGACAGGCCCCTGGCAGCTCCAGGGAGGATCTTTTCCCCATTCCTGGCTGGCAGGTGCTGTGCCCACGTCTCTGCCAGGTTTCCAGCTGACCACTGCCTGTTGCCATGCTGTGCTATTTGATTGTGGCTGGTTGGCCTGGGATGTGATTCCTGGATGAGCTGGGAGTGGGAGGGAGGTGCCAGAGGAGAAAAGGAGGCTCAGGGGGGACCTTGTGGCTCTGCACAAGTCCCTGCCAGGAGGGCACAGCCGGGGGGGATTTGGGATCTGCTCCCAGGGAACAGGGACAGGAGGAGAGGGAACGGCCTCAGGCTGGGCCAGGGGAGGCTCAGGGTGGACAGCAGCAGGAATTTCCCCATGGAAAGGGTGCCCAGGCCTTGGAAAGGGCTGCCCAGGGAGGTTTGGATTCCCCATCTCTGAAGGTGCCCAAGGAATTCCTGGAGGGGCACTCAGTGCTCTGGGGACAAGGTGGGGATTTGGCACAACTGGGACTTCTCAGAGATCTTTTCCCACCTCAGTGATTCTGGGATTCTCTGGGATGTCTCATCATGGAGGGAATGTGCTGCAAGGTGGAAAGGTGGGAGAAGGAAAGGGGAAAGGAAATGGGATCTTCCCCACTCCCAGCCTTCTCCATCCCCACCTTGCAGGTCTCCAGCACCCAGAGAGGCTTCAGGAGCAAAGATATTTCCTTCAGTTTATTCCAAACTGGGTTAAACAGGGCTTGGAGCAACCTGGTCTAGTGGAAGGTGACCTCAAACACGAGCTCTGAGCTGGGGGAACACCTCCTGCAGCTGTGGGATGTTTCTTCAGCCGAGGGGGGGAAAAGTGGGATGCTTTTATGGGGCTGTTGCAATTCCTGGGATCTCCTGCAGCTTGGCAGGAGCAGCACAGGAGGGTGATGCTGCACAAGGTCATTTGTGGCAATTAGCACAGATTGCCTCCCAGGGACCTTGTGCACTCAGCATTTGGCACCTCATCTTGTGATGCATCCAAAGGAAAGTCAAGGAATAATTGATGTCCCGACTGCAGCAGGCTGTGTGTGGTGGGATAAAAGCCCTTCCTGCCATATGCCCTGGATTTGGCTTCAGCAGAGCTGGGAATTGTTACATGCTCATGAATCACATCAGGTCCCAGAGCTTTGGGTTTCACAAACCTGACAGTGACCCCGGGAGGGAAGGGACACACTCAGCTACTGTTGTGATGGTTTTAAACTAAAAGCAGGATTTTAACTAGGATTGGTTCAACCTAGATTTAAGGAAGAAATTATTTGTTGTGAGGGTGGTGATGCACTGGAGCAGAGAAGCTGTGGCTGCCCCTGGATCCCTGGAAATGTTCCAGGCCAGGTTGGACAGGGCTTGGATCAGCCTGGGATAGTGGAAGGTGTCCCTGCCCTTGGCAGAGGATGAAATGGGATGAGTTTCAAAGCCCCTTCCAATCCAAACCATCCCATGATTCTGTGATTTATTCAGAATTAACACCAGGTAGGTCAGGGCTCAGCTCCCTGCCAGTGAATGTGTTACAAACAAGAAAATAAATGTAACTTAAAGCCTTACCACAGGGGTTGGTATTTATGCAGCCCTTCCTGAAGAGATCACATCCCAGCAGGGCTCCTGAACCCAGGAAAAAAATCCACTTTCCTTATACCTGCCCCAAATTACAGCTGATTTAAATTAAATATAGCAAAGCTTATGGGGCCAACACCATCAGCAGGTGGTGGAGTTTAGGGGGGCTGTGCTGATTTATCCAGATCCAAACTCCTCCATAAAACATGACCTGTTCCTAAATGTGCTTCACAGGGATCCTGAACAGAGTTTTGTGCCTCATCTCCATCTCTGGGAAAAGCTTTTAACCTTGGCATAAACCTTTATGAAATCATTATTTATTTTATTGCAGCCATTTGATTTAAAGGGTTTATGTGGT
>WEIU01012091.1:217593-269616 GCA_013389925.1 Aegithalos caudatus
GGGGTCTCCAAGTTGATTTGCAGTCAGAGTTTGAAGGAGCCAGGAGATCTCTGAGTACAAATAATGTCACAAATGTGTGGCCAGCGTGGGATTTAAGGCCTGGTTCTGCCTCCTTCGTTTCTCCTGGATGTCAGGAATATCTGTGGTAACCTGAAGTGATTGAAGGTTGGTGGAGTTTGACTCTGAACATTTCTGTGCAGTTGGGAGGTGATTTATGTAACACTTTATGTAACAACTTGCTGCCTTCACCACTTTGCATGTGCATAAATACATGGACCAACCTCTTCCTGAGGGAGGATATTCCAAAAGCAGGTGGTCTTGGTGGCTGCAGGGCTCTGCAGCAAAAAAAAAAAAAATAAAAAAAAAAAAAAAAGAAATAGGAGTTTATTCTGAGGCAGGGCTGATGTAAAGATGATTATTTTTGATGTCTGTGTTCCAACTGGCAGATATTATGGTTTGGAATTAAATACGTGAGACATCCCTGGCTCTGGATGGGATATGGGGATAATCCAAGGGCTGGAGCCAGGCTGGGAGAGCTGGGAATGCTCACCTGGAGAGGAGAAGGCTCCAGGGAGAGCTCAGAGCCCCTGGCAGGGCCTGGAGGGGCTCCAGGAGAGCTGGAGAGGGACTGGGGACAAGGGATGGAGGGACAGGACACAGGGAATGGCTTCCAGTGCCAGAGGGCAGGGATGGATGGGAGATTGGGAATTGGGAATTCCTGGCTGGGAGGGTGGGGAGGGGCTGGGATGGAATTCCCAGAGCATCTGTGGCTGCCCCTGGATCCCTGGAAGTGTCCAAGACCTTTTTTAGGGCACGCAGGTCCCTCCTTGGTGACTTCCCACATTGTCCCCAGCTGGGGACAGCTCAGAACCCACAGAACTGTTGGCTCCTGGTGCAGCTCCATGTGCAGGGAATTTTTTTTTTCCTCCATGTGCAGGGAATGTTTTTGTTGCTTTGCTGGGAGCCCCTTCCTTCCCTGGGCTTGAGAGAAAAATGGGAAGCACAGGCCTGGGCAAGCTTTGCTTAATGAGCTGCTTTTCCTTTCTGTATTCAAAGCTGGTTGTGAGTTTAAATGGAAAACATATTTAAATAAAGCAAAGCCTTCAAGGGAAAGGAGCAGGCCCTGGCACTCCTGTGACTCAGCCCTCGTCTTGGAAAAGCCAAGGAAAATAAAGGAAAAAGCCACTGGAAAAAGCCCAAAGTTGACATTTTAGGGTTGTATTAAAAGCCCTGGTTCTCTGTGTCCTTCATTCCCTCATGAGGAGCCACCAGAACCTCCTGGTGTGGGGTTTTTGTCTTCTTCTCTGTTTAGAGACAGGAGTCTAAATCTAAAATTCTCAGTACCCAGGGTTCCAACATCCTGGCAGTGCCAGTGCCCCCAAGGGCTGGGAGGGACAGACAGGACAAAGGGCATCCATGGGACAAATCCAGGCTTGTCCTGTGCCTCTGGACTGTCAATCCAATGGGTCATGGCAGGGACACTCAGGCTGACCACCTGGGAGCTAATTAAATCAGGGCTAATGAGCTGAAGCTCACTGGGCTAATCCTCCTGGGCCAGGTCTGCTGTGCATCCAGCACTGTGGGGTGGACATCCCACAGATGGGACAAGAGGAAACGGCCTCAAGTTGCACCAGGAGAGGTTTAGGTTGGATATTAGGAGAATTTTTTTTTTCCCCAAAGAGGGTTGTCCAGTCACAGCACAGCTGCCTGAGGGCGTGCTGGAGTCCCCAGCCCTGGAGGGATTTAAAAGTTGTGTGGATGTGGCACTTGGGGACACGGCTCAGTGGTGGCCTTGGCATCCTCAGCACCATGTTGTTCTAGACCTGTGTCTGTGGCTCCTTTCCACCTTAGCCTGCTTTTCCTTTCTTTCTTTCTTTTTTTCCTTGAAAGCACTTTCCCCTAAAAAAAAAAACAAAAAACCAACCTTTTACTGAAGTAAAATGTGAATTATCCCCCTGCTCCCATCCCCTGGTATTTCCTGGATTCTTCACTTCTCCATAAATAATCATGAATGATTCAGTGAGTCCATCAGTGGCTTCCCTGGTGACACCAGGATGTATTGCTCTGCTCCAGTGGCTCAGATTCCCTGCAGTTGTGGGGACAGAACCCCCTCACTCCTCCTTCTCTCTAGAAACCCTGACAAGTTTTTCATTGCTTCCTAATTAGCCAGACATCCCTTCTTATTAAAGATTAATTTTTTTAAAGGCAGTCATTATCTTGGCTCTTCCAAGGGTTATTGATTTATTCTTCTTCCTTTTTTTATTAATGGATCTACAACCTTCTCATAATCCATCCAGGGCAGTGGTTTCCTTGCCTCTCATCCTCCTTTCCCCACAACATTCCCAGTTTCCTGCTGCCTCCAAGGCTTTTATCACTCAGTGCCCCTCTCTGGGGTTTATTTTCCTTAGGAATCTTAGTGTGATCTCCCAAGGGGCCACTTCCAAACATCTTCTGAGCTTGAGGGATTTCCAGACAGAGCTTGGGTTTGTTTTCCTGGTGGCCACTTCCAGCCCCCAGCCAGAGGAAGAAAAGGGGCCTGGGAAATTCCTCCTGTGCCCAGCCTGCTCCCTGTCTCAGGCAGGACTTGTGGCTGTTCTCAGTCTGGGAATAAAATGCTTTTCCATCCCTGTGAATCCAGCTCTCTCCATGTTTTGGAGTCTCTGTGATCCAGGCTGGCTTTTTGGCTATCTCCACCACCAAATATGATTTGCTTGCTATCACATTTTGGGATTAATCCCAAATTTAGCCCTTTCCAACCTGGCAGGGTTGCATCCAGCTGTAAGGGCTCAGATCCCAGTGCCTGGAAGAAGGAGTTAACAGAGGAGAAAAGCTGAATTAATGTGTTTTTCCTGCAATTTCCTGTGTTTGAGGTGAGATCTGAGCTCCCTAGGTGAGCTTTCCTGGCAGCATCCACCTGATCTGGCTGTGGCCAGCAGTGCATTCCCAATGCTCCAGTCTCCATGGTGATGGGGAGGATTTCTGAAGCTGCTTTGAAGGAAATGTGAAATCCTGGTGCTTGGACCTTCCCTTTGGTCTCCTGCAGAGAGCTCCAAGGGCAGAGCAGGGATGTGTGACCCTGGTGGCCCTGCTCTGCTTTGTCCCCACAGTGGGTGACAAGGTGGGGGCAGCTCTGCTCAGGAAAAGATGTTCCTGGCAGGAAAAAGCTCTTTTTTTTTTCTTTTTTCAGTCACACAGCTTTGGTCATAAAAAAATTCAGATTAGGAGAGATCTCTGGGAGTTCAGGTCCAGCCTTCTGCCCAGGAGCAGCAGCAGTAACTGAAGGAGAATTTTCCAGAGTGATTTGGGTTGGAAGGGCCCTCAAACCCCATCCAGTCCCCCCCCTGCCATGAGCAGGGACACTTCCATTATCCCAGGGTGCTCCAAGCCCCATCCAGCCTGGCCTTGGGCACTTCCATGGATCCAGGGGCAGCCACAGCTTCTCTGGGCACCCTGTGCCAGGGCCTCCCCACCCTCCCAGCCAGGAATTCCTTCCCAATATCCCACCTAACCCTGTCCTCTGGCAGTGGGAAGCCATTCCCTGTGTCCTGAGAGCTCCACATCTTTCAGGCTGCCTGGAATCTTCCAGAGTTCCTGGCTGAAAGCACAGATCCAAAGTGATGCTCTCCAGGGAGCACTTCCCATCCTGTTGGAGGGGGAAGAAATGAAGCAGAAAGACCAGGTGATCCATATTTTTCCTCCTTCTTCCTCCTCCCTCCTTCCTGCTGCTGTGTGAATCCAGCAATCTTATTAAGAGCAGAAAGCATAAAATCAGTGATAATTAGCTGTTGTCCTGTTGCTGGTGAGCAGAGCAGAGATGTGGCAGTGGCTGTGCTGAGCAGGTGGGTGACTCAGATGGGCAGAGCTGCTGTTTTCCTGGAGATGGGAGGCAGGGAGAGCTCAGGGAGGCTGCTGGGAATGCTCAGGTCCCTGAAATGTGTTTTGCTGATGGCTCTGGGCATCCTTGGTTACACAGAACATCTCGGGAGGTTTTAATGCGTCGCTTTTGTGTTCGTCAGGCACTCACCGTGGAAAACCAGCTCTAAAGCAGGCCAAGAGCAATGCTGAGTGAAACACCCAAGAGAATGTTTTAGGAGAACCCACAGCCTCCTAAAAACATGCCAGACAAGCAGAGGGAGGGCCTTGCTGTGTGCTTGGAGGTCAGGTTAGGGGAGATGGATTTTCCTGAAGGGATGGTGGTGATAGCGTGCAGGGATTTATTTGGTGAAGTCGAGGGAAGGGCTCAAAGGAGAACACAAAAACCACCCCAAAAAGGTGCTCTGGGCTGTCCTGAATGTTGGGAGAATTCATGCCAGCCCAGGCTCAGCTGGAGGGTGGTGGTGGTGTGGGGCACCCAGGGACGGGGCGATTGCAACCCATGGCTGGAAAATGAGACCTCAGGAAAAAGCAGCAAGCTGGGAATGCACTGAGAGGAGGAGAGGAGCTTGGAGAGGGGATTGGGATGGTCTTCAAGCCTCAGGCAGGCTGGTGGAGGCTTTGTGTTTCCATGGGTGCAGCAAGAGGTTTGGCACTTCAATCCTAGCAGTGGAAATGTGGCTAAATTTGCCCTTTTCCCACTTTGGGATTGGGAATTTTGGCATATGGGCAATGGCCTGAATGATAATGACCCCAAGTACCATCTCCTTCAGCAGGGATTAGCCAGTATCCCATCAGGAACAGGAAAGATGGCCTGAGGCTGCTTTGATTCAGATTTGAGCCAAGGATGGAAATGACCAAATGCAGGCTGTAATCATAAAATCATGGAATGGTTTGGGTGAGAAATGACCTTAAAAGTCATTTACTCCAACTCCTTCCATGCTGGTGCTGTTTCCCTTCACACCCCAGGCTGCCTTTCACAGTGGCAGATGGTGAAGAGAAGCAGCCCAAGGGAACACACAGAGAAATCCACATTTTGTGGTTTTGTAGGACTTTGGATGTGTCCAAGGTAAGATTTGAGTGTGAGAGGAGAGACCTTTTGTTTGGCTCATTCCCTCGGGAAAGGCAGAGAAGTTTTTTGGGTACAGCAGCCAGGAGGACAAGTTTTTGGGTACTTGGAGGCTGCAGGAGTGAGGATTCATTAGGAAATGCCAAGAGATGAGTGCAAAGCCACTTTGTGGGGATGCTGGAGGACATTTGTGCTCCCTCCTGTCCAAGGGAAGTTCTGTGTGTCCACAGCCAAAGGGAACAAGATGCCACCTCCCATCTGTGCCTTTGCAGACCTCCCCTGAGCTAAATCCATGAGTAAATTGTGTAAAATCCCAGATTTGGGCAGCAGCCAAAGGGCTGTGAAATGAGGAGCTGCAGCTCAGGGGCCAGGCTGGGATCATGGAGAGTGGTTTGGATGGCCAGGGACATCCTGCACAGGGCTGTGGGACCTGCCTGGTGACAGCCAGGACATCAGCCACCTGCTCCTGCTGCCTGGAGGGTGACAAAGCACTCCTGCCTTTGTGGGAAGCACGTGAGGCCCCCTGAGACTGAGTGCTCAGAGCTGGCACTGGTGACCCCAGTGTCACCCTGGTCACCTGTGGCACAGCAGGGATGGGTTCCAGACCTCCTGGGTGCCACAGCAGGGACAGGTTCCAGAAGGAAAGGGCTTCCCTGAGCTGCCCTGTGTGGTGGGACTTCATAGGATCATGGAATGTTTGGGTTGGAAAGACCTTAAAGCTCATCTCATTCCATCCCCTGCCATGGCAGGGGCACCTTCCAATATCCCAGGGTGCTCCAAGCCCTGTCCAGCCTGGCCTTGGACACTTCCAGGGATCCAGGGGCAGCCACAGCTTCTCTGGGCACCCTGTGCCAGGGCCTCCCACCCTCACAGAGAAGAATTCCTTCCATATATCAAACCTAAATCTCTCCTTTTTCAGCTGAAATCCATTCCCCCTTGTCCCATCCCTCCATCCAAATTCCCCTCCATCTCTTTTGGAGCCCCTTTAGGCCTTGGAAGGGCCTCTGAGCTTTCCCTGGACACCCCAGCTCTCCCAACCTTCATGGTCACCACCCAGCCACTCACAGCCATGGGATGTGTTCTTTTCCCTTATTGCCTCAGTGACTGCTCAGAACTGGAGAATCCAATTCAATTTGCATTTCTAGGCAATTAAATGTCAAAGCAAAGTCAAGATGCTGGCGAGCTGTCAAGGCTGTTTATGGCTGAGCCTGGCTCCAGCAGCCAGATGGTAATGAAAGGCTGCAGGACAAGACAAAAGGGTGGGCAATACACTCCCTGCAGGAGGAGGAATTGCCCCACAGGGCTCTCAGCCCTGGGTTAGGGCCAGGACTGGGAGAGGGAAAAAAAAAATCATTGTTTATGCAGTTAATCAGGTTTAAATTTAACTCCAAACAATGTAATCAGATTTAAAGACTTAATGCAATAACGGGATGGGAGAGCTGAAGTGTGAGTAACTGCTGGAGTGGGGAGGCACTGGTGGGATTGGAGGCAGGTGGAGTGGAATTTCAAGGCAGAAAGCCCCAGATCTGCAGAGTGCACATTCCTGGGTGTTGGGCAGGGCCTGCACCACAAGCACTGCCTGGATGGGACAGGGAGAAGATGCTTGGTGCTCCCATGCAGTGGTGACCACATCTGTGTATCCCTGTGCTAATCCTACCCCAAAAACTGGGTGTGCCCATCCCCTGACAGCTTCATGGCCTTGTTTTGTCCCTTTATTCTCTACAGGACACAGATCTTGACCTGTGAGATCATAACCTGAGCCTTTGCTTCCATGGTTTTTCCATCCACCATGGAGGAAGAATTGTGTCCAAGGAGAATGTTTGCCTGCTGAGACTTCCCTCAGCACTTAGAGCAACATCCTCCAGAATTTTTGAGTGAAAAGATGCAGCAGTGGTTTGTGCCCTTCAAATGCAGCAGGATTGTCTTGGTTTGGAAAGAGAGGTGTCTGCCAGGGAAAGCCAGAGCCTCCCTTGGAATGGGGAATGGAAACCCCCTCCCTCTGAATTATTATCAGTTTGAAATTAAGGGGCTTTCAGGCAAAGATGTGGGAATAGGAATAACAGTTCTTTATTAGGAATATTAAAAATAAAATTGTAGCAGTAGGAAAAAAATTAAAAAAAAAACCAAAAACAAAAACACAAAAACAAAAAAAAAAAACCCTGCCAGAGTCAGAACAGGACCTGACCCCCTGTTGGTCAGGGTGTTGGTAGCAGTCCATAATAAATCCTCCTGCAGACAGATGTGGTTCTGTTGGAGCAGAGATGATCCTGTAAAAGGGTGCAGTAGTGGTGAGATGGGTCTGGTTTTCCTCTGGGAATGCAGTGCCCACAGGCTGTGCTGCTGTTCTGATCCCAGCTTGGATCCAGCTGGGAATGCTGGGCTCCTCCCCTGGCTGCAGCCTCTCCCCCTGGGATGCTGGAATTGTCTCAGGCCTGCAGTGAGCCTGGCTGGGCCAGGAAGAGCAGAGATCCCTGCAGGGAGGGGGGTCCTGGCAGGGATAAAGAGCCCTGGCACACCTGGGATAACAGCAGAGATCCCTGCAGGGAGGGGGGTCCTGGCAGGGATAAAGAGCCCTGCCACACCTGGGATAACAGCTGGCATGGACAGAAGATCCCTCCCTCTGGAGTTATGAGGGATGGGTCCTGGAAGAGATAAAGAAAACACCTCCCCAATCAGTTTCAACAGATGGGAATAGAATACACACTGCATAATAATACACAATATATATTGGATTGCAACCCAAGACAAGGACCCAGCCCTTCCCTAGCAGTGACCTGATTGGAAGGGGTTTAGGTTGGAAGTGGTTTTAGGTTGGAAGTGGTTTTAAGTTGGAAGGGGTTTAGGTTGGAAGTGGTTTTAGGTTGGAAGGGGTTTAAAGCTCCTTGACCTTTTCTGGCAGTCGTTCTCCCAGTGCTCATTTGTTCTGCATAAACAGGAGCATTTCACAGCAATCCCTGAGGAGCTAATTTTCTCCTGGATGAGCTCACACCCTCTGGTATTCCTCAGGCCTGGAGCAGAAGGGAGGTCAAGTGGAGCAGTGATGTTTTTAGGGAGGTGACAGCAGGTTGCTGAGGAGCAGGGAGGGGTTTGCTGCCTCCAGGATATAATTAAGGATGGCCATGTCACCATCAGTGTTTCACATCCTACTTTTCATGTTGTGGGAATCCTTAGGAAGAGCTGAGATGTTTGACCATGGCTCAATGTTCCCTGAGCATCATGTGAAAGTCTGCTTTGGTGTTTGTTATGGAGAGAGGCTGCTCTGTGTCTAAATATAGATATTTTGTCTCTAAATTCTAAAATTGGTGGGAATTCATAGCAAGAAACACAGAATGGTTTGGGTTGGAAGGGATCTTCAATCCCATCTCATTCCAACCCTCTGCTCATGGCAGGGACACCTTCCACTGTCCCAGGCTGCTCCAAGCCCTGTCCAATCTGGCCTTGAACACTCCCAGGGATCCAGGGACCGCCACAACTGCTCTGGGCACCCTGTGCCAGGGCCTCCTCACCCTCACAGCCAGGAATTCCCAATTCCCAATCTCCCATCCATCCCTGCCCTCTGGCACTGGAAGCCATTCCCTGTGTCCTGTCCCTCCATCCCTTGTCCCCAGTCCCTCTCCAGCTCTCCTGGAGCCCCTTCAGGCCCTGCCAGGGGCTCTGAGCTCTCCCTGGAGCCTTCTCCTCTCCAGGGGAACATTCCCAGCTCTCCCAGCCTGGCTCCAGAGCAGAGGGGCTCCAGCCCTTGGAGCAGCTCCATGTCCCTAGGGATGGATGCAGACACCAAAGGGACACATGCCAGCAGGGAAGGGATGGGCAGCTGTGTCTGGGCTGTGGGAGGAAGCAGGGACATCCTTTGGCTCAGTGCAGGTCCTTCCCAAGGATCCCTTTAGCAGCTGTGCCAAGCCACCTCTGGAGGAGCACCACGGGGTGGTGGCTGTCACTGTCACCTCCTGGCATTTGCAGATCACCCTGCACTCCCAGGGCTCCTTTGCTGTGTCACTGCTGCTGTGTTCAGGTGGAGGGTGACAGGCAGGGGACAAGTGACAGCTGAGCAGTGACTGCTGCAGCTCCCTCCCCTGTGGGGCTCAGTCCAGCAGGGTCCTGAGCAGCTGGAAAAGCTGGGAGCTCTCCTGGATCAGCACCCACAGGCACATCCCTGGGCAGGTTCTTGGCTGGAGGTGCTTTAAAGGCAGAATAAGCACAGAGCTGCCCCTGCCCTCCTCTGCAGAGGAGCTGGGGACACAGCATCCTGTACAAACTCCTCCTGGATTTGTGGAAGAGGGATATGAAGCACTCCTGGCTGTTCCCAGCCCTCAGAGGGAGCAAACCCCTGCCTGGTGAAGGGCAGCCCTGTGGGGGCTGTTCCATGGGATATTGCCCTCCTCCTGCTGGAGTTTGGAGCCCATTTCCCTCGTGGCTGGGACAGCACACATCCCTCTGCATCCCTCTGGGATGCTCCTCTGTGTGGGACATTCCCACCAGGCTCCAGCTGCAGCTGGAACAGGGAGGTGAAACGAGCAGAGCTGAATCCATGCAGAGAGATCCGGAAAAAAGAGAGAGGATGGGAACATGCCCAGCCTGCTGAGAGCTCCCTGTGCCTCCAGCCAAGAGAGGAGAACCTCAGAGGGGAAGGGTGGAGCACCCAGTCCTGCCCAGGGATCCTTTGGAAAAGAGGTGGTGGCAGAAATCCATGGATGAGAGCAGGGCAGGACAGGAGCAACTCACACCACAGCTCCATCAGCACAGCCAGCACTGGGAAAAGTGGCCTGGGTGCAGCAAATTTGGGATGGGCAGCTCTGGAATGGCACCACGGAGCTGCACTGGGGCTTCCTGATTGAGATGAGGGAATTTTGGGGACAAGCCTGGCTGGAAAAGAAAGGTCTTGGTCAGAAATGAGGGGAAAGGAGCTGTCAGCTCCTGAAGGGAGCTACAAGAAATATGGAGAGGGGATTTTTTTTTATAAGGGCATGGAGTGATAGGACAGGGGGGAATGGAATCACACAGAGAGGAGGTTTAGATTGGATATTGGGAAGGAATTATTCCCTGTGATGATGGTGAGGCCCTGGCACAGGGTCCCCAGAGAAGCTGTGGCTGCCCCTGGATCCCTGGAAGTGTCCAAGGCCAGGCTGGAGCAGCCTGGAACAGAGGGAGGTGTCCCTGCCCATGGCAGGGGTGGCACTGGATGAGCTTTAAGGTCCCTTCCAACCCAAACCATGCTGGGATTCTGACATCACTGGGGCTGCATGCTGCAGTCAGGCACATCCTGGCAGATTTCCTTTCCCTGGGGATGATGAAGGGCAGGACACGTTGCAGATGAACACCCAGGACAAAATACCCAGGAGAAAAGTCTGTGCTGAAGGGAACCTGCAAAAATTTGGCTCCCTGCTACCCTGGAAAGTGAAATGCACCTTACCCAGAGCTGCTCTCCTTCTGCTGCCCTTGCCAGCATAGAGCCAGCCCTGGAAAAGCATCCAGGAGAAATCCAGGGAGGTGGATTATGGAGTTCCTCACTGGGATGCTGCACTGCTGTTGAGGAAGTCAGTGCACAGAAAATATCAAGAATAATATTGCTCATTAGTGCCAGGTAATCAAGGCAATGGATCCAGTTATAAGCAGCCTCAGGAAGCAGAGTTCAGCTCCTGGAGGAGATCAGAAGGAACTGGCTCATCAAGGAAGATCTCCCCCATCTCAGGCAGCCAGGGAAAAGAACATTCCTGTTGTTCTTAAGGAGCAACAAATTCATTTCAGAGCCTTAACTGGAGAGAAAGACCCTTAATGGAACCAGAGCTGCATTTCCTGAGCAGGCTGCTTAGCAGCTAATCCCCCCCACTGCTGATCCCTGCTCCTTGTGGCATTTTCCCTTTACTCCTAAGCCTCAGAGCCCTGGATTCCCCTCTCCACGGTGCAGCAGGCAAAAGGGAATAGGTATTAAAGACTCAGCTGGTGTCCTGAGCTCCAGGGTCAGCTCCAAGGTTCCCTTTGTCTCCCCAGTGCTGCTCTCTGAGGTGCAGAGCTCACATCTCCCTCTGGGTCACCCTGCCAGGGCCCATCTGGGCCAGTGGAGTGGCTCAGGGAGAAAATCCCAGTCAGTCGTGGACAGGGACATCCCAGGGCACAGCAGAGAGGGAGCTGCCTCTGCAGGAGGTTTGGAATTGAATAAGGGGCAGTGGAGGAGGCTGAATGAGAAAACTGAACCAGAAGGATGTGGAGCTGCTGAACTGAGTCCAGAGGAGCCATGGAAATGCTCTGAAGATGGAGCCCCTCTGCTCTGGAGCCAGGCTGGGAGAGCTGGGAATGTTCCCCTGGAGAGGAGAAGGCTCCAGGGAGAGCTCAGAGCCCCTGGCAGGGCCTGAAGGGGCTCCAGGAGAGCTGGAGAGGGACTGGGGACAAGGGATGGAGGGACAGGACACAGGGAATGGCTCCCAGTGCCAGAGGGCAGGGATGGGTGGGAGATTGGGAACTGGGAATTCCTGGCTGGGAGAGTGGAGAGGCCCAGGGTGCCCAAAGCATCTGTGGCTGCCCCTGGATCCCTGGAAGTGTCCAAGGCCTGGCCCTTGCAGGATCCCAGGACACCAGGACCAGCCCTTAACAAAGTTGGGGGTCTTCTTGCCAGGGCTCAGATCTCCAAAAAAGCCAGACTCCTCAACATGGATTTGGAATTCTCCTGTCCTGATTTTCCACCCTGATGTCTCTGTGCAGGGCTGCAGCATTTCCTCTCAGGGACACAACCAAATTGTCTCCCTTACAATGTGGAGAGTGACCCTCATCACCAACTCACTCCAGAAATCAATATTTGGAGTTTTTAGTTTCTGTCCTTACCTGGTTTGCCCTTCCCTGTCCCTGTGGGAGAGCAGCAGCTCCTGGTTGAGTTTTTCTCAGCATCCCTGTAAGAGATCCTGCAGTTCTGCCTGTGCTTTCAAAGGGAGCTGTGTCAGGTGTTGGCAGGGAACAGCTAAGATCATTTTCTGTTGATCGTTAATGAAGCAAAACCAGGAATTAATTGGACAAAATCAAAGGGCTGTTGCGAGGTGCTTACATTTCTTCTCCCTAAAAAATCAAAGCAAAGACTAGATCCTATATCAAAGCAAGGACAGAGGATCTTTTAAAACATCCTCACAGTCAGGAGCAGCCCAGGACATTCCATAACTCTGGTATTTGTTCAGTCCAAACACCAGGGACAGCCAAGAAAGTCACATCAGTGATCCACACTGAGGGCAAAACTGGCCCTGGTCAGCTTCAGCCAGCCTGGAAGGTTGGATTTGATGATCCTGGAGGTTTCTTCCAACCTTTAATTGTTCTAGGATTCATCAGGTTGCAGGGAATCATCCTAGAGCAGCCCTTTTCCAGGGGGATAAGCTAAACCAAGGTTGATCCCACTGCAGTGCTGGAGGTGTGGGAGGTCACTGCAGCTCCGATGGAATCTGATAACTTCATCTGGTGTCTCCATGGTTTTGGAAGGCTGTCATCTCTCAGGCCACCTGGGTTTGTGTCTTGTGCTGGGGAAGTTTTACATGCCTGGTTTGCCCCTCAAAGAAATGGGATCACAGAACAGAAATGCTGGAATTTGGGAGTTCTCCTCATCCAGGCTTTTCCCAAATCCTGCTGAGGAACCACTGCAGGCTGCAGAGCACCAGCTGGCCTGGCCTGGGAGCCAGGGAATGGCAGGTTCAAGTGAGCACAAGGATTCACAGCAGGAGCAAAACACTTTGCTGTTCCATTTCAGCATGCAAAAAGCAGCGTGTGACCTGTCCTTGCAGCATCCCAGCCAGGCCCTCATCCACACAGCTCCTGGCAGGAGCTCTGGATGCCAGCCTTGTTCTTTCACAGCTCTGACATAACTATTATGTACTTTAGAATCCATGCCAAGAGAAGAATTGCAGGTTTTTACCCTAAATCTCCTGCTTCCAGCAGCCTCCCCAGTGCAGGGCTCGGCGACCAAATAATTTTAAAAACATTTTAAATCTCCTTTCAGGGTGGACCCCCAAAGCTGGGGGCTGCTCAGGGTGTAGGGTGGGGGGCTCTGGGCAGCCAGCTGGGCCTAGGCAAGTACAGATGGATGACAGACATTGCCACTGCTGCAGGATTGTCACCGTGACCAGGCGAAATAAAACACTAAATCCATCAGGAATCCAGCAAGGCTGGGATCAGGCAGAGCACCGTGCCTGCCCAGGGCCAGGGGATCCCACATGGGAGGCACTGAAAGGGTTTTAGTAAGGTCATGCTTGAAAAGAATCCATCCTTGTTTTATTTCCAGGCTGGAGCTCTTGGATCAGGTTCTGCCTGCTGAGGGAATACAGTGCCCTTGTGTCTGCCTGGACAAAGCCAGGCTGGGGCCATCTGTGCCCCCCAGTGACAGCACATCAGGGCTGGGGC
The DNA here is from genome assembly GCA_013389925.1 of Aegithalos caudatus. Taxonomy (NCBI): domain Eukaryota; kingdom Metazoa; phylum Chordata; class Aves; order Passeriformes; family Aegithalidae; genus Aegithalos; species Aegithalos caudatus. Next base: position 230,906 of record WEIU01012091.1, read on the forward strand.
TTCAGCTCTGCCTGGGCACTGCCACAGCACCTCACAGGGGGTTTAGGGCACCCTAAGGAGGCAAAAAAATCCCAGAGGTATGGAGCTTAAGCCCAGAAATTTGTTGTAGCAGCCTTCTTATCAGAGGGTAAAAATGAGCTGAGGCACAGACTTGTGTTAAACACAGCACAAAAAGGATCCTGGTTTATTCCTCTCTGCAGCTTTGCCACCTTAACTCCAATTATTCCCTGACTCTGGCTGCAGCAAGCTCCCACTTGTAACCTTGCTGGGTATTTCCTGCTGAATTCTGACTGCAGGGATTGGTGTGCAGGTTGTGATTGCAGGTTTTTACCTGGCTAGACTGTAATTGCAGGGATCAGTTTGCAGCCTCTGACTGCAGGTTTTTATCCAGCCAGACTGTGACTGCAGGGATTGGTGTGCAGGTTGTGACTGCAGGCTTTTATCCAGCCAGACTGTGATTTTAGGTTCCAACAACAGGCTCTAACTGCAGACCCAGACTGACCTCACAGCAGGGATTCTCTCTCCCCAGGATCATCATCATAATCATCATCATCCTTCTTCTTCTTCTTCTTCTTCTTCTTCTTGATCCTCTCATTCCCTCTTCCTCAGGGTTCCTCCTCCATGATGATCCTCCTCTTACCAGCTCACCCCCTCTTTTATCTCACTCATCCTTATTGGACATTACTGTTACTCATCAGGGTGAGGCTGTATTGGGGAATTATTACCTGTTACTTACCAGGGGTGAGGTCACCTGTATTCCCTCCTCCTACAGAAATGGACATGGATTTAGCCACATGTGGAAGGGGTTGGTCAGGCCGGGTGTCCTGGTGCCATGCAGGCTCCTGTGGGACAAGGAAGGTGTCCAGAGCTCTCTCTCCTCTTCACAGGGACATTCCAGGGGCTGTTTTGGGGGGATCTGGCCATGCCCAGCTCTCCCCAAATCCATCCGAGCACCCACAGCTCCTCACTGCAGGGGTGGGATGGGTGTGTGTGATTTCATCTCCATAAACAATACCTGTGGTGGGAATAAATAAAAACCACCTGGGCTGAGCTGGTGAAGCCTCCAAACTCTGAGGGGTTGGCAGTGGTTTCTGCTCTTTGCTGTTGTGTTATCAACACTATCAAAGAAAGAAGTGGCTTTGACAAAATCCTGGCAGCTGGCAGGCAGCACTTTGGGTGTGGGGTTTGGCATGGGGCAAACCCCAGTGCGTGGCTCTGCCTGGCAGAGGGGATGGGAGGTTTTATCCCAGCTGAATTCCACACTGCCTCCACCCTGGCTTGGTCCCCAGTCCCTTCTGGAGCAGCATTTCCCACTGCCAGCTTTGGGAATGCGAGTTTGCTGTGCACAGGGACAGGGAAAGGGTGGGAGGTAGAAAGGAGGAAAATTCCCTGTGCACAGAACACAGTCTGTGTCCCCAGGGGTGCCCCCAGCACTGCAGAGGGGTGAGAGATGATGCCCTGCACCCATCCTGCATCCCAAACCCACCCCATCCCTCCATTGGCACAGGAAAGAATGGGAATCCTTGGGTGTCACCACCATGGAGGTGACACATCCCGAAGTGTCCCCACCTGGGGTGTCCTCCCTCCTCAGGTTCTGCCTGGGGTTTTCCCAGTGTTGCTTTGGCAAAGGGCTGCATCTTTTCCCCAGGAGGACCCACCAGGTTCTAGGATTACCAGGAGTGGGTGTAGTGGCATCTCTCCCTTTCCCAGGGACCCCTCTGCATGTTCCACACCCTGGACTTAATTCCAGTGGCAATAATGTTGCCCCCAGGATAATCCCCTGTGCAAACGCCTGCCCCAGAGATCCATCTGCCCCAGAGATCATCTCTGCAAATCCCAGCCTTTCCACCTCAGGATTTACATTTCATCTTCCCCCTGCACAGCCCAGATTCCCTGGTGTAACTGCACTGAAGGAGGAGAACCAAGGCCCCTGCTGAGTGCAGTGGGATCCATTCCTAAAAATTCCTTTTTCTCCTACAGTTTGCAGCCAGGAGCTGTGCTCACAAACTTGGCTCTGTGTGTGTCCTTCTGATGACAGGACTGGGCTCTTCCCTCTGTTGCTTGATGTGCAGCTTCCTGACAGGCTGGGAGCACATCTTCACATGGAAAACCAGGAAAGCCTGAGCTGGGGCAGTGTCAAATGCTCAGCAGCAGAATGGTGCAGTGTTGGAAGAGGGAACATTCAGACCCACGGCCTGTCCCATCACCTGCTCTGGCTCAGAGTTGGAGATATTTGCAGCACAGATTGCAGAATCACAGAATCAAGGAGTGATTTGGGTTGGATGTTCAGGACAATCTCATTCCATCCCACTAACACCTAGTACAGGTTGCTCCAAGCCCCATCCAACCTGGCCTTGAGCTGGAGAGGGACTGGGGACAAGGATGGAGGGACAGGACACAGGGAATGGCTTCCCACTGCCAGAGGGCAGGGATGGATGAGAGATTGGGAATTGGGAATTCCTGGCTGGAAGGGTGGGGAAGCCCTGGCACAGAGAAGCTGTGGCTGCCCCTGGATCCCTGGCAGTGTCCAAGGCCAGGCCCCTCCAGGATCCCAGGACATGGCACTGCCTCATCCCTCACGTCTCAAGGGGCAGGTTCAGCCCAGGCTGCAGCTCCTGGTTTCTTTCCAGAGGCAGCCTTGAATCCAAAAGTCAGGCACTCGTGACTGGAGCCAAAAGCCAATTAGCAGCAGTTTAGCTTCATCAACTTCCTGACTGAATGCAAGTTTTAATTAAACATCCCATTTTAATTAGTCAGGCATCACGTACAGAGGGCTGCCCTCAAGATTCAAAGGCTGCAAGTCCTGTGCTTTAATTAAAGAAAGACTTGCATGAGTTCAACTCCAGCATCTGTGACAGCTCCTCATCCTTTAGAGGGCAGGAACAGAACAGCTGGGAACAGCTCCTTTCCCTGCCATGGCATTCCCCTCCTCTTTTACTTCCATATGGATGCTCCAGTGGAAGAACTGGCTGGGAGGAGATTTGGTTGGAAGGAGAGAAGAGGCAGGGGCTGGTTGCAATGCTTGGGGTGTCAGAACAGGTGCTGGGCTCTTGGTGAGATGCCAGGAGCTCTTTTGGGGTGAGTTTTGGTGAGTTTGATGTTGGTTGACAGCAGCTGAATGTGAGCCCAGGTGTGCAGAGAAGCCAAAGGCACTGGGCTTGTACCAGGCCTGGTGTGGCCACAGGAGCAGGGCAGTGCCTGTGCCCTGTGCTGGCTCTGCTGAGGAACTTCCAGCCCTGGGGACAGCTCTGGGTTCCTCATGGAAAGGACAGGGAGGGGCTGGAGCGTGTCCAGGGAAGGGAACAGAGCTGGGGAAGAGTCTGGAACACCAGGAGAGGCTGAGGGAGCTGGGAAAGGGCTCAGCCTGGAGAAAAGGAGGCTCAGGGGGAACCTTGTGGCTCTGCACAGCTCCTGACAGGAGGGGACAGCCAGGGGAGGATCAGGCTCTGCTCCCAGGGGACAGGGACGGGACAAGGGGAAACCATCTCAGGTTGCTCCAGGAGAGGTTCAGGTTGGATATCTGAGAAAATTTCTTCATGGAAAGGCATGAGAAAAACTTCCCAGGGCAGTGCTGGAGTCCCCATCCCTGGAGGGATTTAAAAGCCACGTGGATGTGGCATTTGGGGACACGGCTCAGTGTGGCCTTGCTGGGGAACAGTTGGACTCCACGATCTCAGAGGGCTTTTCCATCTTGAACAATTCTGTGATTCCATGATCCTGCCTAGTGCCAGAGCCTGCAGACAAGCTGGGGTTTGAAATGGGACCAACCTCCTCACCCCTGCTGGTGAACTTGAGGCTTTTCCCGGTGTTCCAGATGGAGCTGTCACACCCATCCAGCACCCACTGCCCCCAAAAATAACAAGCCCAGCTCCCTCCTCCCTCAAACTCCACGTGGATGAGCTCCATCACTGGCAGCTGGGCTGTACAGGAGGAAAACCAGAGCAGTTTTGAGGATGCAGAGTTAAAATGATGCTTTTCTCTGCTTTTTGGAGCCTGCTCATCTCTCCTGAGTCCCCAGCCTTCTGCACCGGCTGCTCTCATCCCTGTGCTGGGACAAGGGAGAATCAGAGAGTGACAGAAATCCCTTTGTCAGCCGTGCCTGGGAAGGAGGAGGGTTATGGAGCTATTAGAGAGCACAAAGAGAGGACAGATTCTCTCCTAAGTGCTCTGGGGACAGAGAGATTTAAATGCTTAGCTCCCATTAATGCTAATGTGAATCACAGAGGTCTCTTCTTACTGCCTTGGAACAGAAACATTGAAAAAAAAAAGAAGGCAGCTTTCCTCAAAAGAACAAATTCCCTTGATTTTAAGGCGCCAGTAAATTGGATTTTTCTTCATTTCACACTCATTAATTTCCCTGCCTGTGCTGGTTGAGGGCTGGGCTCAGCTCCACTCCAGCACACGGGAGCTGCCAGTCCCATGGGATGATCCCCAGAGCAGGGTTCCTGACCCCAAAAAGCCACAACCATTTCGTTGTCAGATGGAGATGCAGAGTGCAGCATTCCAGGTGGTTGTTCCAGAGAGGAAAAATCCTTCCAGCGTGTGTCAGAAATATTTACAGCTCTTGTGGAGTATTCCAGTGCCTAAAGGGGCTCCAAGAGAGCTGGAGAAGGACTTGGGACAAGGGATGGAGTGATAGGACAAGGGGGAATGAGGGAGCTGGGAAGGAAGCTCCTGCTGGTGAAAAGCTGAACTTTGGAGCTCCTGTGTCCAGTGAGCAACCTGTGCACACCCATATGTAGGAAATGGCCTTTAAATGATGGGAAAATTACACTTCCCAGACCAGATAATGCCCCTCACTCACTTGCACTGGAGGCATCAGGAATATCTGGGAGCAGAGGGAAGGGCTGAGCTGAGCTAGGGGAGCAGTGAGACCACAGGCAGGGATGCTCTGAGCTGCTGGATCATCTTTTTGTGGGGGCTCCAAGTTTGCTGCACCATGGAGGTGCCTGGGGTGAAGGAACTTCCATGGACAACACCACAGAGCTCTTGTGAAATTTTAAGCCCACTTCTACAAAGCTTTCCCATCAGGAAAGGCTCAAAGAATTACATTGATCTAAAGATACCCTTTATAGAATGCATGTTAATGGAGAGGGAAAAAAAAAAAAAAAAAAAAAAAAAAACTCAAACCAATTAAAAAAAAAAAAAAAAAAGCCTTCTAAAGACTTTAAAGGAGAAAAAAAGAAAAAAACCCCAACCCAACATGCTGCAATTTTAATGAGGAGCTTGTAAACACAACCAACCCCTGCTGATTTTTCCCATTAATTGCCTGTGTTATCAGGGACCTGGGCCCTGCAGCAACACAGCTCTCAGCAAAACACCTTGCTGGGCTTGGGGCATCTTCCCAAATCCAGGAGGGCTGAGGAGGGAGATGGAGGCTCTGGAAAGAGGCAGGGCTGTGCTGTCCCTGCAGGGCTCTGACCTTGGCTGGGGGAGGGAGGAGGGATGGGGGGCCCTGCTGAGCTGATTTAGCAATCCCATTTTTATTAGAGATGCATTCTCTGATTAGCTCCACATCCTAACGACCTGGGCACTGATGAATTACAGAGGGAATGCAGGAACCACTTGGGTGAGATTAACATCTCCCAGGGAAAGCAGCAGCCAGGTCATTTTCTGGGCCATTATTTTCTGGGCTGTTAAAAGGTTGCCTTGGCTCTCCTCGGTAGCAGTGTTGGGGTTTTGCTCTTGATTTCAACCTCAGCAGAGCCCTGCTCCCCCTCTCCCATCTCACTTCCCATCTCCCACACTGGCATCCACTGGGAAGGGGTGCCAGCCCCCATCCTGATCCCTGGCAGGGTGGACACAGCAGATTTTGGGAGATTTGGGGACATCAACCACCTTCCCACCTCCCTTCTGTGTCTGCCATAAAGAAAGATCACCCCCCCCAAAAAAAAAAAACCTCAAAACCCACGGGGTGTTTGCAGCCAATTTGCAGCCCACAAAAGAGGCAAAAATCTCTCCCAGAGGAAAATTGCTGAGGTTGATTTGCCTGGCTCTTGAGATAATCCACAAGCTGCTGGAACCATGGCAGAAGGGGGAAATTGGGAAGATTCCTGAGGAAAAAGTATTTGATGAACACAATGATTGTTATTACCACCTTCTGCTGCTCAGCCCAGCACGGGCCAGGGCTGTGGGAGTGTTCCCACTCCAAAGGGAGAAGAAGCAGCCAGGATTTTGTAGGAAAACCTTTCCCATCACTTTCAGGAGGGTTTGGGTGATTTTCTCACTCGGGTGTCCTGACCTGCATTCCCAGCAGACACGGGTCAGATCCTACAGGATTTTTGGTGATTCCCTGGAGGACACAGATGCAGGGGAGGGAGCAAAGGGCTCACTGTGAGACCCAGGGTGGATGTGGCTTATCCCTGATCCCCAGGGAAGCCTGTGGAGGAGGTGGACACTGAATATCTGCTTCCCAAAGCCAGGCTCTCCGAGGTGATGGTTGACCCTGCTGTTCCTCTCCTTCCACTCGGGCACACCTTGGTGGGATGCAGCCCATCCCCAGCCCAATCCCCACACAATCCAGGGGCTTGGATGGGTCCTGGACATGGGAATGACCTTGTTCTTTGCTTCCCCTGCAGAGCCAGCTTTCCCAGGCCCTGAATGGTTTGTCAGACAGAGCCAAGGAGGCGAAGGAATTCCTGGTCCAGCTCCGCAACATGGTGCAGCAAATCCAGGTACAGCAAATCCGGGCTGGGAACTGCCCCTTCCCACCAGGATGAGCCATCCCCTGTCCCTTTTCCCAAGCTTGGTTTGGTGGGTGAGCCAGGATGAGCCATCCCCTGTCCCTTTTCCCAAGCTTGGTTTGGTGGGTGCTCTCCTAAAGGAGCCCACAATTCCCTTTCCCAATTATCCCCTGACCCCTCCCCAAAACTGCTGCTCCTGGTGTTGTGGAGGGAACAGCAGAGCCCTGAGCCCTTCCCATCTCTGCCATGGGTGGATCCAAACCTGTTCCTCACCTGCCACCACCACATTTTCCACGATCCAAGGCCCTGAGGATCTCACATCCAAAGCTATGGATCCGTGGGTGGCAGTGGTGCAGCTGCACATACAAAAACGTAGTGTGGCAGCATGAAAAAGGAAATTCCAGTTCTCCAGCTGGACTGGGAACATTCCCTGGGCTGTGACTGCCCCTGTGCCCCACAGGAGAACAGTGTGGAGTTCGAGGCCTGCCTGGTGGCCCAGTGTGATGCCCTCATTGATGCCCTCAACAGAAGGAAAGCCCAGCTGCTGTCCCGGGTCAACAAGGAGCACGAGCACAAGCTGAAGGTGAGCCTGGGTGGTCAGAGAGCTGCCAGCAGGGCTGGAACTGGGTGGGAATGAGGATTGGGATGCTGTTTTTTGGGGGGAGGTCACTGGAAAGCCACTCCTTTTCCATGGGAATTCCAGCTTGCTGAGGATGCCCAACCCACTCACAGCACGTCCCTGACAAAGTGCTGCTTCCTCCAGCTGTTTCCCACTGAATTACTGGGTTAATTTGTCTCTATGGGACATAAAATTAATGACACAGAGACAGGCAGCACCTCAGGGCAGAAAAGGGAAGTTTATTTCCAATTTGGGGTTTATTTAGTTTTTTGGGGATTGGCCCTGGATTGGAGGGTGAAGTTGCCACCTCTCCATCCACACTGATCAAGGGAGGAGTCCATCAAATGTCCCTCCTTGAGAGAGGAATGTAAACAAAGACAGTTTTTCCTAAAAGCCCTTGAAAAGACTCCACTTCAAAATGTAAACATCAGAAAAATCAGAAGGCTGTAAAAACTCAGGGCGACATCCATTTCTAGTCCTTAGGTCAGCAGAACCAGGTGTACAGCATGGAAAATGACTTTGTTCCTGTCCCATGTTGCTGCCAAACCTCTGGAACGATCCTGCAGGATGCTGAGTGCTCACAACTCCTGCTGAAGTCCTGAGCCACTTGGTGTCACGAGTTGTCACCAGGAGCAGGCCTGGCTCTGGGCTCTCTGCTGTGCTGGCCTCGGGGTGCTGGTGGCACTGAGGTTTTTGGGGTGGGAGAGCAGAGGTGCAGCTCAGTGGGAGCTGGGAGCTCCAGGTTTGTGTCATTCCCAGCTGATGTGGGGCTGAGAAGGGAAGCAGAAGGACCAGATCTCCCCTGGGAGCAGGGGAACAGGTGCAGCCATGCCCAGAATTGTTGGACAAGGGGGTGGCACCATCAGTGATGGAGCCCAGCCAAGGGATGTCCCACACACTTTTGTGATTCCCAGGCTCCCTCTCCCGAGGTCATTTCAGTGTCCTGCCTTCTGTGTCTCCCAGCCTTGCTTTGGGCCACCCAGGAGGCTGCCAGAGGCATTCCTGGACCTGCCTGGAATGAGGGTGGAGGCCAGCAGCCCTCTCTGCCTGCAGGCCATGGGCAGCACCAGGGCATTTCCAGGGACAGGGACAGCTTTGTGGGACCTCAGTGCTCACTTTGTGCACAGAGCACAGCCCCACACAGCCAGGGCACAGAGGGGACCCCAGGGCCTGGGGGGCTCCCTCTGCCTCGTCCCCTCCAGGCCATGCTTAATTAAACTCTCACAAAGCCAGGCAGCACAAAGCAATTTCCCTGCTCAGCACAACCCACAGAGGCCTTTGGCTGGAGGAACGGATCTGCATCCCACTGCCTGCTCCTGTCCCATCCATGGATCTGCATCCCACTGCCTGTCCCTATCCATGGATCTGCATCCCACTGCCTGTTCCTCTTCCCTATCCATGGATCTGCATCCCACTGCCTGTTCCTGTCCCATCCATGGATCTGCATCCCACTGCTTGTTCCACATCCATGGATCTGCATCTCACTGCCTGCTCCTGTCCCATCCATGGATCTGCATCTCACTGCCTGTCCCATCCATGGATCTGCATCCCACTGCCTGTTCCTGTCCCATCCATGGATCTGCATCCCACTGCTTGGTCCCCATCCATGGATCTGCATCCCACTGCCTGCTCCTGTCCCATCCATGGATCTGCATCTCACTGCCTGTCCCATCCATGGATCTGCATCCCACTGCTTGTTCCCCATCCATGGATCTGCATCCCACTGCCTGCTCCTGTCCTGTGGCCTCCATCCAACCCCATCCACCCTCGTTACCAGCTGGGCTTTGTCCTTGCCCAGGCCTGGTCCTTAAAACCAAAAACATCCCAGGCTTTGTGGCTGGATTCTTGAATGAGCCCTGGAGCCTCCCTCCCTGGAGCTCCTGCAGCTCCACGTGCCATGGGAAGGGCAGGAAGGGCTCTGTGGTGCCCTGGCAGATGTGGAGCCTCATCCAGTTAGAATCAAAGTCATGGAATGGCTTGGCTTGGGAAGGATCTTAAATCCCATCCAGTGCCACCCCTTCCATTGGCAGAGACAACTTCCACTCTCCCAGGCTGCTCCAAGCCCCATCCAGCCTGGCCTTGGACACTGCCAGGGATCCAGGGGCAGCCACAGCTTCTCTGGGCACCCTGTGCCAGGGCCTCCCAACCCTCCCAGCCAGGAATTCCTTCCTCACAGCTCATCTAAGCTTCCCACTGGAGTGGGTGAAGCTGCACTGATTTACACCCACTCTGAGATGACCCTGGGCCCGTTTCCATCTGCAGATAAGCAAGAGGTCACCTCCTGGCTTGTGCTTTCTGTGGAATTGTGACCAGGGTGAGTCCTGCAGTGATGCCTTGGGAAGGCTGAGCTGGAACAGAGCTGGAGAATAAAGCAGGGATTTATTAAAAGGCCTTTAAGGATCCACCTTGGGCAGGACAAGAGCCTGGCAAGGGCTACACCCAAGGTGGACCCAAAATGGTCACAAAATGGACACAAAATGGACACAAATGGACACAAAATGGACACAAAATGCACAAACAGTCACCAGGTCTCACACTTTTCTAGGTTTGGGTCCATTTGCACCTTGGGGTTGAATTGTCCAATCCCAGCTCCAGGGGATGCAGTCCCACCCTTCTTGTTTTCTCTCCTCAGCCCCCCCTTGTTTGTGCTTTGGGGCTGGAAACTTGTCCCAGTTGTCCTTGGAGTGCAGCAGGACAAGGATTTGTTTTGTGTCCCTGCTGTGTGCAGAGCTGAGTGACCCTGACTGTGAGCTCAGAGCTGCTCCCTGGGCACCACAGGGGCTGGGATGCAGGGACATGGAACCTCAGGGATCAGCAGGACTGTGGGGCTTGTCCTGAGTGATGTTCCCATCAGCACAGGACACTTCTGGCCTCTGATTTGTGCTGGGAACCTCCCCCTTTCCCACAGGAGGCCTGTCCTGCGTGTCCCTTGTCACTGCCCTGTCCTGGAGCGTGTCACCCTGGGGATGAGTGGGCACAGGGAGCCCTGGCAGTGCCAGGGAGCCCTTTCAGAGCCCAGCTGGTGGCTCCAGCAGTGTCCTGGCTGCTGTCCCTTCCCAGGGCTGCTGCTCCTGCCCAGTGGGATGCTGGCCATCCTGGCAGGGTGGGCAGGAGGAGGAGAGGCACAGGGGACAGAGCCAGCCCCTGGCACAGGGCCACAGGCAGCTCTCAGGACACAGCCCAAGCTCCCAGCCCGAGTTCCCATCTCCGTGTGGCTGTGCCTGGATTTGGGGCTGCCCTGCTTTGTCCTGACACACATTCCATGGAGGCAGAGATCCAGGCCTGACTCTGGGCCAGCACTAATTGCTGCAGAGCAGGGAGAGGTTTGTGAGGACACCAGCCTGGAAGGGACATCTCCTGCCCCTCTGCAGCCTCCCACAGTGCCTGGATTCAAGACTGACAGCCTGGGCTTTAAAAAACATCAGGAGCAGCACTGGGGCCAGGTGCCTGCTCCACCTGCAGGACAGAGATCCTTGTCTGCCCCTCTCCTTGCTGCTCCTGGTTTTCAAAGGAGCAGTGGGGTCTTTCCCAAGGGATGAAGTCCCCCAGCACAAGGGGGCACAGAGGCTTCCCTGGAGTGTTGTCCCAGGAAGAAATCTCTCCTGTGGGTGCACCTTCTGAAGCTCTCAGCAGCATTATGGACCATTCCTGTCCTTTTCCAGCCTTCAGGCCTTGGAATGCTCCATGATTTCTCCAGGCTGCTTTGGCTGTTCAGGCAGACAGCATTTGCTACATTTCCCAGGAGAGCAGATTACACAGGAAACACTCACCAAGGGTTTCTGCCCGTGGCACTGCATCTCCAGAGGTGCAATGCTGCTCCTTCTCCAAGGTGCAGGCAGGATTTTCCCTGTTGGATCAAGTTCCTGGTGCTGCTCACACAGCAGCTCTGCTTTTCCCAGCTCCAACCTGAGCCTCCTCTCCCGAGTCACCATGGAAACACCCACCTGGAAAAAGCTCTGGCTGTGGGATTCAGCACACTCAAACCTTGCCAGGGTCTGTCCTGGCCATTTTTCCAGCTGGGATTTTTCCCATCTTGGTGTGCAGCTCCGTGGTGAAGCACAGGACAACACCTTCCATCCCCAGAGCCCTGCAGGTGACCCAGGGTGAGGAGGATCCATGTCCTCCATGTGACATTCCCAGCAGGATTCATCCCAGGCACTGGGAAGGTTGAGTGCCTTGAAATCTGTTATCCACCCAAGTGCTAAAAAAAGGGAGGAAATACTTAAGTAGAGCTGAGTGGAGATGTTATTGCCTTCTAGGAGCTGTATTAAAATTAAAATGTAAATTATAGTTCATGTCATCTCAGGGAAGAAGAACTCTTGGAAGATCTGTCCTATTTTAAGGTGGTGGTGAAGTGCTGTGAGTGCACAAAAACCTTTTTTTATAGGCTGAAATCAGCAGCCAGGTTCTGGCTGTTGCCTTAATTTAGCACTTAAATGGTGGAAAAATGGTATTTGGTAAAAATGACCACAAACAAAATGTGTGGAGCTTCCCAAATTCCCTCAAAAGAGCCAGGCTGAGGTTGGTCTCTCCTCTGAGGTAACAAAGGGAAACAGCCTCAGGTTTTTTCAGGAGAGATTTAGATTGGATATGAGGGGAAATTTCTTCATGGAAAGGGTTGTCCAGACCAGCAGTGGGATCACCATCCCTGGAGGTGTTCAAAGCCCATGTGGATGTGCCAGGTTTTCCTGGGAATCTGGTGTGGTGCATCCTGTGAGTCCTTCAGCCCAGCACAGGCTCCTGCAGGAGTCCAAGGTTTGAGGAACTCCCAGATTTCCCTTCCAGCTCTCTGCATCAACAAACTCTGCATTAGTGGGGTGACAGGAGCTCCCAGGGAGTAAAAATCCCTTGTGCATGAGGAGAATCCCAGGATTCTGTGGCTTAAGAGTCACAGGATTCAAGTGGCTTAAGGCTGCACGGAAAATATTTTGTCTTTACTGACCCCACTGGGTTTAGACCAGGCCTCCAAATGTGTGAGAGATGTTTGTGTCTTACTTCTAAAACTTTTAATTTTACTAATCAAAGTGATTGATGGAATTTTTCTGCCCCATGTGCATCCCATTTCTCCTTCAAAGCCACAAAGCCCCCACTAGATCCCAACCAAAAATCCCTCTTTTTGCCTTAAAAGCAGCTTGGTGCTGGTGAAGGCAGCCTGGATTTCTGTTGTTGGCTTTTCTGCTGTAGAGATGCTGAAATTAAAATGTTGTTTTATGCCCTGGTTCTCCAGATGGGTGAGGCTGGATCCCTGAAGGGATCAGAGTTAGAGAAGGGCTGGGACAGAGCTGCAGCTTTGGATTCACCTGGAACTCACTCCCTGTGAGTTTGGAGTGTCTCTAATGCTGGAGACTCCACAGCCTCTCTTTTTTTTTCTGGTCTTTGACTGCCTTTATAGAAAAAGAAAAAAGCTTTTATTATGTCTTCACCCAGCAAATGCTGTTTCCTGGCTGGAGGGAGCAGATGGCAATTCTGCTGGAAATACTTGGAAAAGCATCAGCTCCGGCAGGGAGAGCTTCACAAATTCATTATCCTGGGCAAACCAGACAGAGATTTAAGGCTGCAAAGAAGATAAGGAGATTGTTTTTAGCAATCCCATCTTTGCTGCCTTCTCTGTGGCACGTGCATTTCCCCACAGAGGGGTCTCACATCAGGAAGGGACGTGGCTTTTCCAGGCATTCCTGGTGGGATCCCCTCTTGCCAATCTGCAGCCCAGCAGGCAGGGAAGGCAAAAGCAGCCTCTGGCTTGGCTGGTACAGTCAGGATGTGCTTTAGCAGCAGGGTTGGACCTCACAGGCTGGCTTTATCCATGGTCTGCAGCTGGGAGATCCAATATCCACTCAGGCAGAATCCCTTCCAGGAGCAGACAACTCCTGAGCCCCTCTCTGAGCAGGGGGGGGTCACAGGAAGCCAAAAGGCTGCTGTGCACCCCCACTGCATCTGCTGGATCCTGTCCTGAAGGAAATCCAGGGGTTTGCCCTCTTTCAGGAAGGTCAGTGTAGGAGTGGGATCTCCAGGAGCAGCTGTTGGCTCTGCTTTATCCTTACAGGACCTGAAGGGGCTCCAGGAGAGCTGGAGAGGGACTGGGGACAAGGGATGGAGGGACAGGACACAGGGAATGGCTTCCACTGCCAGAGGGCAGGGATGGGTGGGAGATTGGGAATTGGGAATTCCTGGCTGGGAGGGTGGGCAGGCCCTGGCACAGGGTGCCCAGAGCAGCTGTGGCTGCCCCTGGATCCCTGGCAGTGCCCAAGGCCAGGCTGGAGCAGCCTGGGACAGTGGAAGGTGTCCCTGCCATGGCAGGGGATGGGGCTGAATGACTTTTAAAAATCTTTTCCAACCCAAACCATCCTGGAATTCTGTGATTCCCTCCAGCAGAGCTGTTCCAGTGTACCCAGGTGTTAGAAGCTGGCATTCAGTGAACTCCCCACTCCAACAGCAGCAGAGTTTGGGGCCAAAACCAGAGTGTACAGGTCCTGCTGCACAACAGCTCCATCCCAGAGCCATCCTGCATCTCCACAAGCCTCTGGACAATGTCCTGGTCCAGAGGAGCAATATGGGAGCTCCCTCTGCTGCCTTGTCCACCCTGCACACGGGGGGCATTGGCTGCACCCCCTCCCCAGCTCCTGGGCTTGCTCCAGCCTCCCTCTGCCACAGCCTGGGAACACCAGGCTGGGATTGCTGAAAGCAGCAAGGAATGGCTGCTCCCTAAAAATCTGGAGCTGTTTTGGAGAGTGTTTAATGGCATTTCACACAAGCAGTGATGTTGTCCCCAAGTCTCCCAGGGAGCAAGCGATGGGATGAAAGGAAACAGGGAAGGTTTAGATTGGATATTAGGGAAAAATTCTTCATGGAAAGGGGTGCCCAGCCCTGGCACAGGCTGCTCATCAGGAGACAGGAGTCTCCATGCCTGGAGGGATTTAAAATCCATGTGGATGTGGCACCTGGGGACATGGGACAGTGGGAACAGTTGGCCTGGGTGGTCTTAGAGGGCTTTTCCCAACCTGAATGAATCTGTGCTCCTAAGCTGCAAGACTGCTAATTCTTTTCTTCCTGCTAGGTGATTAAGTAGAGGTGATTAAATTTTAATTAGCCAACACGTGATGGCATTGATTGCCCTGCAGGAGTCACCCTCCCCTCGAAGCCCAGGTTCCCTCACCACGGGAGCCTGATGTGCTTCCTCTCCCCTGCCCATCCCTCAGACAGGAATGCTGGAGGGATGCTGGCAGGAGGAGGTGCTCTCCAGTTCAGAGTGAGCATCCCAGCACTGCTGAGCCTGTGGAGCAGCAGGCACTGAGCTCCCAGGAATGTTCAAATCCCTGTTTATTGCAGCTTTTCCCATCCTGCTGCAGCTGCAAAGCTCATCCTCACAGCTCACCCTCGCTGGAACACTCCACAGAGCTTTGTTCAGTGCTAGTGGAGAGCTTCACACAGCTTTTCAAAGCTCTTCCAGGAGCAGAAAAGACAAAGTCTTCCATGAGAGTTCATCTAAGAACAAAATCTCTCTTCCCAAGCTGCTCTGCCAGCCTCCTGCAGCAGAAATCCTGGACCTGCAGGATTCAGTGTGAAGGGCCAGCCAGCCTTCAAATAAATCCTTGTGGCATCCAGCCTGAACTCTGCTCCTTGCTGTGCTTCAGGGAAGGTCAGCAGAACCCTCAGGCATCAGTAAACCACAAACTTGTGCTTCTCTGCAGGGATGCTGGAATGTGATCCCTTGGGGAAGGAGCTGTGAGTGCAAGAGGTGCCTTAATGTGGAGCCTGGGCAGCCCCAGGCAGAGCTTGGATTTATTTTATTTATCTCCTCTCCCTGGAACTGCCCTCCCTCAGAACTCAGTGGAGAAAAGGAGGGAATTCTGCAGCGTGGTCCATTCAGCTGATGAGCATCTCAAGCAGATCCTCAGGGATGAGGCAGGGGGATGTGTTGTGTTCATTCCTCTGGGAAAGAGCAGCTGCCAGGGTCACTCCTCATCCAGGACTGCTGAGTGCAGCTGCCCCAGAGCCAGCCCCACAACCTGGCTGCATTCCAAGGCTGGAATAGGGCAGCTGTGGATCTGTGGAAGTTGGCATTTGCTTTGCATGGAGCTCACAAGCTGCCATTTGGAAGCTGGCTTAATTAAAGGCAGGGCAGGGAGCTGCCCTCCTGCTTTGAATAATTACGTGTGTTAATGATTTGGGGCTAAACAAAGCTTGTTAGAACAGGCTGCCCAGAGAGATTTTGGACTCCCCATCCCTGGAAGTGTCCAAGGCCAGGTAGGATGGGGCTGGGAACACCCTGAAATAATGGAAGGTGTGGAGTAGGAGGTACCTGAGCAGGGAGTGGAACAAGATTCGTTTGGGTTGGAAGGAAACCTTCGAAACTTTTTGGGATTCTGTGTTGTTGTTCACCAGATTTTGAAAGATTCTGGAGGTTCAGAGTGTGAGTCTTGGCCAGTCCTGGCTCTCCCTGTTCCCTGGGGTCCCTGTGACCCTGCTGTCCCTGTCCCCTGCAGGTGGTGAGGGACCAGATCTCGCACTGCACGGTGAAGCTGCGCCAGACCACGGGGCTGATGGAATATTGCCTGGAGGTCATCAAGGAGAACGACCCCAGTGGCTTCCTGCAGGTGAGCCCTGGGGAATGCAGCACAGCTGGGGGCTCCTCCAGGGAGGGTGGCCCCATAAAATCAAGGATCTGCCCCTGATCACCCCCATGTTCCCAGCAGGGTCAGGGCAGGGATGTCTCTGGAGCAGGGATCACAACGAGCTCGTGGCTCTCCACTGAGAGACCAAGAGAGCCCTTGGGAGCTGCATCCCACCACTCATTCCTGGGCTCCCTTTGGCACTAAACCCTGCCATTAAATAGCAGCTAGCACTCCAGGGTTCCCTCTTCCAGCTGAGCCTGCAGTGGGGAATGGTGCTGGAAACCACATGTGACATCCCAGCCTTCAGCAGCCGGCCTGGGAGGCAGAGGTGGTGCCTTGGGAAGGCTGAGCTGGAACAGAGACTGGACAGAGCTGGAGAATAAAGCAGGGATTTATTGAAAGGCCTTTAGGGTACACCTTGGGCAGGACAAGAGCCTGGCAAGGGCTACACCCAAGGTGGACCCAAAATGGACACAAAATGCACAAACAGTCACCAGGTCTCACACTTTTCTAAGTTTGGCTCCATTTGCACCTTGGGGTTGAATTGTCCAATCCCAGCTCCAGGGGATGCAGTCCCACCCTTCTTGTTTTCTCTCCTCAGCCCCCCCTTGTTTGTGCTTTGGGGCTGGAAACTTGTCCCAGTTGTCCTTGGAGTGCAGCAGGACAAGGATTTGTTTTGTGTCCCTGCTGTGTGCAGAGCTGAGTGACCCTGACTGTGAGCTCAGAGCTGCACAACCCTGGGCAGCGCCAAATCTAAAGAACCATGAAAATTCCAACTCCAGGCATCAGAGGGAGGGGCAGAGCAGGGTGGGGAGGAGGCATGGGACACACCCAGGGCTGCTGAGGCTGCTCCATCCCCGCAGATCTCGGATGCCCTCATCAGGAGGGTGCACCTGACCGAGGATCAGTGGGGGAAGGGGACGCTCACCCCCCGCATGACCACGGACTTCGACCTCAACCTGGACAATGCCCCTCTGCTCCAGTCCATCCACCAGCTCGACTTTGTCCAGATGAAAGGTAAGGATCTTTCCAGTGCCTTTCCAGAGCTCAGCTCTGCTCCTGCTGGAAGTTTCCCTGCAGCTCATCCCACGGAGAGGGCAGGAAAGGGGAGTTTGTAGGGCAGGAAAGGGGAATTTGTCATCTCCCAGCAAGACTGAGCACCCCAAAACCCTGAGTTGTGCCCATTCCTGTGTGTTTTGCATCCCTGGGCTGAGCATCTGCCTCTTTGTCTTGGATCCCTGGGCATCTGTGTGCCAGAGCAGGGTGCCAGCAGCTTGGCTTTGCCTGGGAAAGCACTCCTACTGCATTAAAAAGTTATTAGTGCATTAAAAAGTGCTCTGACAAAGGTATTAGTGCATTAAAAAGTGCTCTGACAAAGGTATTAGTGCATTAAAAAGTGCTCTGACAAAGGTATTAGTGCATTAAAAAGTGCTCTGCAGGTTGAGACCTCTTTTTTGAGAGCAGCATAAGGCTTTTCCCAAACCTCTCCTCACATCCCCACGCTTGTTCAGTGCTGAGCAGCATCTGTCACAGAGCAGATGTCCCTCCAAACAGAGCCAGGTCACTCAGCTTGGGCTCTGCCCTCCCTCTCCTCACCTCAGTGCTGGTTTAGTTCATCATTTTGGCTTTAATTCCCTCCTTGTTGCCCATTCCCTCTGTGCTCCTTCTCCTGTCCCACCAAGGGCTGCTGCATCCCGTGAGAAATTTGGGGTTTGGCAAGCCCAGGGAAGCTGACAAAGCTGCAGAGGGGCTGTGACCCAGGGAGGCTCAGGAGGACCCTGAACATGGGGCTGTGCCTTCAGCTGCCTCTGGCACTGCTCTTCATTCCCATCACAGAATTCCTGGAACTCCCTGGAATGAATCCCTGGCCCAGGAGCTGTCTGCACACACCAGGGTGTCTCAGTGGCCAGGGGCAGGAAGGATTTTGGCCACACTCTTCCTCTGTCACCCCCAGGAGCATCCTCAGCTGATGAGGCTGGCAGCAGTGAGGAGCTGCCCGTGCTTGCTCTTCGTTAGCTGGGCTGGTAATTTGAAATGTCAGGAATATTTTTGGATAGCAAACCCAGGCAGGGCTGGATGGCTGTTTCACGTTCCTGTGTTCCTGCCCTCCCTTCTGCAATTTAGCCCAGAGGGTTATTTTTAATTAATAAGAGCAAATCTGCTGCTGGTTCAGCCGCCCACCCTCCTCTTCCCAAATCCCTCCTCCTCCTCCTCCTCCCAGCTCACCCTGGCTGTGGAAATCAGCTGTTGGCTTTGTAGACTTGCAGGAGGTTGGGTTTGGATCCCAAATCTGTGTCACAGCACCAGGGGAGGGAGGGCAACAGTGAGCAATAGGAACAAGGCATCCCACCCTCACTGCCAGGATCCAGCCCAGGAGGAGGGGGAGTCACAGAGGGTGAATGCTGAGCCTCTGCCAGCAAGTCCAGCTTTTTCCCAGGCATCCATGGCTCCTTCCCATCTTGTCTGGGTTCTCCATGCTTATTTCCACTGGCACTTTGGGCAGTGAGGATGAGGAGGGTGGATGAGCAGCTCTGTTGAGAGAAGTGTCAGGGCACCTCTCCCTGTCAGGCTGTCACTCTTCCCGTGCTTTTCAGAGCAGGAATGGGCTGTGGGACACATGGAGATGCCCAAACACAGCAGAAAACAGCCTGGCAGTCCTTTCTGTCCCCTGTGCAGCTGATGGGAGCCCAAGGGGACACTCAGCACCCCCAGTTTTATTGCAGTGAGTTTATTGAATGGAAAAGCAGAGTTGTAGATAAGTCCAGATCCAGAGTTCTGCAGAACCTGTGGGAGAACATGCCAGGTTTGGAACTGGCTGCATGAAAGCTCCAGGCAGCTCCAAACAAGCACATCGTGCTGCCATAATTCTCCAAAATTAATTAGAAAACAAGGATAAAACAGAAAATCTCAACCACGCTGTTGGGGAGGTTAGAATTTGATGGAGCTTGGTGGGAGAACAAATCCCTCCTGCTTCCTCACCCACCCCTTGAGCTGCCTTCCCACCGAGGCACTCAACGCATCCCCCCCGGGGTTGCACTAATTACACTAATTGGTGATTAGTCTCCTCCCCAGTGCCGGCCCCGCCCATCCTGCAGCTGGAGGAGTGCTGCACACACAACAACAGTGCCACTCTGTCCTGGAAGCAGCCCCCTCTGTCCACGGTGCAGGTGGAAGGATACATCCTGGAGCTGGACGATGGCAACGGAGGCCAGTTCAGGGTAGGTGCTGGGAGCCAGGCCTGTGGGAAAGGGTTGGAAGTTTTGCCTCCAGGGGATTCCCTGCCACAAAAATTTCTCCTCGTGGTGGTTGTTTTTTTTGTAAGTCTTCCCTTCCTGGGGTGCTCAGGGAAGAGGGTGGTGCAGGGAAGCTGTGGGGTTTTGGGGGTACGGGGTGATTTGAGGAGTGAAAATGACTTTCCAGTGGCCAAGCTGGCTTGGAAACTCAAAGAACAAGTTGGAAGTTCTTGTTATCCAGAGAACCTGTGGCTGTCCCTGGATCCCTGGAAGTGTCCAAGGCCAGTCTGGACAGGGCTTGGAGCAGCCTGGGATGGTGGAAGGTGTCCCTGCCCATGGCAGAAGGTTGGAACAAGATGACTTTAAGTTCCCTTCCAACCCAAACCATTCCATGATTCCATGAAGCTCCATATTTTTGAGTTGCTGAATATTTCATGCAAGGTCTACTAATTGCCATGAAAGCCTCATGGTTTGCCAGCTGCCAGCAAGCAGAGGTGTTTAAGGCCTGAGGGCTTTTAAATTGCTGTAATTACACAATTAAAATATGATTTTTCTCTGATCTGACACGCCAATAATTATCCTGGCATGTTCCCATCCACTGAGAGCCCAATGCACTCTGAATTTATCCACGAGGAGCTCAGGCAGGCAGGAGCCAGAGGCAAAGGAGAGGTGATGTGGGTGGGACCTGGAGAGAAGGGAGCAGGAGGTTGGGTATGGAGAGAACAAGGTCAGTGCTTGCTGCTGATATTCCTCCTCAGTCTCCCACCCATCCCTGTCCTCTGGCACTGGGAGCCATTCCCTGTGTCCTGTCCCTCCATCCCTTGTCCCCAGTCCCTCTCCAGCTCTCCTCGAGCCCCTTCAGGCCCTGCCAGGGGCTCTGAGCTCTCCCTGGAGCCTTCTCCTCTCCAGGGGAACATTCCCAGCTCTCCCAGCCTGGCTCCAGCCCTGGGAGCAGCTCCAGGGCCCCCTCTGGACTTGTTCCAGCAGCTCCACATCCTCCTAATGTTGGAGCCCCAGAGCTGGGGGCAGAACTCCAGGTGGGAATCTCAGCTGAGCAGAGCAGAGAGGCAGAACCCCCCTCACCCCCTGCCTGCATCCCAGGGAACAAATCCCATTTTTCTCAGCCTTAACCCTCTCCAGCACTTCCAGGGAGCAGAGCAGGGTGGGATCCTGTGCATGCCAGGCCCCTGGGGCTGTGTTCCAGGCCTGGCAGTGGGGTTTTCCAGCTCTGGGGGTGGCACTGAAGGAGGTGTTGCCTTGCAGGAGGTGTATGTGGGCAAGGAGACCATGTGCACAGTGGATGGGCTGCACTTCAACAGCACCTACAGCGCCCGTGTCAAGGCCTTCAACAAGTCAGGAGTCAGCCCCTACAGCAAGACCCTGGTCCTCCAGACTTCTGAGGGTAAGGAATTGCAGCAGCTCCAGCCTGGACATGGCTCAGGACAGCCTGGCTCAGCTCCACTGGCCCTCCCTGAGCAACCCCAGCACTGACCAGAGGAGGAAAGTTGTGTCAGGAGCCTCCAACAGTGCCAGAATTTCCCTCTCTCTCCCCCTTTTCCTTTGCAGAGGATGTTCTTTGGGGAGGCACAGGGAGGGGTGTTGAAATTTGGGGTGATGGGACACAGAAAGGGAAGCTGGGATGTTTTCACTGGTCCCATTTAAAGCAAAACACTTTCCAGCATTGCTGCTGAGGGCTGTGCTTGACTGCACAATGCCATAACCACAGGGCTGAGCCCTGGCAGGGCAGGGCAGGGAGCAGAGGGAGCATGGAGCAGTGTGGGTGTCGTTCCAGAGACAGGGATGTGCAGGAGCCCCGTGGCATTGTCTGCATCTCCCCCACACCCACAGGCACTCAGAATATTAAACACTCCCTTAGGCTGCAGGGGGATCTCCCTGCCTGGCTTTAAGTACATTTGTCACACCAGGCACTTAATCCATGGTGGAAAATTGGTTTATTCCTGACATGCAGGTGGAGAGTGGCAGGGCTGGCTCTGAGGTGGGAGCCAGGAGCTGCAGCTGTGGAGAAAGGGATCAGCCCCCACAGCCAGGCACAAAACCCTTCTTGGGGAGATTTCCACGCTTCTGGAATCCCTTTTCCTTGCTCCCAGATGAGAATCTCTCTTTTCCAAGCCGTGTGAGGATTTTTTTCACAGCAGCATCCAGCTGGCTGGCAGCTGGGATCAGAAGGGAACACACACAGCTCCTGGGGCTGCTGGTGGGCTGGAAGGAAGGTGAGAGCTTTCCTGCCACAGAGCAGCCCTGAGGGCTTGGAGCAAGGAGAAAAAATGGGATTTTTGCTGGAAAAAAAAATAGAAGACAAAAGCAGAGCAAGGCTATGCAGAGTGTTTCTCTTGCTGCCTGCAGGAGGTCACCATTCCAGTTTGGAAGGGGCAGGTTTGGAAGGCTGGGTAGGTCAGCAAGGAGTGGGATTCATTCAGAAGCAGAGCAGACAGCAAAAGTGTGACAAACTTCTCACAGGAGAGGCAGGGAGGTCTCAGCACAGCACAGAGGGCTTTGGCACATCTGTCAGAGACACATCAGTGCCTCCCTGCAACCTCTGCACCAGCAGCAAAGAAGCTGCACAAGTTTCTCTGCAGATCCAGGGATGGGACAAGCTGGATCCAGCCCAGGACTGCTCCCAAAGCCTGCAGGTCAACAACTTCCACTCCAGCCTCAGCAGGAGAAAGCAGAGCTTTGACTTCTCATCTCATTTGTGCTTCACACAACACCTTTGAGACACAATTTCCTCATCAAAACCAGTTGGGCTTTAAGTTCTCCCAGCCAAGAGTTTGCAGGGCCCCCACTATGATCTTCCCAGCTTTGATTTCCTCTCAGAGGTGTTCTCACCAAACTCAAGCCCAAAACACAAAGAAATCTGGGAGAAAATAGCTGCTTGTGGTGCCAGCAGGGCCATGCTTGGGGCTGGTGCTTGGTCTGTGCCACCAAGGAGAAGTCCCTCACTCCTTGGCTGCATTCATTCCTTCAGCCTTTTCACTTGAATGAGCCTTTGCATTTGTTATTCCAGCACGAAAGAAAGAGGGAGGAAAAAGTCAAACGGGCCTGGAGCATTTTGTGCTCTTAGAGCTCTTTTGGATTCAAAGAGAAATCAATCACATCTGTGTGTGCAGCTTCCGGATATCCGAGCGACTCGCTGAATGGAGCTGCCTCGCACATCACAGCCCTTGGATAGGCTTTTATTCCTGCCTTTTGCAGCAGCATCAGGCCTTTTTAAGAGCTATTTTGTCTGAAGTAGGCTTAGCTTTTTTTCCCTTCAGCCAAGCTCTGCAGCTTCCTGCAAAGTGGTTGTGTGGGAAGGGAGGACAAAGGAAGGGACAGGCTGGATGTGAAGGGAGCATCTCTCCGAACGTGGCTGTCCTGCTGAGGAATTCTGGTGTTTAAGAGCTGGTTTGTAGTTCTGGGCTATGAAATCTTCATCTGCAGCCTGTGGAAGGGAACTGAAGCCTTTCTTCTGCTTTCTGTGAGCCCAAGGTCTTGTAGGGCCTCAGCATCTGAGGAAGACAAGGATGAGAAGGAGGGGATGTGTCTGGGGTTCTCTGGTCCTCCCCAGCCAAACAGCCACAGGGAGCCAGGCAGCACCGGTGGAAAATCCCATGGGAAGGCAGCACAGGCATGAATCTACAGCAGGAACATCTTCCCAGCCTGTGGTGAGAGGCAGCTTCTGCTCATCCCAAAGGAAACTATGGCAGGTCACCCTTCAAAGCTGGTTCCTGGTGCCACCAGCAGGATGAGGTGGTTCCTGGCTGGGAGAAGGTCTGTGCTCCAGGGCTTGGAGATTCCCAGGGATGAAGATCCCTGTCACCAGCACAGCCAAAGGGCAGCAAGGGTTGAAGGTGACGTCCTTTCCTTGAACTGTGTCCCCTGCTGAGATGATTTGGGGCTGTTCCACACAATCCCTGGGAGTGTCTCTTGCTCTGTCACAGCTTAGCCAAAGGCTCCAAGGCTCTGCCTTAAGCTCTGTTTCTCCAGCACCTGAATGAAGCTCAGCTGTGGGTTGGGAAGTGAGTTTGGAAGAAAGTTTCCAAGGTGAGTCAGGGCACAGACATGTCCCAAAGCTTAGCTGGTGGCAGCCCTGCTTGGCTGTCCTGACCCCTGGGAGACCTGGGGTCTCTCCCAGCCTCCCCCTTCTCCTCTTCCCTGAGCTGGGCAGTCCCTGCTCTCCTGTTTTCCCTTATCCAGTAGATTTCTCCTGCTGCCCTCTTTCCATGTCCAGCAAGCTGGATGTCAGGATGAAGGACCAACTCACTCCAGGTGGAGATGAAGAAATGGAGCTCGGCAGTGCCCCCCAGGCTTCTCTCCAGGCACTGAGCTTCCACCTCCCTTCCCCAGCCAAGCCAAACACCAGAACCTTTTCCTTCAAACCCAGCTCCTCATCTGGAGCCAAACTTTAAATCCCTGCCCATCCATGGAGTGACCCTGAGCAGCAACCAAGGCTTTTTATCCAGCAGCTTTTGGAAAGGGTGAACAACCCAAGGAGGAACAGCCTGCAAGGAGCTACAGGGATGTGAGGGGCTAATCAGGGAGAGTCATGGGCACAGCTACTCGTGGTAGTAGTTCCTCTCACTCTTGGTAGGGTTAGAAGCTGTTCCTCCCTAACTCTGAGCTGTGTTTATTGACTGTTGTGCAATAATTTATCTCCTCTGACCCCACTGACGCCCTTTGCTTTCACAGCCTCGGCCACAGCAGCAGAGTTGCAGAAGTTACAACCCACCATGCAAAGAATCATTCCCTTTTTTACCTGCTTTAACACAATTCCCAGCTCAATCCATACTCACAGCAGAGCTGGGAAGGCTGGGGGATACAGTGCGAGCGTGTGGATGATGGATTCTACATTTTCATGTTAACATAATCCTGGGAAAGGTTAGGGAAGAAATTGCAGGAGGTGGCCGTGGTAGCAGGGAACAGAAACCAATGACCCAAGAGGTTCCCTCTGCTCTGACATTTTTGCTGTGAATCCCACGAGTTAAATTCTTGCTGTAAGGCTCAGATGTGTTTTGACAGGTACAAAGGGATACCAAGAACACAACCTCCTGAACAACCCTTGAGTAAGGTGGGTGCTTGGTGGTTCTTAGGGTGATGGAGCTTAGCACAGCCCTGCAAAATGTCACCAGCTGAGTTTTCCCCCTCCCCGATTATTGTGCACAGAAAGGTTTGGGATGTGTTAAAGCACGATGGGATGTGTGCATGGTAACCTGTGAATTTTTTTAGGTGCCTTACTGTGAAGAGGTGCAGGTGCAGGACCCCCCCCCCAGTTGAATTTGTCACGCTGACACGGGGACACTTTGGAAGACGAACGTGTTTCCCTCGCTGTCAGGCTGCCCTGACACAGGGACACTTTGGAAGATGAACGTGTTTCCCTCGCTGTCAGGCTGCCCTGAGGGGTCTCTCTGGGCTGCCCAGCACCAGAAATTCCCGCCCTGCCGTGGGAGTGGGGTCCGTGCCCCGCTCCGAGGCGCGGCTCGGGCTCGGCAGCGACGCCGCCCAGCAGAGACCCCATTTCTGATCTGTAGTTTGCATTGATCTTACGTTTAGACACGCAGTCAGAAGAACAGACCCTCCCTTTTCCAGTGCCTTTGGAAAGATCGCAGCTTCGTAGAATGAGTCCTTTCTCCTCCACCCTTAATCTGCAACCCAGCTTCTCGGGGAGATCCTACTTTGAGCTAAGATCTTCGGCCCACCAGCTGAGCTTGCATTCTTCCTTACAGTCCCTGAATTCAGCCGGTGAGCTGAGCACCTCTGGCGTTGCCTCTTGGTCTGTGCTTCTGGGCATCTCCAAACTCTCTGTTTGTTCTGTTCCGTTGTGTTTGTTTTGCCCATGACATGCGGGTGGCAGCGGGAATTCTTTCTGTTTGTCAGGGGCCTGCTCCTGCCGCCCAGGGCGGGTCAGGGGCGTGGATCTCCTGGGCTGTTCCAGCTGTGCCAGTTTGAGCTGTGGGGTGATGGAGCAGCACAGTAATTCCTTACCTGGGTGCTGCTCTTGGCAAGGCTGAACCCTTTTGGTGATTATGAGTTCCCAAATGGTTTGGGTTAGAAGGGACCTTAAAGCTCATCCACTTCCAACCTCCTGGTATGGGCAGGGACACTTCCCTCTAGAAGATTCCTCATTGCTAGTTTGTGTTGAGCTCCTGGCAAGGGATAATCAGAAAAGACATTCCCTGGGTGAAACATATGGGAATATCCCCATGCTTTCCTTTCCTAATACAACCAGGAAACGCAGTCTCTGCTGGGAGATTTGAACTGTGAAATTAGCTTGGTTGATTAAATCTAGACCAATCTAGTTTTAAATCTAGAAACCAAATCTAGTCTGGTTTCTTAAATCTTAAGAAAGAAGCAAGTCTGGATGCAGGCAAGGTCTGGCTTGCTGCCCAGAGAGACTGTGAACTCCCCATCCCTGGAAGGGTCCCAGGCCAGGTGGGACAGGGCTTGGAGCAGCCTGGGATAGTGGAAGGTGTCCCTGAGGTGATTTGTGTCCCCTCCAACCCAAACCAGTTTGGGATTCTGTGATTCCAGCTCACAGCCTGACTTTAGGGCCTGGAGACGTGGGCTCTCTTCTGCTCAGCTTTGAGCACTGGGCTCAGCTTTTCCAAACCCAGATGTGATCATCCCAAAGCCGTGTTTCCTGCAGAGCAGAGGACACCACTCCTGTGATGCCTCGCTCGCCCCACACGAGCGCTTCCTCCGGATCTGGAATCGTGGGCTGTGGTGGGATGTAGGCAGGTCAGGCAGAGTGAGGGATGGATTTGGGCAGCCAGCCAGGAGCCACAGGCACAGGGATATCTCTCAGAGCCGTTTTCTAACCAGTCTTTGCACATCTTCTGTTGCTAAAGATCCTGGGCCCTGATTCTTCCACCGCTCTGGATTTACACCACTCCAAAGGCGTTCGTTCATTCCCGGCTTTCTCCGGTGCAAGCCCTGGAAGAATGGGGGCCCCCGATTGTTTGACTTCCATCCCATAACACGGAATGAGGAATGCTGCAGCATGACCCTTGCCAAATAACCAGGGTGGGGGGAACCCTGCAAACTTTCTTTTCTTTGTGCTTTTTATGTTTGATTTCTCATCGTGCTGCTGTGAGCTGATGGCTTCCAACGCTGTTTTGTTACGGACGTTCCTTCCTTTGTGTCCGGTGTTCCGGGGCCCTTCCGTGCTGGCCGTGAGCGATTCCCGTGTGTGCACCATGGACCTCCTGCAGCCCCACTCTGGGGTGGGGGGGACAGGGGAAAACGGGGTCCTGAGCACCAAAACAGGGTCTGTGTGTCCCTCATGGGAACTTGGAGCACAGCGATGCGCGGAGACCTGGAAAAGCGGTGTTGGAGTCGGGACACGGGGCAGGATTCATTAAAGCAGCCTCAGGAGGAGCCTCTTGGCACAGCACGGAGCACAACCACAGCCAGGTGCTTTCCCACCAACACCCAGGGCAGGAGGGGGAAAAGCAGGCTCAGAGCTGGGCTGACCCTGAAATCCAGCACCTGTGTGAGTGCTGTCCCAAGCAGTGCCAACAGGGCCTTGTGTTGGCATCTCCTCCTGGTCAGGAAAAACTCCTGGATCAGGATAAGCTCCTGGATCAGGACAAGCCCCTAGGTCAGAAAAAAACTGGATCAGTACAAGCTCCTGGATCAGGACAAGCTCCTGGATCAGAACAAGCCCCTAAGTCAGAACAAGCTTATGGATTAGGACAAGCTTCTAGGTCAGGAAAAACTCCTGGATCAAGACAAGCCCCTAGGTCAGGACAAGCCTCTGGACCAGGACAAGTCCCTGGATCAAGACAAGCCCCTAGGTCAGAAAAAAACAACCAGGACAAGCTCCTAGGTCAGGATGAGCTCCTAGGTCAGGACAAGCTCCTGGACCAGGACAAGCCTCTGGATCAGGACAGGCTCCTGGACCAGGACAAGCTCCTAGGTCAGAAAAAGCTCCTGGATTAGAACAATCCCCTAGGTCAGGAAAAATTCATGAATCAGGACATGCTCCTGGATCAGAACAAGCCCCTAGGTCAGGACAAGCTCCTGGATCATTCCCTGGCTCCCATGAGGTGCTGGCAGCCAGCAATCAGGCACAGGAGCATGAAGGGCACTCCAACACATCCTGCCCATGCAGCTGAGGAAGCTACAGCCCTTTGGGGCTAGCAGGGGTCTGAGGCAGGTGTCAGCTCCCAGGGATCCCCTTTCCAGCTCCACTCCCAGCCAGACCTCACACCCATCAGGAGCTGCCTTTTCCTCAATCCCTGTCCGTATAGGAGTGGTTTTTCAGTCAGTTTAGAGAATATTTGCCAAGCAGCCAAGACACTCCACCAAGGCTAAAATTTCCTGCCTCTTTTCTGGAGAAGAGCAGAACAATTTGGCATCCTGAGCAGTCAGACTTTATACAGTCCACACTCAAACTCTCAGGCTGTGTTTGTCACCCCACTCTGTGCCCTCTGGCTTTTAATGAATCAGGCCTCCCGTGGCTGCTGGATGCTTAATTAACAATGAAATGCTCACGAGTGTTTGTCAGGAGGTTGTTGTTCCTTAGCTGTGATGTGTGAAATGTAGTATCTCTTTATAGGATGCAATTTTGACACACAAGGATCGCCTTACTCCCAATTAGGCAAGTATCTTAATTACCATGAACTGGCACTTACTGCGTGTTGCTTCATTCTTTTTTTTGCTTTTTTATCTTTTCTTTGGCAGCTGAGCAGCGTTTCTTGCACGTACCCTGCTTGCAGAGCACTCCGGGATGTGAGAGAATCATGGAATTGTTGAGGTTGGAAAAGCCCTCTAAGATCACGGAGTCCAACCCCAGCACTGCCAAGGCCACCACTGTCCCATGTCCCCAGGTGCCACATCCACACGGCTTTTAAATCCCTCCAGGCATGGGGACTCCACCACTGCCCTGGGCAGGAGGAGAACTTGGAGAAGTTAGGATTCCTGGATGATGTAAAGGCATTTTGGTTTTACCCCATATGGTTTTAAAGAGAAGCCTGAGGTCAGTGCTCTGGAGGTGGCCCTGTAATTAAGAACTGATCCTTCTGCTCTCCTCCTCTTTTAAACTAAAAGAGGGCAGGGTTAGGTTGGATATTAGGAAGAAATTGTGGCTTTTAGGGTGGGGAGGCCCTGGCTCAGGGTGCCCAGAGAAGCTGTGGCTGCCCCTGGATCCCTGGAAGTGTTCCAGGCCAGCTTGGAGCAACCCTGGGATAATGGAAGGCAGTGGGTGGAACAGGATGAGCTTTAAGGTCTCTTCCAACCCAAACCATTCCATGATTCTCAGTGCATATCCCTGCTCATTAAGGCACTTGAACGTGGGCCAAATGCCATGGATGCAATTAGCCCCTCTGCAGCTAATTAAAGCAAGGTGGCTGCTGCTTGCCTGTCCTCAGACTGTCTGCAGGGCCAATCCTGCTCATTCCCCTGGGAGAAGGAGCCTGCAGCCCTGTGGGATTCCCTCCTCACCCCGCACCCTTCTCACAGCCCCATCTTCGCGCCTCTCGCTCCACCCTTATTGAAAACGCCGACAGATCCATGCTCTGGCTGGAGCCACAGACAAGCAGGAATGGTTTCTCCTTCTTTTCCTTACCCAACCTGACTGTGCTGTTTTCTCTCCCGCATGCCTTTCCCTGGGAATGACCACAGTTGACATTAAAAAAATGGTGGCAGGTACGGCAGCGCCGTGTGCGGCGCGGGGAGCGCGGGGCGGCCGCGTGCATGGGAGAGCTGTCTTGTGAAACGTTCCAATAAACCACTCAATCAGTCTCACCAGAGTGTTTTTATTTTTTTATTTTTCAAGCCGTCAGAGTGTTTTTGTGGATGTGTCAGTTCACATTTTTCAGCTGGAGGAAACCACCTGGGGAACAGGGCTGGTGGCTTGTGAATGAATCCCCGTCCCTCTGTCTTGTCGAGGACGTGACACTGTGTCTGTCAGATTTGCAGTAACCAAGTCCTGTGCATTTAAACCAGCAGCCCTACGGAATCCTGGAGGTTTTGGAGCATTTTCCAGCCTTCCCATGAGTTTTTGTCTTTGGTGTGGCTCGTTGCTTGGCAGGGAGGTTTCTTGGTGTGATGTGGCATCTCTGTTAATGAAGACATTTGTGTGTGCTTTTGGTTCCCCAAAATGGCCCTTAAATACACACACGGAGTTTATCTGCTGATCCTCAGTCCCCTTCCCACACTGGCCTGACTGCAAACTAAGTAACACTTGGTCCTGAGAGTAAGTTACATTCCAGGCCAGGCTGGACAGGGCTTGGAGCAACCTGGGATAGTGGAAGCTGTCCCTGCCCGTGGCAGGGGTTGGAACGAGATGAGCTTTAAGATCCCTTCCAATCCAAACCACTCCCTGATTCCATCATTCTGTTAGAGCCTGGAGACCTGGTGAGGATCACATCTCCTGCGAGGGCCAAATTTTAGGAGGCCTTGAGAATCCTGCAAGCTCTCGAGCCGAGACACTGGGAGCCACGGAGCAGCAAGAGCGAAACTCCTCCAAAGTGCCGGCCATAAAACCTCAGGCACGCTGGCAGCCGCAGGAGCTCAGAGCATCCCTCAGTGGTGGAAGTTGTCTCTCAGTGGTGGAAGTTGTCTCTCAGTGGTGGAAGTTGTCTCTCAGTGGTGGAAGTTGTCCCTCTGTGGTGGAAGCTCCGTGTCCTGCATGCAGCATGCCCCGTCCGTGCGGCTCGGCGCGGCTCCGGCGCGTCCCCACCGCGCTAACCCCGTCTCCTTTCTGTGTTCCAGTCGCTTGGTTTTCCTTCGACCCCGCCTCTGCCCACGCCGACATCATCTTTTCCAATGACAACCTGACTGTCACCTGCAACAGCTACGACGACAGGGTGGTGCTGGGCAAAACGGGCTTTTCCAAAGGGCTGCACTACTGGGAGCTGTCCATCGACCGCTACGACAACCACCCCGACCCGGCCTTCGGCGTGGCGCGCATCGACGTCCTCAAGGATGCCATGCTGGGCAAGGATGACAAGGCCTGGGCCATGTACGTGGACAACAACCGCAGCTGGTTCATGCACAACAACTCCCACACCAACAGGTAGGTGGGCTGGGATAGGGGATTCCTCCCGCAGGACAGAAAGTAATGGTGGTTGACTCCAGTCGGCTGCGGCAGGGAAAAAAATGGGCAGCTGAGTAACAGAATAAATGTGATTGAGTAGAAGTCGTTTGTTGTTTTCATTAAGCTGCAGTTATTGATTCTAAGGCTGCTTGTTCATATGTTTGTCGTTATTTGATTGGTTCCTCTGTCTTGTCCATGTGTCCAGCATGCACCTTCCAGGAAACATGACTGTTCCCAGGTTATCTGGGGCCTCCTTTACCTAAATCTTGCATTCTTGGTATTCTGTTTCTCAGGCTTTTCTTATTTTAGCCCTGTTTTTCTCAGTAACTTTGACAGATTCCTGAGGGTTCTGATAACAGTAACAAATACCTACAGGTGGTAGTTTGGCTGGAGCACTTTGTTATGTTATGTAGGTACATTGCTACAGTCAGCAGGCAGAAAAGAATCAGAAGGCATTCTTTGCAATTCATTCAGCTTTTTTATAACATGCTGTGCTAAAAAGGCACATTATTGGTCCATAGGATTGACACCTCTCTCCATTGGTTAAGTAACAGAAAGAGCAAACAACACCTGGGAGAGAGGTTGTTATGGGAAAGGAATATTGTTTACACAAAGTTGTTTTGGAAGAAGGAAAACTGCTGAAGTTTCCCTTGGGAAGAGCTAGCAATTCTCAGCTCAGAAATATCAGGCCCACACTCCTGGACACCACAACCTGTGGCTTTGACAGTGGAGCCTACAGGTGTCCTTCCTGGTCTCCTGGAGGATGTGCCCTTTCCCAAATGGGGATCAGACCCTGCCTGCTTGGTGCTGCCTTGTTCCCGTATTCCTTCCCTGCCTGCCACCCCTCTTTCCATGCTGACTCTTCCTGTTGGCATCTATTGAATTTCTCGAAGAGCCAGATGTAATAAGCTCTGTGAGGGTTCAATATCTCTGAGGGTATCCAGCACCTTACAGAAAATGGCTTAAAATAATTTTGTGAGACAGCTCTTTAAGTGTGTTTTGTAAAGCAAAGGTTTTAATAGAAGTAAAATAACAAATAATACAGAAACAAAGGCCAAGCACAGGTGTCAAAGCCTCTGACACCTTGCTAAGATACCTTAAAAGCACCTGAGCATCTTTGTGCACCTTTATAAATACTTAATAATTTAGGAGGGACAGCTTTGCTGCTAATAGAAGCAGCTACAGATGTTGAGAAACATTTCTAAAGCCCAGTCAGTGCCCCTGTGCTGGCTCTGGGCCAATTACAATGAGAAGGCTATGGAAAATTCTGGTTTAACTTCCTTACATGTTTAGAGGCAAACTGAAACTCTTTTCCTTATATAGAATTATTTGCTTGGGTGTGGAAATGCGTTGCAACAGCCATCCCCTTCCCAGTAACAGCCAAATCCTTACAACTCCTGCAGCAACATTTGCCTTGATCCCTGTGCCACAGCTTCTGCTCCTGTCCCACATGGGACTGGGGACTTTGCTTGGGGAGAGCCTGGGGTCACCCTCCTGCAGCCCTGAGGGCCATTCCCTGATGGATCAGCAGGTTTTGGTGTGGCTGCTGTGGCTCTGCTCCACAGGTCCACGTGCTTTCCCCCTTGGCTGTGTGGCTGTGGCTGCTCTCAGGGTGGCTTTTCCCTTGGGGACATCATGGCTAGAGGAGAGCAGATCCATGGGAGGGTAGAGGAGGAGGTTCCCAGGG
Source organism: Aegithalos caudatus (assembly GCA_013389925.1). NCBI lineage: Eukaryota > Metazoa > Chordata > Aves > Passeriformes > Aegithalidae > Aegithalos > Aegithalos caudatus. Next base: position 262,778 of record WEIU01012091.1, read on the forward strand.
AATGATGAGCATGGCTGGGATGGGAGCAGGTCATGGCCTGGCTCCTGGTGGTGTTCAGCACCATCAGTCCTTGAGCTCCATGGCCTGAGCCAGGAGCACAGGGGACACTGTGTCACCGCCCTTCTCATTGCATTTCCTCAAATTCTTCTCCTGTCTTGTGATTTTAATGAGGGTTAATTGGGCAAGATTTGGTCCATTTCCCTGCATTTCTTGTCATCCCATTCACTTTTATTCTTTTCACTTGGTTTCAGAATTTTTCATCTTTTTTTTTTTCGCATTTCATTTCCTCAAATTCTTCTCCTGGCTCTTTATTTAACTTTCTTCCCTGATTGAAGGATTTTAGTTGGAGTAATTTTGGCAAGATTTGGTCCTTTTCACTGCCCCTCATTTCATCTCTGTTCATTTGGTTGTAGTCACTCCATTTCCAAACTTCTGCCTTTTTTCAGTTGCATTTTTTTAAATCATATCTCCATTCCAGAGTGTTTGTTAGATTTTGTTCCCTGATTTCAAGATTTCATTCCTTTTCCTGAAAGGAAGAATTTCTTTCAGGAAAGGGACTGAAATCTTACAATTTCAATGAGAATTAATTAGGCAAGCTTCAATTCCATTTCCCTGCACTTCTTGCCATCCCATTCACTTTTATTCTTTTCACTTGGTTTCAGCATTTCCATTTTTTCCCTCCCCCCCACAGAACCGAGGGTGGGATCACAAAAGGTGCCACGGTGGGAGTGCTGCTGGATCTGACCAGGAGGACTCTGACCTTCTCCATCAACGAGGACCAGCAGGGCCCTGTGGCCTTTGAGAACCTGGAGGGGCTCTTCTTCCCTGCTGTCAGCCTCAACAGGAACGTGCAGGTACGGGCTTGGTCAGGCTCCCTGGAGCAGGGTGGGACATTCCCAGCAGTGGGAAGGGGTGGCCTTGCTGTCACACTCCCCCTCTGTGAGATTTTTTTATCTTTTCTTCTGTTAAAACAAGGATTAATTGCTCAGGAGATGCTGTTTGTGTTTGGACTCAGATGTTTATTAATTCTTATCTGTGTTACAGTCTCACAAGCTGTGAGCTCCAGCAAAAAAAAAAAGGAAAAATGGCTCTGTCTCTATCTCTACAATGCCTTTTAAGCACAATTGTCCAATTGGGAGATGACACCTATATTATTTTTACTTTTAACCCAATAACCAAACACCCATGATCTGCAATGCAGATTTTTCACCCAATTACAAAACTACTCAAATTCATGAAGAAGAAGGTGAAAAATAAGGGTTTAGCCTACACCCTAAATTCTCCATCTTGCCTTATGTGTATTACTATATACTAAACCCTTAAACTCCAAGTTTTGCACCCTGTGGTATCACACACTTCTATTCAATCTACACACCCACAATCCCAGGGCTGCCACTCAATTTTGGGAGCCTTTTCCACAACCTCAGGTTAAATTTAGTGTTTTCTTGAGGGTCAATGCCTGTCAGCACAGAAAGCCTGGAATTCTCAGTGCCCAGGGTTCCAACACCCCTCGTGCTGCCGTCACTGCAGTAGTTGCTGCTCAGCAGCAGGACCAGGAGGGTTCCTGAGCAGCAAGGGTGGCTTGGAAGGAGCTAAACTTGCATCCTAAACCACCTGTGAGTCTCCAGAATCAGGACAGGCCTCCCTTGTAGCCTCACTCCTCACTCCAGGTTCCTCCCTCAGGGCTGCTGAAGCACCAGGGTTCTCCAGCCCTCCTTGGGATGGGGTTTGAAAACTGTGTTTTGTGGTGCTCCCTCACAAGGGCCTCAGCAGCTCCTACAGCTCTCCCAGGTCCTGGATGGGAGCATCACCAGGGAGAAGGGCACCTTTCAAAGCCTGGGACATTCCAAACCCCTCTTCTCTCCCTCTCTCCCAAGCTCCCAGCTCTCCTGAACATCCCCAAGCGGTGACACCCTGAGCCAGTCTGGTATTTCCATCTTTCATTTCTCTTCTCACTGATCACATCCCTGCTATCCTCTGTCCCAGGGAATCCTCCCCACCCTGGCTTTGGCACATCCCCCCTGCCACAACCCTGCACAAGAGCCCAGGCACATCCAAGGACACGCTGCACGTGATGGATCATCTTGGGGTGTCGAGAATTTTGGCAGGGTCTTCTACAGTGGGTGTCAAAGCTGGAGAGGGATTTTGGAACAGAGCCTGGAGTGACAGGACAAGGGGGAATGGCTCCCCACTGCCAGAGGGCAGGAAGGGATGGGATATTGGGAAGGAATTCTTCTCTGTGAGGGTGGGCAGGCCCTGGCACAGGGTGCCCAGAGAAGCTGTGGCTGCCCCTGGATCCCTGGAAGTGCCCAAGGCCAGGTTGGACATTGAGGCTTGGAGCAATCTGGGATAGTGGAAGGTGTCCCTGCACACGGCAGGGGGTGGAATGAGATTGTCTTTGAGGTCACTTCCAACCCAAACCATCCTAGGATTTTATGATCCCCTCTGTGCAAGGGCAGAGGCACCAAGTGGCCTCTCTAAATGAGGGATCCATGGATTAGGACATGTTCTGCTGTGTCCACCAGGATCTAGGGCTTGCTGTGCTGTCACCAAGGCAGTGACAATTTCCCAGCAGCACTGGGACAAAGGTGTGTTGGGACCATCCCAAACTTTGGGAACATCCTTGACAAAGTGTCCCTCCCCAAGAGTCTCACTGGCAGGGAGATGTTTAATTAGGAAACACTAACAAAGCCATGGTTGTCTATGCTGTGTTTAGAGGTGCTGCTTTAATTTGGTGTGGTAAAAACATCCTGCTGAGTGCTGGGTTTAACTCCTACCTCAGCCCTCTACACAGCCATGAGGGAAAAGGCATTTCTGGAGCTCCTTGGCTTTGTGAGTTCCCCGTGCAAGGCAGAACCTAAATCCCCTGACAATACAGAAATCCCATGGGATGCTGATAAAAGGCTGCTAATTAAGCCAAGCCATTTATTATGCTTCTTCAGAGGTATATGCCTAATTGAAGACAACTCTAATTAGGAGGAAAATCGCTGTATTTTAGACAGTTTTCTTTAAACCTGTATCTGAAGGGGAAAATGCTGCAATAAAAAGAGGAATTGTGCTCTCCTCCCAAATGAAAGCATTTATGGAGGGAACTGAATTTCACCAGTGCCTGTGTGAATGGCCCTGTCCCAACATCCTGATGCTGCTCAGCTTCCCCACCACAAAGCTCCTTCCTCCCACCAGCAATCAGCCACATCCCCTCCACTGTCCCTGTTCCCATCCCCACTCAGCTCAAGGCTTCTCCAAGATCTCCTTCAATGTCCTCACTCACTCTCCTTCAGCCTCCCCCCATCCCCTCCTGTCCATCTCACCCGCACAAAGCCCCAACTCCTGCCATGTCCCACCTCTCTGGCAGCCAGCTGTGGGATTCCTACACAGCCAGCTGGGAATATTTGGGGCTTGGTGCCAGCAGTCCCAGTTCACTCCAGCAGCACAGAAAAGTGAGGAACAAGCCAGACGCAGCCACTGCCACAGTTCTGGGGACACCTGCATCTCCGGTCACGTCCCGCCTGTCCCCTGTGCTGCTCCTGCCCTCTCTGGGGGCAGTGTGCCAGCTGCCATGCCAGGAGCTGTCCCAGCAGGCACGGTGGCACCCAGCTGAGGCCCGTGTCTCTCCCTGCAGGTGACGCTGCACACCGGGCTGCCGGTGCCCGAGTTCTACACTTCGCGCTCGGCCATGCCCTGAGGATGCTCCCGGAGCCGGCTGCCTCTTCTCGGGACGAGAGGAGCCAGCCCGTTCCCTCCTGCAGGACGAGGCCGGCCTGCCCAGCTGCTGGGTCCCTGCCCAGCTGCTGGGTCCCTGCTCGGCCGCCAGGTCCCTGCTCAGCCTCTGGCCGGAGACAGGGAAGTAAAATCAGGAAGGAAGATCCTGGCTTTCGGCCGCCTCCGCTCTCCGGCCTCCGCGCTGTCCCGTGTGTGTGCGCTTCGCTCTTTAGCTCTCTTTGGCTGATGAAGTACCTAGGTAGCCTGAGCTGTTCTCCCGTGTCTGCTTTTAGGTTTGGTTTTCCTGATTTGAGTTGGGGTTGTTTGTTTTTTTTTTTAGGGGGTGGGGGCAGTTCTGTCTCACTTTCCCCTCCCGTGGGGGCCAGCCGGAGGGACCCCACCACGGGAACGCTTCCGCCCACGCCAGCCTGGTTACTTTGCAGGATTCTTTCTTTCCCCTGTGGCCTTTCTTGCAGAGCACCCTCGGTCATGTGTAGAGGTGGGTCCTGGATTACCAGTCAGTCTCCATGTCCTTACCAAAACACCCCGCTCTGTCCCGTGTCCCCCCGGGGCGTCTCTGCGGGGCAGGGGGTGGCCGTCCTGTCCCCAGGTGCTCCGGGTGCTGGCAGGCCCTTGGTCGTGGGCCAGATGCCCACGGGGGGCTCCCCAGGGGCCCCCCACCCCTGGGTGCCACATGCGCCACAGCCATAGACCGGAGAGCCCTCGCCCGGCTCTTTGGAGATTAGCGTTTATTTTTTTATAGTTGCCATATAAAGCCTAGCCTTAAATTCAACTGATAGTGTCCTTCCAATCACCGGAGAATTCATTCTGCAGTGAGGGTCTGACAGAGAAGCCCGGGGGTGGGGATGGGATGGGGAGGAAGAAGAGCTGGCCACAGCCCTGCCACGCACTCAGGAATCCGCGCCTGCTGCCGGCAGCAGTTCCCGTCGGCCTCCATCCCCTGCTTGACTTTCTGGTAATTCAGAGGCAGGAGAGGAACGGTGCCAGCCCCGTCGCCGAGCCGAGAGCGCCTGCATGGCCGCGTCCCCTCGCTTTGGAGGCGGGACGGGCAGCGGGGATCGCTCCCGGCCCGGGGAATGCGACGGGAGCGCCGGCCCAGCAGAAAGACAAGTGTAAATAGCCCATTCCCTCCCAGCGTGCCCTCCTCTAGGACAGTCCCGTTTATTCCCTTGTTGCTCTAGCATTAAGTTTTCCTAATTTATTGGATGGGTGCTATCTCGTTGACTCCCACCAAGGAGTTCCCCCCAGCTGCCGGAGAGCCGTGTTGCGGGACAACGCCGGGCAGCTCCTGGGTGGATTCCTGAGGAGCCCCCGTGGCCGGCTCACCCGGGGCTCCTCTCTCAGCCGTCATTCCCCCGTTCTTTAGGGTGTTCATGGTGCTTCTTAGAGTCCCAGTGATTGTAAGACGTCGTCCCCCCGTTGCGCGATGGTAGCTGCACACAGCCGCTGTACTGACGAGAAGTGTCACGTTTGCCGTTCTAATAAAGGACTTTTACGAGAGAAGGGCAGAGCTCCCGGAGCATCTCTGTGCTTCACTTCCCGTCTCATCCCCACCCTGGTGCACATCCCTCGTTGTCCAGAGGCAGCAGCAGAGAACGGACAGAGCTCAGTGGGAGGGAGGGGGCCATGGAAGCCACGTAAAGGGGGAATTCTTGGCTGTGAGTGTGGCAAGGCCCTGGCACAGGTTGCCCAGAGAAGCTGTGGCTGCCCCCTGGATCCCTGGAAGGAGGGAGGAATGATCAAGGCTGGATACAGAGCACTGTCTCCCCAGGGAGACGAAATAAAGACAAAATGCTAAGGGATCAGTGGAGGGGGAGCCATTTCCAAGGGAACAGCATGGAGTTCTCCCAGGGCCGTGAGAAGGGCTCTCTGCTGGGATATCAGTGCCTGCTCTGTTTTCCCAGAGTGACTCAGGAGAGGTTCTCAATGTGCAGCCTCTGAGCTCATCACGGGCTCGAGTCCAGGGCTAAAGAAGAAAATGCTAATGCATGAAGTGCATCTCAGAAGGATGTTTGTTCCTTCCAGAGTGGGAATGTGCCCAAAACACCGGAGATACAGGAAACTGCATCTTCCCTGCAGCATGTGAAACCAGCCTGTAAGTCATGTACAGCATAGGGAACAGCCCAGGGCCAGAGCATCTGTGGCAATGGGACAAGTGGGAATGGTTTTGTACTGACAGAGGAGAGATTTAGATGAGGTATTGGGAAGAAATTCCTCCCTGTGAGGGTGGGGAGGCCCTGGCACAGGTTGCCCTGTAGCTGCTCCAGCCCTGCAAGTGTCCAAGGCCAGGTTGGACAGGGCTTGGAGCAACCTGAGCTAGTGGAAGCTGTCCCTGCCCATGGCAGGAGGTGGAACTGGATGATCTTTTGGCTCCTTTCCAACCCAAATCATGCCATGATTCCGTGATTCTGGTACTCTGGGTGGAAGCCTGTGCGTGGATCTAATCTAATCTAGCCGTGCCCTCTGGAACTGGGGAGCCATTTCCCCATCCTGTCACCCAGATCTTTGTCCCAAGTCCCTCTCCAGCTCTCCTGGAGGCCTTTTAGACCCTGGAAGGGGCTCTAAGATCTCCCTGGAGCCTTCTCTGTGCTGGGTGAATACTCTCAGCCTTGGCTCCAGAGCAGAAAGGCTCCAGCTCTTGGAGCATCACCACGGCCTCCTCTGGACTCACTCCAGAAGCTCCACACCCTTCTGATGTTGGATCCCAGGGCTCAATGCAGCTCTCCAGGTTGGGTCTCACCTGAGCAGGGCAAAGGGGCAAAATCCCATTTCCTTGCCCTGCTGCCTGCCCTGCCAGGGATGTGCCCAGGACAAGGAAAACACAGCCTGGAAAGCCTGCGGAGCCATGGCCGGAGGAGGAGGAGGAAGAGGATAATTAGGAGGGGGAGGAGAAAGTTGCGTTGGAAGCTCATATCGGACATTTTTGCCCTTGGGAGGAACCGGAGGCAGGGCAGGGCAGGGTCCTGCGGGAAGGGCAGGGCACTGCGGGCAGCCACGGTGCGGGAGGCAGCTGGGAAGAGATCCCACGCCATTTCCAGAGGGCTTGCGGGCAGGCACAGAACAGTGAGGAGCCGGGGGGGAAAGGGAGGGGGCCGGGAAATGCTGCGGGAGAGGGC
>WEIU01012091.1:270211-290995 GCA_013389925.1 Aegithalos caudatus
CAGCCCCGCCGCGATGTCGCGGCCGCTGTCGGACCAGGAGCGGCGGAAGCAGATCAGCATCCGCGGGATCGTGGGCGCGGAGAGCGTGGCCGAGCTGAAGCGGGGCTTCAACCGGCACCTGCACTTCACCCTGGTCAAGGACCGCAATGTGGCCACCCCACGCGATTACTACTTCGCCCTGGCCCACACCGTGCGGGACCACCTGGTGGGGCGCTGGATCCGCACCCAGCAGTACTACTACGAGAAGGATCCCAAGGTGGGAGCGGTGGGATGCGGGGGGGGAGCCCCCTCCGTGCGGGGCGGGGGTGCTGGGAACCCCCCACGGTGGCTCCCGGGTTGTGGCTGGGGTGGGAACCATGGGAACCCCGTGGATGTGAACCCTCTCTCCGCGCTGGAATAGAGGGATTGGCGGGGCTCGGTTTTTCACGGATTTAGGGCCGTTCCGGTAACTTTTCCGAGAGGAGGGACTGGACTTTACCAAGCGAGGCCACTGTCCTTTGCTTTGCAAAACAAACAGAGCGCGGCTTGGCCGGCAGCGGGGTGCAGGGCATGGGAACGCCGTTTGTTGTCCCGCGGCGCCGGCGTGGGTGCCGTCTACCAAAACCAACTCCAAAGCCTTCCCGGGGGAACTATTGGAAAGGCTTAAAGGCACCCGAAGCCAACCGCAAACAGGTCTTGTTTAACACGAGTGATGCCGAGCGTGAGAGATCCGGTTTGTGCAGGAGTTGCTGTGCTGCTGCTCGTCCCGCTGGCTTGCTCCGGGCTCTGCCGCGGGGGGATTAAGCCCTAATCCCTCTCCTGACACCTGGATGTCCCTGTCGGCATCAATTTCCTCCCTGCCAACACCTCGCTGGGACCGTGCCAGCCGCGGTAGCTCAGCACTCCCCCTTGTTGTGTAGGGGTGAGAAAAATGAGCTTCTTGCAGGGTTTGGAGTTGGGAATCTCCCGTCCAGCCGAGGAGAGCTGGGTGCTGCCTGCCTGGAATCGCTGCTCCCAGCTCTGCTGGAGTCAAACCAGTAAATAAATCCCAATGGATCCTGCCCAGCACATCCTGCCCGTGGCGGGAGCGTTGGAACGAGACGATCTTTGTGGTTCCCCCCCGACCCAAACCATTTGAGGACTCCGGGATTCTATCCCACCTCCATTCCCGGCCCAACCCCGCTCAGGTCCTGGGGAAACCTGTCGAGTCAGCGACTTCTCCCAACCTAAATCCTTCCTTAAAACCTGCCGGTGCTGACGCCGGGGCTCGGCTTACACAAGGCCGGACCGGTGGCATCCTGCGCCCGCCGTGTCAGCGGGAGTGTCCCCTGAGTGTCCCCTGCTCCAGGGGACAACAGAGGAAGCCCCATGTCCCCACAGGCACCGCCTGGCCCCGGCTGCTCGCTCGGTTTTCAGCCCGGAGTGACATCAGGGAACGGCTCCTCTTTAAAGTTTAACTTAGTGCTGCCACCGACGTGCGTGGGGTGACCATCCTGGAGCTGTCCCCACCCTGGGACAGGGCAACGGGGCTTGTCCAAATCAAACAGCCTCTTCCCAGGAAAGAGCAGGAGAGCAGGGCAGGGGCTGCAGGGCCACAAGCCTGGAATGCCTGGTGCAAACCACCCTGCTCTGTTGAGAGCTGGGGTTTTATCACTGTTTGGTTTTGAAATATCACCCAATAGCAGCTTCTGGAATGCAAGGGAGCCTCCTCCAGCCCTGGGGAAGTTGACCACGGGGTGGTTTTCTCTTCCAGAGGATTTATTACCTCTCCCTGGAATTCTACATGGGGCGGACGCTGCAGAACACGATGATTAACCTGGGGCTGCAGAACGCCTGTGACGAGGCCGTCTACCAGGTGAGCATCCCACGAGGGGTGAGGGCTGGACTGGGAGGGATCCACGTTTTCCAGCTCCTGGGAATGTCACTGGTTTGCCACTTTGGCTGCAAGCTGCTCCCTGAGCCACAGGGGATGACTTAGGGAATAAAGGCTGCTCCAGAAAGCCCAGCCTGGGTGCTGTGTTCTGGGGAATGCAGCAAGATCCCGTGTCCTGGAAGGAAACTGCTGGTTCTGTGGATGAGGCTGTTCTTATCCATGATCAGTGGCAGGGAGGAATAAAACCTTGAATTAAGCCCAGCTGGGTGCTGGCACCAGGTGGCACTGGGGTTATCCAATGGTTTGGGGTGGCTCTTTTTGTCCCCACCCTGTCACCTCTTGTGTTCAACATCATCAGAGGTGGCCAGGGTGGTTGCACAAGAGCAGGAACAGCTTTTGTACAAACACTTCAAAGGAGAGGAACTTATTTTGGTGGGGGAATTTTAATTTTTTATCCCCACTTGCTGTGACCAGGGGGCACCAGGGCAGGGCAATGGACCAAAGGTCTCTGCCTGAGCTCCCCAAGGAGTTTTGCATAGGCAAAACCACTTCCTCCTACAGCACCCTGGGCTGGAAAATTTAAATTTCCCTGGAAAAGGGGTGTAGATCCTTCTCACCCTAAGGGGTGATGCCTGCAGTTGGGAGGAAGGGCACCTGGGTGCCTGTTCCAGAGGGTGGAGGTGCTGAGGGAGTAGGAACACAGCATTTGGATCCTGTCCCCAAGGGATTGGGGTGCTGGGGCAGCAGGAAGATGGCATCCAGGTGCCTTCCTCCAGGGAACTGGGGTGCTGGGGATGCAGGAATATTCCACCTGGGTGGCTGCCTCAAGGGATAGGGGGTGCTGGGGGAACAGGAATCTGGTGCCTGCCCCTGCAGGGCTGCAGCCATGGAGAGAGGGAGCAGGGCCAGGAATAAGCTCTCAGAGCCCTTGGAAGTGTCTGGAACCTCAAGGGCAGCACCCTGGTTATAGTTTGGTGCCTTCCACCCCCAGATCTTGCCCATGGCAAGGTCAAGGATGTGAATGTCCCCTGTAAAGCCTGGTAGGGTGACTTTAAACATGGGAAATGGCCCCTGCCACGGCACAGAGACACAGCTGAGGGGGAGAGCAGCTGCTTTGGGTTCAAATCACAGTGTCCCACCTGCAGAGATGGGTCCTGTGGAATTGGGTGCCTTTCCAGCCCTCCTGGAGCCCAAGGGAGTGTGTGCCAATGATGCCACCCCTCTGTGGGACTGGGCACCCTGACAGTCTCCAGCCCCTCCTTTTTCTCATCTGTAGCTTGGGCTGGACATGGAAGAGCTGGAGGAAATCGAGGAGGATGCTGGGCTGGGCAACGGGGGTCTGGGCAGGCTGGCAGGTGAGTGAGCCCCCCAGGTGGTGGGCATATCCCTGAGGGCTTTACATCCACTATGGGAAGAACCCAATCCTGGGGAGTTACTGCTCCAGCCTTTCCAGCACAGAGCAGGGTGGCTGCTGGCCCCAGCTCTTGTCCCTGTGGGGCTTTTCGCTGTCCCAGGGAGAAGGATCCATCTCCCAGGGCTCCAAGGAGGGCCCAGCTCACTGCTGTCCTCTCTCCTGGGCAGCCTGCTTCCTGGACTCCATGGCCACGCTGGGGCTGGCAGCCTACGGCTACGGCATCCGCTACGAGTACGGCATCTTCAACCAGAAGATCCGGGATGGGTGGCAGGTATGGGTGGGGAGGGGTGGCCCTCATTGTCCCCTGGCACAGCTGGAAGTCCACCTTCACCTCCTCCCCCTTAGTTTGGGGTGTACAGACACTTCCCCTCAGCTCAGAGGCTGCTGTTGCTGTGATATTTGAAGTTTAGGAGATATTTCCTTGAAGAAATCCATCCCTTGTCCCTGTCCTCAGCATGGACACTCCAAGAGCTGTTCCAGGGCTGCCTGGAGCAGGTGAGGATGGAGCCATTGTGTCCCTGCTCCTTGTGGAGCAGGGATGGAAGAGGCTGGTTGGAAATGCAACATTAGCAGTGCACTAGGAGAAACCTTGGGTTTGTGCCCATCCCCATGGAAGGCAGGGACACCCCAGAGTTCAGGGCGGTGCCTCCAGGCTCCCCATCCAGATTTAGGGCGGACACTACTCAGAGCATCCTCCCCTTTTCCACGAGAGCTTTTCCCAGCCCTCCTGCCCCAGCCATCCTGCAGGTGGGGGGATCCCCAGGGCTGGGTGGCCCTGTCACTGCTCTGGCTCCCTGTGGCAGGTGGAAGAAGCTGATGACTGGCTCCGGCACGGCAATCCCTGGGAGAAGGCCCGGCCTGAGTACATGCTGCCCGTGCACTTCTACGGCCGTGTGGAGCACTCTGCCTCTGGGGCCAAGTGGATTGACACCCAGGTAAGGGCTGGGGACAGGAATGTCCCTTGCATGGCTTGTCCTGTCATTTGGGGGGGCTCTCCCTGGCTGGCTGCACCCCAGGGATGAGGCCTGCAGGATCTCTGCCAGGAAGGTTGAGCTGGGATGGAAAAGGCAGTGGTGGGGCAAACTGGGGAGGAGGTGGACACAGGGATGAGGACAGATTTGGCTGCTCCACATCTGCAGCCGAGCTCTCCATCCCTGGAAGTGTCCAAGGCCAGGTTGGATGGAGCTTGAAGGAATCTGGTCTAGTGGGAAGTGTCCCTGCCCATGGCAGGGGCTTGGAACAAGATGGACTTTAAGGTCCCTCCCAACCCAAACCGTTCTGAGCTTCTACAAAATACCAAAAACAGCTGCAGCACAGCTGTTTGCTATTGCAGCTCTAAATCAAACCTAAATTAAGCTGCTCCTGACCTTTACAAGCCCTTTTCCATGCCCTGAGCACTCCTGGCAAACACTACCCAGCAAGCAGAGCCACAGGGGTGTCCCCATGCAGGAATACCAAGGATGTCCCCACCCATCCAACCCCGGAGCAGGGACACCACCCTGAGCAGGAGGCTCTGTGGGATGGGAGGGCTCCAAGGGGAGCATGAGGGGGATCCCAGCCCAATTCCAGCTGCCCTGGGGATGTCACAGGTGGTGCTGGCACTGCCCTACGACACGCCCGTGCCCGGCTACATGAACAACACCGTCAACACCATGCGCCTGTGGTCGGCCCGCGCGCCCAACGACTTCAACCTGCGCGACTGTGAGTGGGAGCCGGGCGGGGTGGGCACAGCCCCAGGGGTCCCACGCCTGTGGGGATGGGCAGAGCCCCAGCCCTGCCTTGGAGAGAGGGCTGCTGAGGAGATAAGAAAGGGATTGCACAACCTCCTGCCAGACCCCCAAGATAAGAAAGTAACTTTGCAGTTACGGCGACCACAGAAAGGTCCCACAAGCCCCCAGGAGTTTTATGTAGATCTGTTGTAAACCATTGGCCTGTCCCCTTCCACTCCCACCCTGGTTATCCCATAAAAACCCCCCGATCCATTGCTTCTTGGGGTACCCGTCACTGGCTCCCTTCGCTGGTGCCATGCAATAAAGCTGCCTTATGCAGAATCGCCACATGGACCCTCATCTCTCTTCTTCCTGGGCTGGCATAGAGAGGCTGTCTTACAGGGCATGGGCATGCAGAGCTGAAATCACTGAGAGCTAAGAAATCACTAAAGAGCTGCCCTGTCCCTGCTGAGACGCTCTCTGCCCACTGAGGGGGTGCTCTGGCCCCTAGAAGGCTGTCTCTGGCAAGATACCCTTTTTGGAGTGGCCTCAGCCCCGTGGGTTCGGACTGCGAACCCCAGACCAGCGGGCCCATTACACACCCACCTCATCCCTCTGCTTCTCCCCAGTCAACGTCGGGGACTACATCCAGGCCGTGCTGGACAGGAACCTGGCGGAGAACATCTCCCGGGTGCTCTACCCCAACGACAACGTGAGTTCTGCTGCTTTAGGGAGTCCCTGTTTTAGGGATGGGTAAAGAGTGCCCAGGTGGAGGGGGGAAGGGGAGCAGCTCCTCACTTCAGGATGCTGCAGAGATGTTTTTAGTTCTGTTTCGAGCTGCCTGCAGTGCTTGGTGAGGGTTACTGCCTCTCATCAGGATGTGTCTGTTCCCCTGAGCTTTGCCTGGAGCGAGGCCCTGCTGCAGAAACGTTCCTTGAGTCTCAGGATATAACGTGAAGGCAAACTGCTGAACACTGCTGGTGTTACCTTGGTGTCCCTTTGCAACCCTGGGACCAGAGGTTGTACCTCAAATTGCCCTTTGCACCCCAGCCCTCTTGCTCTGGGAGTTCTTGCCAAGCTGGCACAGAGGTGTAGTGGGACACAACCCTTACCTAGCCACAAGCCAAGCTGTGGAGCAGGGAAAAAAAAAAAAAAAAAAAAAAAAAAGAAAAAGGGAAGCTCTCCTTGTTCTGCAGCTTGTTTGAGGCAGGTCCTGATGGTGTTTTTCCCATTTAATCCTCCTCCAGCCTTCCCAGCTGGTGAGGAGAGCTGGAGGCACTGCAGCTCCAGCAGTGAGGTTGTCTCCCCTGCAGCTTTTCCTTTGCAGACCAGAGTTTGATGTTTTCTGCTGCATGAATGGTGGTTAAATCCTTGTCTTGGAAATAGCTCCTATGGCTTCCCTTCCCATTGTCCTGGTACCTTTCCTTGCAGACAAAAAGTTCAAACCACAGAGAACAGGTTTTGACAATGCTCAACTGGGATTTAACCTGTTTGTCCCAGCACATCTCCAACCCTTGTGCTGGAATCTGGGAAGCAAGAAAAGCTTGGGATTGCAGCTGATGCTGGGGAAGCACAGAGGGATCACACCCTGGGAAAACCTTCCCCCAGGAAGTGCAGTGAATCCTGCAGGAGTCCTGCAGTTCCCTGCTCCTCTGCCCACAGTTCTTCGAGGGAAAGGAGCTGAGGCTGAAGCAGGAATACTTTGTAGTGGCTGCCACCCTCCAGGACATCATCCGCCGCTTCAAAGCATCCAAATTCGGGAGCACGGACAGCGTCCGGACCGTGTTTGATTCCTTCCCGGACCAGGTACGAGCCAGGCCTGCTCTGACCTCTGCCTTGGAGTTATTTCAACACCTCCCAGATGATGCAGATGCTTGTGGGCCCTCTGTGGGGTTCCCAGTGTCCCCTCTGTGTCCCCACGTGCCCCCCTGCTCTCCCAGGTTGCCATCCAGCTGAACGACACACACCCAGCCATGGCCATCCCTGAGCTGATGAGGATTTTTGTGGACATCGAGAAGCTGCCGTGGGATAAGGTAGGGACACCTCACCTGCTCTCCTCCACTTGCACACACCTAACCATGGTGGAGGAGCCAATTTTGTGGCTGCTGGGAATGACGTGGAGCAGTCAGGCTGGGTTGGACTGGTGTGAATTGGGAGGAGCTGGCTGGGCTGTGCTGGTGGGAGGAATGTCGGTGGGTTCTGGAACTTGAGGTGTGACTGAGCACTGGCTCTTTCCTGCCAGGCCTGGGACATCACCAGAAGGACCTTTGCCTACACCAACCACACGGTGCTTCCTGAGGCCCTGGAGCGCTGGCCCGTGGACCTGGTGGAGAAGCTGCTCCCCAGGCACCTGCAGATCATCTATGAGATCAACCAGAGACACCTGGATGTGAGTGCCTGGGAGCCTGCTCCAGAGAGGGGACAGGGGTGTACTGTCAGGATGAAGGGCATGCACAAACTGATGGTGTTGGGTGTGGGGCTGGGGAATTCCAGCTGCTGTTTTGGGAAGTTGATGTGTAAGAAAACCCTCTCCCACCAGCACGTTGCCATCCTGCAGTTAGTGACTGTTGGAGGCTTCACCTGTTGCTTCAGGGACTTGAGAGCTGGCATTTCTTTGCTTCCTAAATGCTGAATTCATCCTGGGAAGGATGATGTTGGGAGCGCAGAGGGAGATGATGGTTTCACCTCCTGGCCTGGCAGCATGAGGCTTTTGCCAAAATGGCCTCACTGGCCAAGTGTGTGTCCCCAAACCCCTCTGTGTGGCAGCTTTTATCCAGAGACACCCATGCTGGGAAAGGGCACCCTTTGGAGGGACTTTGCACCACCACAACAGAATAAAAGCCACCGCTGTGGCTGGTGTCAAATGCACTGGGGACATTGCCATGGCCCCTCCTGGTGAGCCGTGGGCTGGGACATCCCTCAGTGCCACCACCTCCACCTGCAGCACATCGCATCCCTGTTCCCTAACGACGTGGACCGGCTGCGGAGGATGTCCCTGATCGAGGAGGGGGACACCAAGAGGATCAACATGGCCCATCTCTGCATCGTGGGCTCCCACGCCGTCAACGGCGTGGCCAAGATCCACTCCGAGATCGTCAAGACCCAAGTGTGAGTGAGGGCAGGGATGTGGTGGCGGGTCACCCTCGCCTGGGGAGGGGCGGTGGCTCCAGGTGGGCAGGGCTGGAGCTGTGCCATCCTCGCAGATTCGAGGACTTTGCGGCGCTGGAGCCGGAGAAGTTCCAGAACAAGACCAACGGGATCACCCCGCGGCGCTGGCTCCTGCTCTGCAACCCGGGGCTGGCGGAGCTCATCGCGGAGGTACCGGCCTGGGGGTCACTGCCCCTGCCCTGCTGAGCCCGGGGTGCCAGCAGAACCTCAGCCCTTTACATCTTCTGGATGGGTGAGGTGTTGAGGGTCACGGGAGGGGGGGTCTGCCCCTCTGCTCCGCTGTGAGACCTCACCTGCAGAGCTGCCTTCAGCCCTGGGGATTCCAACATCAGGAGGATGTGGAGCTGCTGGAGAGAGTCCAGAGGAGACCATGGAGATGGTCCAATGGTGGGACCCCTTCGGCTCTGGAGCCAAGCTGAGGCTGTTCAGCCTGGAGACGGCTCCAGGGAGAGCTCAGAGCCCCTTCCAGTGCCTAAAGAGGCTCTAGGAGATCAGGAGAGGGACTTGGGACAAGGGATGGAGGGACAGGACACGGGGAATGGCTTCCCACTGCGAGAGGAAAGGGTTAGATGGGATATTGGGAAAGAATTCTTGGCTGTGAGGGTGGTGAGGCCCTGGCACAGGGTGCCCAGAGAACCTGTGGCTGCCCCTGCATCTCTGTAAGTGTTTCTGGCCAGGTTGGACAGGGCTTGGAGCAATCAGGTGTAATGAAAGGTGTCTCAGCCCACAGCAGGGGTGGCAGGGGAACTGGATGATGCTCAAGCTCTCTTGCATCCCAAACCATCCCACCATCAGCATGTGCCCTTGCTCCTGTTGCAGAAAATCGGGGAAGACTACGTACGGGACCTGAGCCAGCTGACCAAGCTGCACAAGTTTGTGGACGACGACCTCTTCATCCGGGAGGTGGCCAAAGTGAAGCAGGTGAGGGGTGTGGGGAGGGGGGCTGCAGGTGGGGGAGCAGAGAGCTGGGCCTGGGGGCTGACGTGGTCCCTGCCCTGGCCCAGGAGAACAAGGTGAAGTTTGCGTTGTACCTGGAGAAGGAGTACAAGGTGAAGATCAACCCTTCCTCCATGTTCGACGTGCACGTGAAGAGGATCCACGAGTACAAGCGGCAGCTGATGAACTGCCTGCACATCATCACCATGTACAACCGTAAGCCACCACGCCCTGAGGGGACAGGGTGCCCCAGGGCTGCACCAGCACCCCTGGGCCCCACATCCCACAGTAACGCTGCTGTTTTCTCCAGGAATCAGGAGGGATCCTGCAAAGCTGTTCGTGCCAAGGACAGTGATCATTGGAGGCAAGGTAAGTTGGGTCAGGACTTGCAGAGATTTTGGAGGAAGTGTCCTGGGGAATGTGGGTGCAGATGTCTCATGGGGTCACATCTCTACAACCTCCTGATAGGAGGGTGCAGCTGGCAGGGGTTGGTCTCCCAGGGGACAAGGGACATGAGAGAGGGAACGGACTCAAGCTGTGCCAAGGGAGGTTAAATAGGATATTAAGAAAAATTTCTTCATCAAAGTGATGGTTGGGCATTGGAACAGCTGCCCAGGGTAGTGATGGAGTCCTCATCCCTCGAGGAACTTAAAAGCTGTGTGGATGTGCCACTTGGGGCATGGGTCATTGGTGACCTTGACAGTGCAGGGGGCATGGTTGGATTTGATCATCTTAGAAGGCTTTTCCAACTTAAACAGTTCCATGATTCCATGGTGTTAAGTCCATGAAGTTGTCCAAGAAGCACTGGAGTAGCACTGGCGCTTCAACCCAAGCAAGTTTGGGCACAGCTTGGACAACCATCTTCTGTCTGTGGACATGGAAGCCCCCAAAAATGTTGTGGTGTAACATGTTGGATTTGGTGATGGGAGCAGGGATGAACAGGTTGTTCTCTGGACATGTGAGATCTGGATGTGCCTCACCTGCCCCTGGCACCAGCCCTCCTGGCTCACCTGTGGCTTTTCTCCCAGGCTGCCCCAGGATACCACATGGCTAAAATGATCATCAAGCTCATTAACGCCGTGGCTCAGGTGGTGAACAACGACCCCACGGTGGGCAGCAAGCTGAAGGTCATCTTCCTGGAGAACTACAGGGTGTCCCTGGCAGAGAAAGGTACCCTGTGGGGAGGGGGTGTCCCTCCCTCTTGTGGCTCCCACCATGGTCTTCCAGGAGGAAACAAGCCCAAAGCTGGTCAGCACGAGCCCCTCGTGTCTGTGTGTTTTGTTGGCAGTGATCCCTGCGACCGACCTGTCGGAGCAGATCTCCACAGCGGGCACCGAGGCCTCGGGCACGGGCAACATGAAATTCATGCTGAACGGGGCTCTGACCATCGGCACCATGGATGGAGCCAACGTGGAGATGGCCGAGGAGGCTGGAGAGGAAAACCTGTTCATCTTCGGCATGAGGGTGGAGGATGTCACGGAGCTGGACAGGAAAGGGTAAGGGCTGGAGATGGCACAGGGCTGCCACCTCAGGTAGCTGGGACAGCACCATTTTACACCTCCTTCCCTCCAGGTACAACGCCCAGCTCTACTACGACCGGCTCCCCGAGCTGAAACAGGCTGTGGACCAGATTAAAAGTGGCTTCTTCTCCCCAAAAGAGCCCAACCTCTTCAACGACGTGGTCAACATGCTCTTCCACCACGACAGGTGAGGTTCTGGGGTACCATCATGGATGCACATGGATGATGCACATGGATGATGCTCCTCAGGGATGCAATCTCCATGGATGGTTGTTGTCACCTTAGTGCCTTTGGGTGCCCAGCCCTTCCAGATGATTTGAGGCATCTCAAGGGCTTTCCTGGCCAGAGCACTGGTCAGCCAGGGGCATTGGGACTGCAGAAATGCTTTCCCTGCATTTCTCTCCCAGGACATGCAGGGTTCTCTACCAACGAGGTTTGGGGAGGGGAAATTTGACCAAAGGCTTTGTGTTGGAGGACGCCTGTCAGAGACAGGATGAGATCGAGGTCTTGAGCCGGTTTTGGGGTTCTTGGGACGTTTTGTGTGTGTGGGGTTGGGGTGAGGCCTGGCTTTCTGCTGAGGCAGTGCCCAGACCCCTCAGCCTGGCAGAGCTGTCAATCATGGCAGCTTTGTCTCGGGTTGTGCCAAGCGAGCCTCTGATTGGCCAATCTGCCAGTCAATCACTGGGGGGCCAGTACTACCCAGCCTCTGATTGGTTGAGGCACCAGAAGCCCCACCTAGGGGTGGGCCCATGAAGGGCTAGGGGTATAAAAGGAGCTGAGGGCGTTATGGCCGTTGTCCTGCCCTGACATTTTCCTTGGGGTTTCTCCTTCACCCACGCTGGAAAAAAGGAGTTGGTAGCTGTGTGGTTTTTCTGTACCTTTCCATCTTTCCCTCTCTCTCTCTCCTCTTAATCCTTTCATGGAGCTTTATGAGTAATATAACACCTTAAGGTTTTAAAGGTTTCCCAGTTAAATGGGATAAGGAAATGCTAAATAAATGCTTAATACTAAAATAATGCTAAGTAATGCTATGATAAGTGGTTTTACATTGAATCCAGTGTTGGGTTTACTCCTTTTGCCAAAGTTTGCTTAATTTGCTCTGTTTTTGCAAGTAAACTTTCGTGTGATTTTCACCTCTTGAGAATATCTGGTGGGGATTTCTCCTTTGCACCAAAACAGAGTAAAGGAACCTTAAGTTTAACCCCTGGATTTAAGGGTCCGGGGTGTAACAGAGCCTCGGATCAGGCAGCCTGCATTCCCGTTTCTCCTGCTCTTGACTCCTCCTTTCTTTGCTGGTACAGGTTTAAAGTCTTTGCAGACTACGAGGCGTATGTCAAATGCCAGGAGAAGGTCAGCGAGCTGTACCTGGTGAGTGCCAGCCTGGGACAGGGTAGGGAACTGGACACAACATCCCATCCTGGAGAAGGGACATGCTCAGAGATGGGATCCAGCCTTAGGACCAACCCCACCCTTTCTCCTTGCAGAACTCCAAGGCCTGGACCAAGATGGTCATCAGGAACATCGCGGCGGCCGGCAAGTTCTCCAGTGACCGCACCATCAAGGAATACGCCCGGGACATCTGGCACGTGGAGCCCTCGGACCTGAAGATCCCCCCTCCCAACGAGCCCCGGGATGCGGGGCAGGACAAGACCCCCAACGGCACCGCAGCCTAGGGCCCGGAGCGGTGCCGGAGCCAGGGGAGACGCGAGCACGTGCGCTGTAAAATTCTCTGCTGTCTGAGTCTCTGTGTTGCTGCTGCTGCTGCTGCTGCTGCTGCTGGCTTTCCCTAGGGGTGGGCAGAAGGGGAGGGGTTTTTATAACGTGAGTGTCCTGTGGAAAGCGAAAGCACGTCGCCCTGTTGCTTGCATTAGGTGCTAAAAAGAATAATAATAAATAAAAAGTGCCATCCGAGTCCGAAGGGGGCTGTTTGCTGAAGGGTGAGGTTTAGGGCTGGGCTTGCTTCCATCAATGCTCACGTAGGAAGAGGGCTGGGCAGGGGTGGGGTGGGCAGCACAGATGCTGCTGAAGCAGGATAAGGGGGTGCCAGGCCCATGTACACCCCCACCAGTATCCCGTGGGATGCTCCCAATCGTGGCTCTGGTGGCCCAGACCACATCAGTGTCTCCATCCTTTGAGTAACCTGCAGCATCCTGGAGGCAGAGGGTGACTTAAAAGTTTCTTAGTAGTTTTTTATTACTTACAGCAGTTAAGTTCAGTGCCACGGAGCGGGGGGTCCTGGAGTGGTTTTGAGGGAGCGTGGGATCAGTGCAGGCAGCAACTGGCATCACTTCATGTTTAAGAAGTCTCTGCAACAAGATGTAATAAATCTTACACTGTGTCACTGATCCTCCTGTGCTGTCAGAACCTGATTTGGGATCCCTGTATGTGGGGCTGAGCTGGGCTTGGAGCATCTCTGCACCCAGGACAAAGAGGAAGGAGCTGGTGTCCCCAGAGCCACCTCCCCAAGCCACCCAGGCTGAGGACAAGCTCAGGGCAGTGGGGAGCGACTGAAGTTCAGAAAGTGATGCCAGCAAACACCGTGGGGAGGGGAAGGAGAGGGGGCAGGCAGCTCTGGGCTTGCAGCAGGAGGCACCAGTGGAAAGGGAGGCCAAGGCTCATCCTGTGCCCCCCCATTTCTGTGCAGCAGCACTTACTTCACCAGGGCAGGCAGCTCCGGGTTGAAGGAGATGTAGTCGTGGCCCAAGCCCAGCTTTTCGGGGAAGGTAATGAACTTCACCTTGGATTTGTCCTTGTAGGCTTCCCGTGCTGTCTCATAGAGCTGCCAGGGGGCAGGAGCGTGGTCACTGACAGAGCAGGGGACCCCAGACCCCTCCTGGGGCATGGCCATCCCCTCTCTGGCCACCTCAGCCCTCCAAAGCCCAGGTGGCAGGTGCCCACCTTGCGTCCCAGCTTTGGAGGCAGGACTCCATCATCTTCTGCGTGCAGGATGAGGAGGGGGCAGCCCAGCACCTTCACACTGCAGGCAGCAAGCACAACCCTGAGGACTCTTCCCTGAGCCAACAGACCCCCAGGATCCTCCCCAATCCCTGTTAAAATTCCCACAGCACCTGACCCCCCCCAGTACTGCCCCTCAGAGCCATCCTCATGCCCACCTGGGTGATGCCCATGCTGCTTGCCCTGGCATGGCAGCACCAAGCACCCTCATCACCCTTAACTCCCAATTATAGGGTCAGCAGGTTTCAAAAGCACCCATAAAACAAATGGATTTTGGGCAGGCTCTGTGTGCTACAAGGAACAGGAGTGCCAAAAAAAGGATGGTAGCTTGTGGACTTTGCTCAATAATCAAACTGATACCTGACATTATGCAAACAAAAAGTCACTTCTGAAGTATGAGTAAGCTGGGTAAACACAGGAGTGCAGGAATTTCAATGGGGTGACTGACACCTCTCCTCATCCAGGTGGTCCTGGCATCATTCCCACAGCCCCTGGGGTCTGCTGTGCCCCTTCCCAGCAGGAACTCACTTCTCATCACTGCGGAAGAACATTCCTGCCCGAGCCATGGAGTCCAGGATGAGGTACTCAAAACCCGGGAACTGCCGGTAGATCTGGCAGGGAGAGAGGTGCTAGGACAAGGCTTGGATTCAACTGCGAGGGGGAACACCCAGGCACTGCTGGAGGACCCCACAGAGAGAGCTTGTCACCAACTGGGGACCCCAGAGGCCGAGCCCCCTCCTGTCACTGCTGGGGGACGCCACAGGCAGAGCCCCCAGACTCACCTTGGTGATGGGGATGTTGGCACCCGCATCTCGGATGTTGGTGTAGGGAGACTCCAGGACCACGGCATCAACCTGGACCCCTGAGGGCAGAGTGAGGTGGGAGTGGGCATGGTTTTGAGGGGCTGTCCCTGCTGCCAGGCTCCTGCCACAGTCCCCTCCCAGGCAGCAGTGGGGCCAAGATGTCCCCATCCCAGTGGGGAGGATAGGGAGGGCTCTCATCTCTTCTGTGGCCCCAAAATCAGGCCAGGGCAGTGCAGAGCCTCAGGGTGACACTGCATGGGGACAACCCATCCATGCTGACCCTTACCTCGCTCCTCCTGCAGTTTCCTTGCTGCGTTGGTGGCAATCCTGTGACAGAAGAGGTGACAGTGAGGAGGAGCAGCAAAGCTCCCTCAGATTCCCCTTTGTTGGCTGCGTTTGGCTTTGCAGGGGCCTCGACCAAGGAGCTGCTCCAAGCCCTTGGTCCATCCCCAGGTGGCACCAGTCTGGCAGCAGTGTCACAGAGCGCAGGGTGGGCTCTGGTGTGCCCCCATCCTGGCCCCTGCACCCACCC
This sequence comes from Aegithalos caudatus, assembly GCA_013389925.1. Classification (NCBI taxonomy): domain Eukaryota; kingdom Metazoa; phylum Chordata; class Aves; order Passeriformes; family Aegithalidae; genus Aegithalos; species Aegithalos caudatus. Next base: position 285,101 of record WEIU01012091.1, read on the forward strand.
TGTCCCCAAGGAATGTCCCCAGAAGAGGATGCTGCTGTTCCCACTCCGTGCTTTCACCCAGTCATAGAGTGCCAGGACATCTGTGGTGAAGCCACTCTCTGAGGGGTGTCCAGTGGAGTCCCCATAGCCTGTGGGGGACACAGCTCAATGTCACAACCCTGGTGAGGACAGGCCCCAAGATGGGGGTCACCCAGCAAGAGGCAGGGGGACAACTTTACCTCTGTAGTCGAGAGCCAGGATGTGGAAGTCAGCAGCGCCCATCGTCTGTCAGAGCAGCACTGAGTTATGTCCTGCTGGGGGATGCACCCCAGGACCCCCAGCATGGCCTGCTCACCCTGCACAGGGTCTCTCTGGGGTCCCCAGAGCCAGCAGGAGCCTTACTGCCAGCAGGTCCCAGTGTCCCCACCAAGGCCACCACTTACCTTCAAGAACTGGATGCGGTGCCTCGCAGCCCTGATGGGGAAAATGGGGTTAGAGCTCAGGGAGACCCCAAGGGACCCTCCCCTCCAGCACCAGTGCAGGTGAGGAACCAGGGTGACCTTATCCCAGCTGGATGCTGTGGGGTGGATGGATTTTGACTTTTCCCTTTATTTTATAGGGATTTTCCCCTGACTGCTGTGATCGGAGACCACCGCAGCAGCCCCAGCCCTCGCAACATCGAGCGTGCTGCTCCTCACCTCAGAGCAGCCATCCTGCCCCGGTGCTGGCCCTGCAACAGCAGCTCAGGAGCTCACCTGGTGCCCCCATTGCCGTGCAGGTAAATAATCACGGGGTGAGCATCAGCAAGAGCCTCCTCGAACCAGCGCCGGTCCTTGCCCTGCGCCTCGGCCGCTCTGCTGCCCGGCACGGTGTGCCTGCGGGGGCAGCGGGGTTACCCCGGGGGCTGCAGCACCACGCTGCTGTCCCACACGGGGTGCTGAGGGGCATCCCGCTCACCAGATTCCAACCGTGACGCCCGGCTCGGTGGTGAGGTACAGGCTGATGGTGTTGTTCACCAGCAGCTCCGGCCGCCGAAAGTCCACGAAGAAGGGGAAGGCCACTGATGGAGAAATCACAGCCGTCATCCAGAATCCAGCTGCTTTAAGACAATTCTCTCTAAATCAGCGGGTTATTTGTTTGAAATTATCCAGGGCCACGCTGAGGCAGGCGAGCTCTCAGCCCTCTGCCGCCTCCTCCCACCCTAATTTCCAGCCCCGCTGATGCTGAGCGTGCCCGGGCGTGTTGTAACTCCAGGCAGTAAACAGGGTCGGCAGCACCACGTTATTAGAGCTTGCAAAACACGGGGAGAAATCCCTCCGTGCCTCCTCTGCAAGCCCACGGCACGCCAGGTGTGGGGTAAGTGCCCTCCTGGTGCCACCCTGGCATGATCCCACCCGTATTTTGGGGGGGTCTGCAGCACGCAGCTGAATCCCTGTGGGAGTTCTCCTGGTTGGGACAGCCCCGGGATACTCACGGAAGTTCAGGTAAACAAATTTGGTGAGCACGCTGGGGAAGAGGCGGATGAGGAAGGGCAGGGAGACGTAGGAGAGGAGCGGGGCCAGGAGGAGGGTGCGCAGCCATGGGAGCCAGGAGCGCCGGGCCCTGCAAGGGAGGCACTTGTCAGCATATCCCCTCCCATCCCAAGGGATTTGGGGTGCAGCGGGGCAGGCTCCCCATTCCCAGTCCCTGCCCTGAGGGTCGGATACAGCTTTTTCCTACAAGGGCCTGAGGCTGATCCCGATCCTTCTGGGAGTGGGAACTGGCTCCTCACACCGGTGTTGTGCTTGGATTTTGGGAATGCAATCAAGGTGTCAGAGCAGCCCCACGGTGGCACAGGGTGACAGAAACCCTGATTTGGTCCCCCACGCCCTCCCACGGAGCGCCGGGAGGCAGGAAGGGCAGGAAGCGTGCCAGGGCCGGGAGCTGCAAGTCAAACCGGCAATCAGGAGACACCGATACTCTGTGACAACACCCAAAGTCCTGGCTGGCACAGACGTGGCCCCAAGCCTGGCATTAAGAGCCTCTGCAATACTCCAGGGACGAGGAGGAAGGTGGGGAAGGGGCTTGGGGGTGATGTCCCCCAGTGCCACCAGCACCACTTCCAGCAGTGCCCTGCTCTGAAGGGCTGGGGGCCACATCCAGCTGCTCTGTGCAGCAGCCAGACACAGCCCCGGCCCCCAGGAGGGAAAAGAAAGCCAAGAGCTGCAGCTTTCCCAGCATCAACATCCCTCGTGGGCTAACAGTGATGGGGTAACCAGTCTGGACATGGGGGATTGAGGGCAGAGGTTTGTGATGGGAGCCAGGCACAGCTCAGTCCCTGGCAGCAGATGAGCAGGGTCAGCATCCCTCCCGCACAAAGCACCCCGTGCATTCCCCGCCCTGGGAATGCCGCAAGACCCTAAGGAAGGATTGCACAAGGGGTGCCAGGGCGAGATGGCACCGGTGCCCAGGGAACGGGCACCCTTCCCGGGACAGTGCAGGATGGCAGGAGCCGTGCTGGAGGCACGGGCAGCTCCTGAAATCCCAGTGATCCCCCAGGCCATGGGTCTGAGCGGTCCCGCTGCGCACGGGCAGCAACGGAACGGGCCAGGAATGCGCTGGAGAGGCCGCAGGGAATTGTCAGGTGCTGCTCTTGGTGTGCACGCAGAGCTCAAGTACCGCTCGCCCCGACCTTGCACAACACCTGCCGCAGGTGAGCAGGTCCCGACCGGGGGCACGGACCCACCCCGGGCACCTGCGACAGCTGCCACGGCGGCCAAAGGGGACAGCAGGGTGACAAGCACGGCATCGGGCTGGGGTGGGACACAGCCACAGGATAGGATCGGGGCCACGGGAGGGTGACACAGGGATACGGCCACTGCACGGGGTCACCGTGGTGGCAGGGTGACATGGGGACACGGCCACAGCACGGAGTCACCGTTATGGCAAGATGATCCGGGGACACGGCCACAGGATGGGCTCGTGCCAGTGACAGGGTGGCACGGCCATGGCAGCGGGGACAGACACGGGGTCACGGCCCCAGCAGAGTGACCAGGCCACGGCGTGGGGACACAGGAGCGGGGGGGTGACAGCCCCAGCGGGGCAGCACGGGCACAGCACGGGGGACAACGCATGAGACGCGACAGGGGACACGGCCGGGGACGGAGACACGCGGCTCGGGGGAGCACGGCGATGTCCCCACGGCGATGTCCCCACGGCGATGTCCCCACGGCGATGNACACGCCGGTGTCACCAGGCCACGCCCGCCTGGCGCTTGTCACCAAGCCACGCCCCCGACACGCCCATCCGCGACAGGGACAGCGACAGCGACAGGGCCACCCGCGGTGTCACCGCCCGCGCCGGGGGATGGAGGGGACGGCGGGGACTGTGGGGGTGCAGCCTCTGTCCCCTAGAGCCGGGTGGGTTCCCGGGGGTCTCCGGCAGGGCTGCATCCCCTTGTCCCCCAGGGCTGGCCGCCTCTAGAGGGATGACATCAGGGATGCCATCAGGGTGGCAGTCCCCTGTCCGCAGGCACCCCAGGAGATCTGTAGCCCTCTGTCCCCCAGGGATGGGCAGGTTTAAGGGGAACCCCAAAAAGTCTGCGGCCCCCCCATTCCCCAGGGACCCCAGGAGATCTGCAGCCCCTTGTGACCCATGGTTGGGTGGGTTTAGAGGGGTCAGCAATAAGGTGACACATCAGGGAAAACAGCCTTTCCACGGGCAAGGAACACAGAGGGAAAGCTTCCGGGTTAAAAAATAGAAATCGTTTTAGAAGTGGTTTAACGCTAAACCTGGCGTCCCTAGGATTTCAGCAGGAAGGGTGGAAACCTGCTGCTGCCTCTCCTCCCACCTGCAGCCCTGTCAGGATGAGTCAGCTGGGCCTTGTCAGGATGAAACTTCCCACCGGGAAAGGAAGATCCCCGTTTCAGCGGAATTCCCTGTGAAACCTGCCAGGTGCAGGAGGATTTGCTGCTGCAAGGCAGCCACAGCTGGGCCATCCCTTGCATCACCTCACCTGTCAGGGGGGCCCACAACAGGGACTCCATAAATCAGCTGTGGGAGGGCTGGGGACAAACCTTTTCCCAGAGGAGCAGCCACCCAGGCTGGCATTTGGAGCTGCTTTAATCCATCTGTCCTCCAAAGTAAGACCAGGGCTGCTTTTCCTGAGTTGGAATAATAGAATCCCAGAATGGTTTGGGTTAAAGAGGCCTTGAGGATCATCCCATGCCAGCCCCTGACATGTGCAGGGACACTTTCCACTGTCCCAGGCTGCTCCAAGCCCTGTCCAGCCTGGCGTTGGACACTGCCAGGGATCCAGGGGCAGCCACAGCTGCTCTGGGCACCCTGTGCCAGGGCCTCCCCACCCTCCTAGGGAACTATTCTTTCCCAATATCTAATATAATCCTACCTCACCAGCAAAATGCAAATCCAAAGACAAACAGGTCCAGTCAAACCGGGGCTGTGGGCTGGTGTCTGCCTGTTCCCCATCAGCTGCTGTTGCAATAAGGTGGCACAAGCCAGCCCCGAGCTGCTCTTCCCATGCCTCAGGGGCACCACAATGGGGGAAATGACCAACAGACCCAGCTGGATTCACAGGGAACAGCTTTTCCTTCCACCCCCAATTTTCCCCCATTCCCAGTGGGTGGGGGGGCTGCAGCTTGGCTGTGAATTCTGATGAAGATGATGGGAGAGGTGATCCCCAGCAACTCCAGTTTGGTCCCCACAGGGATGGGCAAAGTGCCAAGAGGGGTCTGGAGTTCCTGAGGGCTGGAAGAGGCTGGCACAGAGCTCAGGAAGTGCACAGTGCCCACCAGCATGGAGCAAACACCCAAATATTTCTTTCCATAAGGAGCCAGCACAGCAAACCCGGCAAACGCGAGGGTTTCGTGGGCTGAAGGGAAAATCCTGCAAGGGATTTTCCTACAAGGGAATGAGGCAGGATCGGGCCCGAGAGGCGGTGCTGGAACGCGATGGAGCGGTGGGAGCTGGACGTGGGATGGCAGCAGCGAGCCGCGGCCGAGGAGCGGCGGTGCCGCTGCGGCTTAGCAGGGCTCGTCTTTGTTTTGTGCAAAAAATAGCAAACTTCGGGCTTATGTCATTCCAAACTTCTCCCGGCACTAGCTGGGAGATGGGGAGGTTCCCTCCAGCTGGGTTGGGTGTTTTGTTTTTTTTTTCCACAGCGTTTTTTTTCCATTTTCCCTTTGTTTATGTTTTGCTGATTATTTAATGGCTTTTTTTGCTGATTTTTTTTTCTTTTTTTTTTCTTTTTTTTTTCTTTTTCTTTTTTTTTTTTTTCTATTTTATGGCCTTCTTCCCTCTGTCCTGGCCGGGGTGAGGGGGTTCCTGTGCCCAGCACGGCACAGCTGGAAAGACCCCCAAGAATGCAGGAGCAGCTCCCAGCTCCCCTCCCTCAGCTCCCCGTGCGGCAGCCGGACTTTTCCTCGCTCCAGAACAAAGCACCCCATTGTTCAGGGAAAATGGGAAGGAAAGCGTGACGGAGCAGCCAGAGCCAAGCCAGGAGGGTGTTCCTGCAGGAGCCGGGCACCCACGGCCTCGCACAGGGGTCACCCGCTGCCTGCGCAGCCGCTGACCCTGATTTTGGGTGGCTCTGTGCCAGCCCCGGATCCATCGGCGGCTGATGTCCAGCAATCCCGGTGTTTCCCACGTGTCCCGATTTTTATGACAGCGTGGGTTGGTTGAGCCGAGGTTTCCTTCCGCCCAGCTCGCTGCAAATGCCATCCTGGAGCGCAGCTGCTCGCTGGAAAGGGGGCTCCAAAAATAGGCTGGCGGGCTCCGTGTCTGGCACGGCCCCGTGGCTCCCTAGAAACACGCTTTTCTCCCATGGGAAAACGAGGGGAAAATAAAATCAGGATGCCTCTGCTAACAGCTGGTCCTAAAAATGAGTCAGGAATTTGCGCTGGGATGATGAGCAGCGGT
>WEIU01012091.1:293755-354818 GCA_013389925.1 Aegithalos caudatus
CGGGGAAGGGGCGCAGCGGCGAGGTGGGTGCCTGGGGAAGGGGCTCTGGAGGATGGGAGGGGATGCTGGAGGAATGGGACGCTGGAGAGGAGGGGGGGGGGATGCTGGAAGTGGATGGATGCTGGAGGAAGGGGGTGATGCGGATTGGGAATCGTAGCCAGAGGGTGCGGTGGCGGTTTCAGGGGTGTCTGTGAGGGGGTGTCACGGCATAGCCCCCGGGGTCCCCTTTCGCTGGTGGCAGAGGTCCCGCGGGGTGGCAGGTACCCCGCTCGCCCTCCTTCCACGGACACCTCATCCCGGCGTGCGCCCCTGTTCCCGGAGAGATGCTCCAAACGCTGGGAGCGGGTTCTGGACCACTCTCCCCGGGCTGAGCCCTGGAAGCAGCGGGCTGTGGCTGGAGGAATTAATAACAGCAGTTGTTTTGTCATCGGCGAAGCTCTCGCTGTCACCAGGGTGGCAGACAGCATCTGCTGTCTGGTCACCAACCGTGGGCCCGTCTCCCTCGGAGCATCCCTGTAGGGATGGAGCCGAGGCTGTGAGCCAGGAAAACCAAAATCCACAGCCTGGCAGCTTCCAGTGCTGGGATTTTGCTGGCTGGGTGGGTGACAGTTTGGGTGGATCCTGCTCATCTTCCTCGTGTGCTCCCCAAAAACGGAGCCGAGGGAAGGCTCTGGACGCGTTATCGCCGTGATTCAGCACGGCCCGGGTTTATCGGGGCTGGAGCAGCTCTGAGCTCCGCGGGAATTACCGAATCCCTCCTTGCCCGGCGAGCTGGATAAATTACCAGCTCGCTTTGTTTACTTCTGAAATAATCAGCTTTGTGCCTCCACCTTGGGCTTTATCGCACCCGGGGCTCCCCGAGTTACTGCAGAGCGACTCCAGCCCCGATTTGCAAAATCAAACCAGATGGGCGCTTTGTTTTTCCTTATGGAGGGAAGGCTGGGAGTGAAAAGCCCTATTACAATGCAAATACCGGGCTGGCGTGAATATTCAAACCGCTGCGCTGCTTTTGAAGCTCTTTACATAAATTTATAGTGCTTTTATACGCCATCGCTGCTTTGCTAATCTCGAGTGGAGCTTGGTTAACAGAACCGCCGCTTTCTGCCAACTTTGGAGGGTCTTGGGGGTGTTTTTTGGGGTGCACGGGGAGAGGTGGCATTGAGGTGCAAAGGGAAAATTACGAGCGTGGTCAATGGGGAGGAGGACCCGCCAGCTGTAGGGCTGGCTCTGGTGGTGACCCTTGAAGAGCTGGGCGTGCTGTCAAGTGATTTACTGAGGTTTAAGGTGCTTCATTGTCCTTTTGGGTTTTGTTGTTCCCTTTCTCTTCGGTCTCTCGGTGTGAGCCTTTGTGGGGCTGCTGCTCCAAGAGGGAATGGGGTGTTGCAGCGTGGGATGAGCTGGAAATTGCCCCGACACGGTGTGGGGTGGACACAGGGACATGGCACTGAGCTCTTCTCTCTGGGGACCAGGGACAGGATCCAGGGAAGGGCTGGAGCTGTGTTGGAGGGGGCTTAGGTTGGATTTCAGGGAAAGGTTCTTCCCCCAGAGTGTGCTGGGCACTGCCCAGGCTCCCCAGGGAATGGGCACATTCCCAGAGCTCCAGGAGAGTTTGGCACACACTCTCAGGGATGCCCAGGGTGGGATTGTTGGGGGGTCTGTGCAGGACCAGGAGCTGGATTCCACCATCCCTGTGAGTCCCTTCCAGCTCAGGTCAGTCTGTGATTCAGCGCAGCAGTGATGGATGAGATGGTTCATTAGGGGAAGGAGATAATGAGTGTGAGCCAACCTCAGCTCTGGCTTTCCAGCAAGGCCTCCATAGGCTGATTTTGGTGGCTGCTGGGCATCTCATATCAACCCCAGCATTAAAAATTGGGGTCCTGGTGGGTTTTGCCAGCTGTTTCCACATCATCCCGGTTGTCACAGGTGCAGTGGGAGGGAAAAGTTGCTTTAAAGTGCCCAGGTGTGGCCGTGCTCTCCAACACAGGGGGGACACTCCAGGGCAGTGATATCCCATGTGCTGGTGCTTTGGAGGTGGCCACAAGATGCTGCCCCGCTGGGGTAATTACTGCTAATTACCAGGCCCTCATTAACGTCGAGGCAATCAAGAGTAGCAGCAACAACAAGGTTTTCTTCGCTGTCCCTTGGAGCTGATGACTTGCATGGAGGGCAAGGTACCCATAGCACTGGTTAGTGATGAAGCCCATGGGCAGAGCATCCCCAAAATCTCCCTCTTGTGCAGCAGCAAAATAGGATTTTTTTATTGGTTTAGTAGAAAGTGTCCCTGCCCATGGCTGGAGGTTGGCATGAAGTGGCCTTTAAGGTCTCATCCAACTCAAGTAATTCTGGGATTCTATAATTCACACTGTTTACACCCATTCCCCCCCCCAAAAAAAAAAAAAAAAAAAGAGGTAATTGTGCTAATTGTGGTGTTTTTCCTTGCTGATGCCATTGATTGACCAGGTAATCTGTGTCTTCATTAGCTGCAGGCTAAAGTTGATATTGATTCCAGCACTTCATATGCGAAGTGGTAATTGCTGCTTAAGCCTATATTGTTCGAGTTAAATTTAGCTGAGAGTTTAGTCCTCTCAGGCCCCCACATTGTGTGCCGTGAAGGTTATCTGGCTCTCAGGAGGGGGTGGATTTAGAGGCAGGAAAGAAATGCCGGTGAAAACTTCCTCTTCTCATCATCCCGGAGCGCTTTGCTTCCCCGGGGCCGGTAATAAGGAGAACAGAAACAAGGAATAACGCGATGCTGACTCTCCTAAATCCGCACTTCTCGTTGCTAAATGCTCGAGCTGGTCATTCTGAGGGGGGGCTCCTAAAACACCACAGAAGGCCGGCAATAAATCTGAACAAAGTGATGGAGAACCGGGGAGCCCCCGGCTCAGCTGCTGCCCGCCTGCCCCCATTATCCCGGCCGCCCTCCTGCATCTCAGCTGCTGGCCCATCTGGAGCAGGGATGAAAGGCCGGCCTTTAATTCGGGCTTTGTGTGCCTCTGCCGTGTCCCCCCTTCCCTGTCACGGCTGCTGGAGGTGGCTGCTGTGCACGCCGGGGGCTCTGATGCTGCTGACCTCATTATTTTGACTGCTGGGTGATGCCAGCTCGCCATCTCCTCAGGTAGGAGGCTTGGATGGGTTTTATTCTCTCTCCCCTCCCCGAAAGCTGCTGAATAATTCAGGCAGGAGGAGGAGGAGGCATCTTGGGTCACCTTGCTCAGCCGGCTGCTGCCGGAGCCGCCTGCCTAAGATGGAGGTTGTGCGGGATTGCGGGATCGCCGGGCTGCTGGCAGCTCCCTGACTGCAGGTAGGCGACCGGCCTGGGCCCTGGCTGCTCCTTCCCGGGGCTGGGAAGCAGGAATTCCCTTCCCCAGGGCTGGTTGTGTCCCCCCTGAGCTCTGGCTGGGGATGCGTGAGGCTGCCACGGTGGTTTGGCCAAAAAACTCACCTGGGTTGTAGGGCAGGTGTGGCCCAGGCACCTGATGCTCTTTTCCTTTAGGGATTAGGTTTTTCCTGCTGGTTTTATGGTGTCCCCAATGCTGGGCTTGCCCAAGGTGAGTTTTTGGGCTCTCTGCTGTTGTGGCACTGAGAGGGGTGATGATCCCAGTGCTCCGGCAGCAGGGATGCTCAGGGATGTATTGGGAGGTGGCATTTAATGCTCTGCACTAACTGGGGAAACTGGTTCTGGCAGTGTAGCAGTAGGGTCAGGTGCTGGAGACATCCCTGGGGGGGCAGGAGGTGGCTGAGCCTGAAGATAAGAGGTTCAGAAATGGTTGGGAAGCTCTGTGGGTTGGAGTCATCTTTGCTGGAGGCTTGGCTGTGAGTTTTGGGGCTGCTGGAATGTGCAGGCAGGGCTCCCTGGCACCAGGATCCAGCCACTCTCAAGCCCTGTGGGTGCAGGTGGGAATTGGGGTTGCCAGTGTGGGAATGGCAAACAAGTTTGTTGCTTTTCTCCTGCCTTCCACCTGAGTTTTTGGGTGCTGTCTCCTCCTCTGTGCCCCAGGTCAAATGTGTCTGTGCCCTCCCTCCTCCTCAGTGCCTGGGCACCGTGAGAAATCAGCTCAAGAGGGATTTGGGGGGGGAAAAATGGGACAGGGAGGGTGTGAGGCTCAGGTGGAGGGATTGTGTCCACTCCCTGGAGTGTCCTTGTCCGTGGCAGTGCAGGAGGAAGGACAGCCTGGCTGGGCTGTCCCTGTCCCCACGGGCTCTTCGTGCTGCCTGGCACCAGCCCTGCATCCCTCAGCAGATGTGGGATCCAGGGGATGCTCTGCCTTGGCATCTGCTCCTGCAGCCAGAGGAATCAAGGACACGGCTGCTGCAGTGCCTGCCCTGGAGATTTCCTGGCTGTTAGGCTGTGCTGGGCAGGGGTGTGGAATTGGGCTGCAATTGGAGCAGCTCTGCTTGTTCTGGGATGTCCAGGACACAGGGAGCTGGTGACACAGGGAGCTACAGGAACTCTGGATGGGGAGGGGGTTTGGGTAGGACCCCCTGTTTTGGGAAATGTGGCTGACACAACCTGCAGCAGTCACAAAACCAGAATTCCCATGGCTGGCTGTTGTGGGGCCGTGGATGAGGCTGGCCAAGAATTCCAGGGTGCCCAGCTGGGTCCTTGGGACACCAGGTCTCTGCAGTGCCCACTGCCACCCAAGGATGGCGACAGTGCCTGTGGTGCCCCCAGGGTGCTGGCACATCCACAGCAAGGCTGTGTGGTGGCACTGGGTGACACTGCTGCCACCCTGGGTCAGGCTGAACAAGGAAGTTCCAGCCAAATCCTTCATTTCAGATGGGAAATTTCCCTCTCCTCCCCTGCCAGAACAGCTCCTGGGGCTGTTAGCAATGGATGAGAGGGGTGAAAACTTGACTTGGAGGGGAAGATGAAGAGGAAAATTGGGTCTGGGCTTTGTGTGCCTGGTGCAGGACACCAGATTTTGGCTGTCCCCAGGGTGGGATCAGCTCTGCTCTGGGTTTGCTGCCTGTCCAACCCTTCTCTGCCTTCAGCCAGGGTTTGACCTGAAATACCTGTGGGAGAGCAGCACAGGGAGTGCTTGGCAGCTGGGCTTGGAGTTTTTTCCCAACCTAAAGCATTCCATGATCCTGTCTTTGGTGCAGGGGGGTGTGCTGCCCTCATGGAGAGGGTGGGCACCCTGGCTGGCTGTCCTGAAAGGTTTGGGCTGGGGTCTCCTGCCCTCCCCTCCTCAGGCAGAGCCCCACACTTCACTCCCTGCAGCTGCTGAGCTGTCCTTGGGTTGTTTTGACTTCTCACCAAAGCATCACCTGCAACACCTGGGGATCAGTGGAGCTCAAGGGAACAATTTTCCTGCTCCAGCTGAGCCAAAGGAGCTGCTCCTGGAGTCAGAGGGAGGTGGCACAGGGACAGGGATGTGCCACATGGGGCTGGCCCAGCCACCTGGGCTGTCCCCTCCTGAGGGTTTGGCTCTGCAGGCTTTTCCCTCTCTGCAGGCTTTTCCCTCTCAGCCTTTCTGCTCTGTGACTTCTTCCCCCAGTGGGATGGGAGAGGCTGGAGCAGTGGTGGAGCGACCAAACACGGCCCCAAACATCCTTGTGAGCAGCTCCTGTGCCAGCCCTTGGGGTTTTTCTGCTGTCCCAGGTGGTCACCTGCCCCATCTCTTCCCTCAGGTGAGCGTGGCAGGCTATGGGATGGATGAAGCTGAGCAGGACCAGTATGAAGCTCGCCTCAAGGAGCTCTTTGACAGCTTTGACAGCACAGGCACGGGCTCCCTGGGCCAGGAGGAGCTCACTGACCTCTGCCACGTGCTGCACCTGGAGGAGGTGGCCCCAGCACTGCAGCAGACCCTGCTCCAAGGAAACCTCCTAGGCAGGGTAAGGATCTGGGGACATGGAAGGGGCTGGGGAACCAGGCAGGACCTGCATGGGGAAGAGGCTGATGTCTGTAATTTGTGCATGTCCAACGTTCCTGGGGTTCTGGTGGACTCGTGGGGTCTGGTTTGTTCAGCAGGGTGGGCACAGGGCAACTTTCAAGAGCAGAATTGGGGATAACAGGGAAGGGAACTGCTCTGTCTGCCCTGACTGGAGGTGGTCTGGACCTCAGGAGCCACCACTTTAGGCTGATCCTTATGCCCTGCTGTGCTTTCCCAGTGTCCAAGGCCAGGGCAAGTGCCAGGTCTGGTTGTCCTTGTGCTGGGATTTGCCCCATGCTGTGCTGTGCCCCCAGCACCAATTCCCAGAGCTGCTGGCCTGGGTCACCTCCCCAGACCAGCTCACCAGGTGCTTGCACGAACCCTGAGCCACTTGGGATGGGACAAGGACCTAAATCCAGGGCTTGAGCCTGTGATTTACTCTAGCTTAAGCTGTAGTTAGTCTGGTGGGGCCATGTGCAGTCACACACGTTCTCTAAGGTGGAGAATATTGTCCCTGCTCAGGCAGTCACTGTCTGAGCCTCCTTTGTCCACATCACCTGGTGTTGGTGGCTTCCCAAAGCCATTTTTCAGTTGTGGCTGTACCTTTATGGAGTTAAATGCCAGGGCAGTGAGCAGAAGCTGTTTGCCCTTGGGGGATCTGCAGTTCAGGGTGGATGTCCTTGTGTTCTGCGTTCCGTCTTTCCCAGCACGCCGTGCTCGGAGTGCATGAGATCCTTCCCTGGAAATCACCCTGAAATCCCATCACTGTTCATTAAAATCAGGAAAATGTGGAACAGGGCAGCCAGGGCTTTCAACAGACAAGCAGCCATCCCTGACTCCAGTTTCCAATCAAACTGCAGTTTTCACAAACAAAATAATTCCTTTAATGAACAAAGGGATTTTTCCTTCTTCCTCCTCTTCCTCGCCTGCCCTGGGGCTGCAGCTTTTCTGCTGACAGTGAGTGGAGCTGGAGCAGGGATGCATCCAGGCAGAGGTTGTTGACCTTTGGAGTTTTTGTGGCATTTTCTGGAGCACCAGAGACTTTCTGTGCTGCTCTGTCACCTTGAGCCTCCGGCACTCGGATGCTGTTACCAAAGAATCATGGAATGGTTTGAGTTGGAAGGACCATAAAGATCATCCAGTTCCAACTCTTGCCGTGGCAGGGACACCTTCCACTATCCCAGGCTGCTCCAAGCCCTGTCCAACCTGGCCTTGGACACTTCCAGGGATCCAAGGGCAGCCACAGCTTCTCTGGGCACCCTGTGCCAGAACCTGCCACCCTCAGAGCCAAGAATTCCTTCCCAATATTGAATTTAAATCTATTTTCCTTCAGCTTGAAGCCATTTCCCCTTGTCCCATCACCTGGCATTGCTAATTGTGAGGTGGTGGCATAGAGAGAGAAAGGAAGGGCAGATGTGGCTGTCACAGCTGGTCAGGGCATCAAAACATCCCAAATTCCAGGTCAGGCTCACCCCATCCCAACCTGGAGCTCCATCCCTGAAAGCCACAAGGCAGCCCATTTTTTTTCATTCCCCTCTCTGTCTCTGGTTCTCCCTCCCAGCCTGCCACAGGAGCCTCAGGACAATCTTTGTGCTCCTTAGCAGCAGCCATGGCCCACGTGCCAGATTTAATGGATAATGGCCCTCGGATCCTTGGGGTTTCCTAGGATCTCTCAGGGAAAACAGCAGCAAGCACGGTGCTCCCTGAGCACAGACTTGTTGCACCTGCCCCTCTCTGCAGATGGTCCCAGCCTTTGTTTGCCTTCACTTCCAGGGATTTATGGGAGGGCACCAAGGAGGGGGGCAGCGGGGGAAGGTTTTGTCTGCTCGGGGGCAACTCGGTGGGGCCACGTGCTGGTCTTTGTGCTGGGGCTCTGCTCCAGGGAGGAGTGCTCTGGGATCACAGGATTGTGGAATGGTTTGGGTTGGAAGGGGACCTCAAAGATCACCTCATTCCAGCCCCTTCCCTGGGAGCTGAGCTGACATCCAGAGAGGGGCTGGAAGTGCTGTGATGGTTTGGGGATAATGGGGTCTGGTGTGGGGCTGTAAATCCTGCCCTGACAGAGCCAAGCCCCTACAGAACTGTTCTCCTCACACATTGTGTGCAGAGATGATGCTCCCAGCAAATCCTGGGATTTCTGATGGCAGGAGTGAGGGGATGGATGTGGCTGTGCCTGTCTGTCTGCCCTCTCTGTGCCCTTTAATTAGCAGCAAACTACAGGTGACCTGGGGACAGTGCTGTGAGCCTGGGTGATGTGCAGGGATGGGGGGATAAGCCCTGGAAGTGTCCAAGGCCAGGCTGGACAGGGCTTGGAGCAACCTGGGATAGTGGAAGGTGTCCCTGGCATGGCAGGGAGTGGGATGAGATGAACTTTAAGGTCCTTTCCACCCCAAATCCTTGTGGGATTCTGTGATGTCGGGCAGCTCCAGGGCCTGTCCTTGGCGCTGTCCTTGGGCAGGGATGGGGAGCTCAGGTTTCACCTGCACCACTGCATTCACAGCCTGCAGCAAGGACAGGGCTGGGCTTTCACTGCCAGCTCCCTTCAGTGCCACGGATTTTGCTGTGACCTCTTGCAAAATCCCCTCCCCCTGTGCCTGCAGTTCCCCTGAATGCACTGAGGGATTTTCCCTGCCCCACGTGGAGCCCTGGGGCCAAGGCTGCTCTGTTCTGATGTTACTGCAGGATTGCCTTGGTAGCACCTGAAGGAATGGCTGGAGCTGTGTGCAGGTTTAGGTGGAAATCAGGGAAAGGTTCTTCCCCCCAGAGGGTGCTGGGCACTGCCCAGGCTCCCCAGGGAATGAGGGGGCTGACAGACAGGCACAGCCACATCCATCCCCTCACTCCTGCCATCAACAGCCTTCCTGAGCAACCCCAGGATTTGCTGGGAGCATCATCTCTGCACACAATGTGTGAGGAGAACAGTTCTGTAGGGGTTTGGCTCTGTCAGGGCAGGATTTACAGCCCCACACCAGACCCCATTAACTCCCAAACCATCACAGGGGAGGCAGCACTTCCAGCCCCTCTCTGCTGACATTCCCAAGGCTGCCAGAGCTCCAGGAGTGTACGGACAGCATTGCCAAGGATGCCCAGGCTGGGATTGTTGGGGTGTCTGTGCAGGGCCAGGAGCTGGATTGCACAATCCCTGTGGATCAGGATATTCTACGCTCCTCCATCTCCCCCAGCAGACATTTCCCTGGAGGGACTCCTCAGACAGGACCAGAGCTTTGGGATGCAGGGCGGGGAGCTGGGAGGAGCCCATCCCGGCTGTGCCCGGTGCTCTGGGACACGGCAGGGAGCAGCAGGTACCTTGGCACGGGCACACAGCTCCTTCTGCCCTTTCCAGTGCTAATTAGGCACAGCTTCAGAGGGAACCGGGCTGCGAGGAGGGGCGGGGATGTCCCAGGGGATGTCCCAGGGATGTGCAGGGGGATGTCCCAGAGAAGCCTCGGCTTTGGTTGGTCCCTGCTTGCCGTGGGGAGGCTGGGCCAAGCTGGCCGTGCCCCTCTGGTGCTGAGTTTGTCTCGTTTGCCTCTGATTTAAGTCTCCTAGGAAGATTCTCCTGGCTGGGGAGTTGGCCTGGCAGTGCCATGGGGTTTGCAGGGATGTGTGTGCAATCACGTCGTGCATCACCTTCCACACCCCCCTTGCCTCCTGGCTGGTTGGGATCAGCCCCAAATTGCTGAGAGATCCCCCTGAGCAGACACACAAACGTGCAAAACCAAAACAGAGCCGTGGAATCAGAGTGGTTTGGGTTGGAAGGGACCTTGAAGCCCACCTTGCCATGGGCAGGGACACTTTCCACTATCCCAGGTTGCTCCAAGCCCCATCCAGCCTGGCCTTGGACACTTCCAGGGATGAGGAACCCGTGCCAGGGCCTCCCCACCCTTGCAGGAGGATTTCTGCAGCGTTTGTGGCTTTGCTGTCCCGTGGCTGCCTTGCCTGGCTTGTGCTGGAGCCTAGCTCTCATTTCATCAGTGATGTTTCTCCAACTCTCTGTGTGCAGACACGCCACAGCCAAGGTCAAACGTGCACCACAGGCTGGTTTTGCTGGTTATCTGGTGGTAGGAAAACCTCTGGCCCATCTTGAGGAAACATCTCCCTCCTCTCCCAGCTGGGACTCCACCTGCAGAGTGAGGAGGGCATTGGGGAACCCCCTGTGCCTGTCCTGCTGCTGCTGGTTTGCATTTGAAATCCTGCTGTGCAGCACAGGAGGATGGCCACATCCTGCTCCACAGCCTGACCTTCCACAGGCTCCTTTGGATGTCGTGGTCATGGTAAAATCACGGTGTGACCACAGGTTCATCTGTCCTTGTGCAGCTGAACAAGGGCTCAGCTCTTCCTGCTCCTCATTAGTGCATGAGTTCTGGGGCTCATTATGCAGAGCAGGTGATGTCAG
Source organism: Aegithalos caudatus (assembly GCA_013389925.1). Classification (NCBI taxonomy): domain Eukaryota; kingdom Metazoa; phylum Chordata; class Aves; order Passeriformes; family Aegithalidae; genus Aegithalos; species Aegithalos caudatus. Next base: position 304,028 of record WEIU01012091.1, read on the forward strand.
TGGTGCTGCACACCTGCCCAGATGGTTTGGCTTTATTTAATTTCGTGTTTTTGCATAAGGGATGCAAAGTGGATCTTGTTTTGTTGCTGCTGTGAGCTCCCATCCAAGCCCAGCCCCTGCACCCATCCGAGGGACTGGCTCTGCCTTTTGTCACAGTTCAGGTCCTGAGAGGATCCCATGGGGAAGGAACGTGTAATTTGAACACCCTCATCTTTTATTCATCCTCATTTAGTTCTAAATGTCAAGTTTTTTTTTTTAATCTAGGAAATTCTCCTATCTCTGTAAACTGTCCTTTTTGAAGTGCACCAGTGTCTGGAAATGGATGGCAGCAATTAGTATTCAGATGAGGGCAGTCCTGATGAGCTTCTCTGCTGAACATATTTTTTAATTGTGTTTAAAAAACATGTTTTAATTCATTTAAAGCCTCAGGGGGTGATTGGCACCACCTGAGCTGTGGCATGAGATGCTCCCCTGTATCTCCATGGCTCACCTCCCACAGGTCCACCACAAGGAGCTTGTTGGTAATTTTTTGAGCTTGCTTGACCCCCCAAAAACACTCTGGAGAACTTCAGACCTGAACTTTGCTGCTTGTGCCTCCCTCAGCAGCATGAAAATCATGAAAATCCCTCTGACTGCAGCTCTGCCTTCACCCTCTGCCACCCAGAGCAGCCTCGCTGGCTTTCTTTAAATACAAAATCTTTTGTTCCACGCTAAAAATTCCTCTCAGATTTATTTAGCCAAAAGAAACGGCAGCAGCCAGCTCTGCCTCACCACTGACCCATGTCCAATAGCTTCTCCAGCTGTCCCTGGCTCTCTGTGTCCCCCAGGGCTGGAATTGCTGACATTCCCCAGCATGGCTGGGGAGATGCTGCAGCTTCTTTGTGGCTGTTCCTGCCTGGAAGGCAAGAGGCTTTCCAGGAAGGCACAGATGGAAAAAAAGGAAGGAAAAAACCCCCCTCCCTCAGTGGTAGGATCATCTCTCTGTTTTTCCCAGCTACACTCCAGGCCTGGTATTCCTCATTCAGCCCTTGCAGGACTGCAGGAGCTGGGGCAGGGCTGCCCTGGAAAGGGAGGGATTTTTTTCTGCAATCCATATTGGGAAGTGATTTTTGAAGCTTAATTAGGGCAGTGGAGCATTTCCACAATGGAGTATTCATCCCTGGTCAGGAATGGTCTCACTGTAGGAGCCACTGACCCTGGCCAGGTCACCTCAAGTGATGGAGATGCTCCCTGCTGCTTTGGATGTGTTATTTTGGCTCCTTGCTCGATGGAAAAACCCAACCAGAGCATGAAATCTGTGCCTTTGGGTCCTCCTGTGGCAGCAAAGATCCTTCCCACGTGCCCAGAGGTGCTGGCTGTGTCTTCCTGTCCCTTCTTGTCCCTTCTCCAGGGTTCCTTGGTGCTCCTTGCTGAGGCTGCTGGCACAGGGGTGGTGATCTGAGTGATTCCCACTGCTGCCCATCTTCCTGCTGGATTATTGGCCTCATATTTAACTCCCTGCACCACCTGATTTCCTATTTTCTTTTTTTTTTTTTTCCCACAGGTCCACTTTGATCAGTTTAAAGAAGCACTTATCCTCATCTTATCCAGAACCCTGTCAAATGAAGAGCACTTCCAAGAACCAGGTAAATACTGAAATTACCTAAAATAGTACATTCTCATTGGCAAAGCAGCTGTGGGTGGCTCTCACAGAAGAACTTAGAAGAGAAGGTGCTTTTTAGGTGCTGTCATCCAAGCAGAAAAGGCAGGTCTTGGGAGAAAAGGGAGCTGAGGTCTGTTGTGGGACCTGGTACAAAGCTTTTTTCAGAGCCCCTGGGTGTTTCTATCCCATTCCCTTGATCTGAATGCCCAGAGAGGCACAGGATGTCTCATGGCTGTGACATGGGCTCAGGTCTCTCCATCCCACACCACTCCTGGTGGCCAGGGATGCTTTAGGAGCAGGGAGTTGGCAATCAAATGGCTGATTTTTCCTGCTGGGGCTGGTGTTGATTTTTATGGTTTTGAAGCCCATTCTGTTTCCTTGTGTCTGAGATGAGCAGGGTGTAGGAAGCTTCTCTTTATTTCTCCCAGGAAACAGTCAGGTTGATCATGGGGTGTTCCTGAACAAGTGAAGCCCCTGAGAAACCAGGCTGGGGCTGGTCAGAGAATTCCAGGATGGTTTGAGTGGGAAGGGACCAGTTCCACCCCCTGCCATGGGCAGGGACACCTTCCAGGTTGTTCCAAGTCCCATCCAACCTGGCCTTGGACACTTCCAGGGATGGGGCAGTGCTGTGAGTCCCCAGTATCCTGGTTTTTCCATGCTTTGTTTCAGTGTGCCTTGAAAATGTGGCTTTTTAGGCTTTCCTTGGCAGGAAATACAGTTTCAGTTTCCATGTTTTCCCTCTCCCCTGCCACTGCAGCAGGGACTGGGAGCACTGGGAGCTGTGGGGCCCTGGTGAGGGCTGAGCCCCTGCAGCTCCAGCTGGTGTCACACCTGTATGTAAATCCCTAATCCTGTCTTTGGAGCAGCAGGGGAGTGAAATCCCCCAAGGAGAAAACAGCTTAGCAAAGGGGGAGAGGGAATTCTGCAGGTTTCCTCTCCTGGAGCATCAATCCCAGCTGGAGCATCCCGCTCTGGAGAGAGCAGCCTGCCAACAAAATTACAACTTTCCCCTTTAAATAGGCTGCAAAAACCACAGGGTTGGAGAGGTGTGATTGATGGGTTATTTTCATTTTCCACCTCTCACTTCCAAAGCTCTTGAATGCTTCGAGAGGGGCGATGGCAGCTCTTGCACACGGCATTCCTTAATGGAATTTCCAAGTGCAGGTGGGTGGGGGCTCAGGGGGGAGCATCCCTTCCAGCCCCTTGGGAAGGAGCTGGCACAAGAGCAGGAGGCAACCCCAGCCAGCCAGAACTAATCCAGCATTTCTTGGGGTATCATATGGCTGAGGAGCTCCAGCTTGATTGAAATGTAAATAAACCTTCCAGAAATGGCTGAATTTGGAGGTTATCACAGGGGAAATTACCAGTGAAGCTGGAGAGCTCTCCTTGGGGACACTGCTGTCAGCTGGGGTTGGAATGGCAGGAAATCAAAGGGTGTGGGGCACAGGTAGGGAGCCAGAGCCAGGCAGGCCTGGGAGGCATTTTATTTTTAATGCGTTTTGACAGGTTGGTTAACGCCAAAGTCTTTGCTTCTTTTAATTTAGATCAAACTGGAGATTTGGAGAACAAGCTGCTTTGTGCTGTTGGTGTCAAACTGTCAGGGAGTGTGGAAATGCTGGTGTTCCAGCCTGCCCCAGGCTTGGGGAAAAAAAATTGAGTTAAGAGCTCTAAATCGTATCATTTAAATGAGAATTTAATTTGGGGGGGTTTGGGGAGGGGAGGGGGGAGAAGCAGAGATTTTAAGGCTGTTTGCAGCATCTGGGAAGTTGGCTCTGCAAGGAAGTGGCTGTGATGGTTTTATCCAGGGATTTGGGTGATGGGAAGGTCACTGGAGGGCTTGTGACAGCCCCAGACAGTCAGTGTGACACAGCCAAGGGGATGCCACATCCTTGTCCCCATGGATGCTCTCAGCTCAGGGAGGAGGGCACAGGGAAGGTGACAGGAGGGATGTGGAGCTGTTGGAGGCACAGAGGGATGCAGCTCCTGTGCTGTGAGGAGAGGCTCAGAGGATTGGGGTTGCTCAGGCTGGAGAAGAGCAGCTTTGGGACCACTTTCCAGCCCTTCCCAGTACCTGAAGGGAGGCAAAAAGAAACAGGGAAAAAGGGATTATTCACAAGGGAGTGACAAGGATAAGGGGGAATGGCTTTGAACTGCCAGAGGGCAGGGATGGATGGGATTTTGGGAAGGAATTCCTGGTTCTGAGGGTGGGGAGGCCCTGGCACAGGGTGCCCAGAGCAGCTGTGGCTGCCCCTGGATCCCTGGCAGTGCCCAAGGCCAGGCTGGACGGGGCTTGGAGCAGCCTGGGACAGTGGAAGGTGTCCCTGCCTGTGGCAAGAGATGATTTTCAAGGTCCCTTCCACCCAAACTGATTCTGTACAGGGCTCTGGGGTCAGCAGGAGCCAGGGGCTGGGGACAAGGAACCAAAAAGCTGCAGTTCCTGATGGGGTTTCCTCATTTCTGGAGGAAGCAGCAGGTGGGAGGAGCACTCAGGCTTGCAGAGAGCAGCTGATATATTTATATATTATTTTCTTTTCTTGGCAATGAGGCTGAATTCCCTTTGCAAAGCCCAGACTGGCAGGGAGGGATGGTGCTGCAGGCTCTTTGCCTGGGAAGCAGCCCTGGAAACCAAGGCAGGCAGAGTTCCAGAGCTGCTGCAATCAGCTCTGTCCCCTCCAGGGTGTCAGTGTGGGGACACAGACCCAGCTGTGAACCAGAGCATCAGCTGGCTCTGCTGGGAAGAGGGATGGGGAGAGTCCAGGAAAAGCAGAAAAAGGCTTGAATGTGGTTTAAAATAACCACTTTTATCTCTTGAGACCTGTGGGACCAGGGTGGGTGCTGCTGCCACCACTGCTCTTTGTCCACTGCAACAGTTGAGGGGGGGACTGGGGACAACAAAATAGATTTAAGGGTGGGAAAAGGAAGGAAAGACAAAAAAATCAGTTATGTGGGTGATTAGGGGGAAAAAAAAAAACCAGGCTTTTTTTTCCTCCCCATTATAGCAAATAACAAGTGCGTGGAAGCTGGGCTAGGGAGGGATTACTGGGGTGGAGTGCAGGATTACAGGAACACCCAGGAGAAATTAAAGAGCTGCTTGACGCCATCGTCCCTACAGTCACCAGGGGGTTTGGGATTTTCCCTTCCTGGCTTTTTTTCTTCTCCTTTTGGAGACAACAGAAGTGCCCTCCCAAAAGGAGCTTTGGAAGGGCCCCATCTGTGGGGGGAAAGGTTGTTCCTGTGGGGATAAAACCAATGTCACAGCCCAGACTGGGGGTGGTGGATGCCACAGAGCATTTTGGAGTCAAAACCCATTGATTTTGGATTGTGGTGACCCAGCCACGACTCCTCTCCTCCTCCTCCTCTGCTGAGCCTGAATTATGAGATAGGACTTGGAGGAGTTCAGACATACCTGGTGCCTCAGGGGATTAGGATTTAGCAGATCCTGCCTGCCATGTGCTTTGCCCAGCAGTTGGAACATCCCTCACATCCCTCCCTTCCCAAATCTTAAGCAGCAGAGAAATTAATTTCACCTCGAAACGCCGGGATTGTGGGATGAGGGTCTTCCTGCTCTAAACCCCCTTTTGTCTGAGCTGCAGGGCTTTGATGCCAGGCCCAGGGAAGGGGAGCCCCCTCCTCCCTCCCCATCTGAGGGCAGAGCAGGATTTTGAAATGACTTATCTGGTGCAGAAAGGCAGAAAATCAAGTGTAAATCTCCAGCCACGGAGACGTTTCAGCGCTGGGATGAGTGAGGGAGGGGATTGATGGTTTCTGTCCACGGTGCTTGTATCAGGGAGGTCTTGTGAAATGCAGATTTAAGGGGGGATGATTTCATTTCAGGGGCACTCTTGAGGGTCACAAACCCTCTGGGCAGTGGGCAGGAGGGGTGAGAGGCTTCTCTGAGCCTCCTCCTCTTGCCCTCAGCCTGGGGGAAGTTCAGGGGGGCACATCAGACCCCAGTGTCTAATTAGGCACCAGCTCTGGAGTGGGTTTTACTAAGCCCACACTTTGCTGAGGGCTGCAGGGAGCAGGGAGGGCTCAACCTGTTTTATTTTTTCTCATTTTTGTCCCCCTTTTCTTGGTGATTTGTCAGCCACACAATAGTAGGGGTCTGAGCAGCAGCATTTCACCTTGCTCTTGTGGGGAGGAGAGTGCGTACCAGAGCATCCTCTCCTCTGTTCAGGGGGATATTTGGCATTTTTGGGGATAAATATCTCACAGGGCAGTGTCATGGGCATCTGCTTCAGTGAAAGGCTGATTTTTGACATTCTCCTTCCCATGCCTCTGAAGGCACACGTGGGTTGAGCAGCTCTTTCCATCTAAGGCTGAATTCGATGACCTTGGAGGTCTTTTCCAGCCTTGATGATTTTCTAACCCTTCCTCCTCAGTTTTGGCTGGGAATGAGAACCTGTTCAGCTCATCAGTGAATTTCCTGCACTCAGGAAGCATGGATGGCTGCTTTTTGCTTTTGTGTGTGTGCACATTCCCTAAATACTGGGAGTGGTGGGAACATCAAGGGCACCCTGCTGTACTCAGGGAAAGCAGGAGATATGGAGAGGCTTAGAGGATGCTGCAGGTGTAGGAGATACCAGTGTCCACCTGCTAGAGAGGTGATGGTGTTGGAAGGGAGAGGGATTTGTGCTGCCAGGATGTGATAAGGGAAGAGCTGTAACACAGTGTTAACAACATGGATTTTGGAAATGGGATTTCAGGGTGCTGAGCTGGGATCCCCTCAGCAGCTGGGCTCAGGCACAGCTGGTTTGGAAGTTTGGAGCCAACTTTGTTCTCCTCAAGCTGTGAAGGGTCACCTTTCCTTCCCAGGGATGTTCTGGAGCTTCACAGATTTTTAATTACAAAAGGCAAACAAGCTCACCCATGGTGCTGAGAGCAAAGGGAAGAGAGAAATCAGCTGCCAGCCTGCAAATGCTTGGATCACAAAAGTGGGGAGATGCTCCTGTAGCTCCCATTCCTGTGCTTGCAGGGGGCACAGCATGGTGGCATTTGTGTTTTAGAGTCACAGAGCAGTGTGGGTTGGAAGGGACTTTGAAAACCATTCCAACCCCCTGCCATGAGCAGGGACACCTTCCACTAGACCACTGAATTTCCAGCTGCAGCAGTGGGTAAACACTGTCAGTGTAGCAGGGTTGGAAATGGGATTCTTTAGGAAATCCAGAAGGAAATTTAACTGTAGCTTCGCTATTGCTAAATTCCATCTTCTTCCCCCCCTTCCTCCATCTCTCCAAAGACAGATGGAGGTACAGCTCTGTCTTAGGAATAATAAAAATGATTTCTGAAGAAAAACAAAGCCCCCAGCCCTCTCTTGTGCGGGAGGGAGAAAATAACTGGGTGAATGAGTAGCCACAAATATTAGCATTTCAGAGAGAGCTGCTGGATGGAGATTGTTCACCACCGGGCGGGCTTTAATAGGAGTGATAAGGTTTGCTTTTGTTCTGGGGCTCTTCCTTAATCAGCCTGTCTGCTCCTGATTTTTCTATCTGTGCACTCCATCGCCCAACTTTCATGTGCTGAGTCCCAGCTGCAGCAAATCTTGTTAAAATGGCCTTGTTCAAACACGGGCGCCGGGTTTGTTCCCTAGAGCTGCACGGCAGCTGGATGGAGTGTGGGGCTGCAGGAATCAAAGCTCTCCTCAGCCTGTGTATTTTATAATTCATTGCATAGCTAAGTTGTGGAATATATATTTTTTTTTCTTCCCCTCTAACAAGCTCGAAGCCTTTTTCTTCCATATCTAAAGGAATATTATCCGAGGAGGCATTTGGGTAGGGGGGTTTGGAGACCTGCTGTATCCTTTGTCAGTGGTGGAACAGCTTCCCTGGGCCTTATTAGTATTACACTCTTGCATTTCTTTTATATCAGAGCCCCCTGCAAATAAAATTTTCAAAAGCTGCTGCTCTTGCCACGGCGAGTGGCGGCAAATAAAAGATGATGGAGTCCTGGGGGGGTTTCAGCAGTCAGGTTAGCAAACACTGAAACAAAGGGTGGCACGGAGCCTTCCCCTAATTGAATCCCTGGTTAATTTGGTCCTTGGTTTAATTTGCCCCCTGCTCCAGACGTCGGAGGATTCTCACTGAAAGCAGCCCAAAATGTGCTTATTTATTTTTTGTTTTGATCCTCGGCTGCGAGTGCTCCCGGATAATTCGGTCCCCAAAGGCAGGAGCTGGCTGGGGGAAGCTGGAGCTGGGGAATGTGGAGCCCCTGTAATTAGATGATGACTCCAAAGGGTTATTTAGATCTTGCAGTTGGCTTTGGCTGCTCAGCACAGGCTGGGACCTGCCCCGCTGTCGCCTGGATCAGCTGCTCCTGTCGGCCCCCAAGAGGCTCCAAACTTGCCTGATTTTTTTTCTGCTTGCCTGGCTGTTTGGGCATTTTTAATGGAGCTGAAATTCAAACCCAAGGAAAGTGACAGCAGCCTCCCAGGTGTCTGCAGGATCTGGAGACTTGAGCTGCCTCAGTGCAACTCTGTCCCTAATTAAACCTGCCTGGTGCTGCTAATGGAGATGAGTGCAAGGAGCAGAGGCCTAATGGACTTTCCATCCACAGCTCCTGTGCAAGGTTGAGGGGATTTTCCCTCCTCCCATCCTGTTAACTTGCTCTGGGAATTGGGGAAGGGTGAGGAAGAGGAAGATTCCACTTTGTGACAGCTTTTTTGGCAGGGAGCACCAATTCTAACACCAGACCCAATACCAGGGTGAGGGTAGCCCCGATCCAGGCATGGAGCTGCCATTGGCGCTCACCCACCAGGAATGGGGTGCCCAAAATTCCTCCCGACCAAACCAGCCCCGAGAGAGCTCAAAGATCCCATTCCTGATGTGTTTTGTGCTTGGACTCCTCCAGATTCCTCCCCAGAGGCACAGCCCAAGTACATCAAAGGTGGCAAACGCTACGGGCGCCGTTCCCTGCCGGAGTTCCAGGAGTCTGTGGAGGACTTTGCCGAGGTGACGGTCATCGAGCCACTGAGTGAGGAGGCACATCCTGCACACATCGCTGCCAGCCAGGAGGTGAGCAGGGAGGGATGGGTGGTGGGGTGGCCTTGTCACCTCTGGGTGTGGCTGCTCCCCAAATCCCAAGGGGTTTGGGATGTCCCAGTGCCTTTACTGGCTGCCCTCCTTGCCTGTCCCTAGGATGGCTGTTGGGGTGGCTTTGTCACCTCCAGATGTGGCTGCTCCCCACATCCAAAGGGGATTGGGATGTCCCAGTGCCTTTACTGGCCATCCTCCTGTCCTGTCCCTGGGGATCAGCCATGCCAGGCACCTCCTCCCTTGCTCCCTGTGCCGTGGGAAGTGGGGAAGGAGCCGGGGGTGATGTGCTCCTGGCGTCACTGGCTCCTGGCTGGAGCGTGGGCCAGCAATTAAGCAAGGGCTGAGCCGCTGCCTCCGTGGCTAACGAGGTGTGGGCTGGGAGCAGACGGAGCACGTCCACATCCATTAGTGCAGCTGCCAAAATCCGGCCAGGGATGGGGAAAAGGGGCGGCAGAGCCGGCAGCTGCTTTGGGACAGTGACATCTAATTGCTCAAAAAAAAAAAAAACCCACATTCCTGGGTTTGTGCTCCAGATTTGTGGCTCTCTTTGTGCCACTGCTTTCAATCCCAGGATCTCCTCTTGCTTCCCCAGACAGGAGAGCCAGAGGAGCCGAGTGGTTGGAATTGGTGCTGTGTTTTAGAGCACAGCCACAGCGGCATTTCCCTGGAGCTGGGCTGCTTCCAGCCTGCCCTGCTGTGCCAAGTATTGTTGATTCAGGAGCATGTGGTGGGAGTTTTTTCCACTGGGAAAAAACTGTTTTCTCCTTCCACTGCTTTCTCCTTCCTGTGTCTCGTGGCTTCACTTGGAGTTGGGAGCCTCTGCAGCCACTTGTAGGGGGACACCCAACCCTGTGTGAGAAAGCAAGGAAGGAGTTTCCAAGTTCCATGGTTTTGGTGTTATTCCTGTGCAGCTGGGCTTAAAAATGATAAAAGAAACCCCAAACCAACAGCTCAAAGGAAAGCTTTTCCACCATACCCAGCTGCTTCTCCTTGCTCCTGGTGACCTTTGCTCACCACCACAGGGATGCTCATCCATCCCCTGGTGTTGGCCACATGGGCTGCCCTGACCTTGGGATCGTTGTTAATCCGCCCACACTCTCCAGGGAAGTGATGTCCTTGGTGGAAGAGGCCACTCTAATCTTACCCCTCGGTTTTAGCTGTCACAGAGGTGTAAAAGGGTAGTCTATTAACAAGGTCAGTTAATTAACCCAGCTGGTGTGAGGGCTGAATCAGTCTCCTGCTGGGAATGCTTGTTGCACCTTTTGGGCTGCTGGGGGTGGTTTAATTCCTTTGCAACTGGAGAAAAAAAAAACCCCAAGCTAAACTTGTGAAATCCTGACTTTATCAGCATCGCTGTCTCAGCCCCCAAAGCAGATCCTCTTGGTATGCATGGAAATTACTGTCTGGAAGTTGTGAGGGGTCCCAGGGGAGTTGCTGGAGGCTCCTGATGCACTGATTCCTTGGGATTTGGCCCGGGGAGCAGGCTTTGCCCAGTGCTCTCCTGTTGTGTGTACAAACACGCCGCTGCTGCCGGCGTTCCGCCAGCCCGGGCTGTCCCTGGCCTGAGAACTGGGGCAGGATGGCTTAATTGGTGCTTGCTCCCAAGCAGTGCCAATTAAAAGGGCTCAGGCTCTGCCTGAGAGGTTTCCTTCCCTCCCTCCCTCCCCTGGTAAACACGAGGAGAGGCTGGAAGTCTGCTCTGGGATGGGCTGCCCAGGGAGGCTCCCTGACCTCCATCCCCAGGGGTTTTTCAGGTGCTGTTGGATAAAGCAATGGGCAGCTGGGTCTGGATTGGCCCTGCTGTGAGGAGGGGGGTGCTGGTGGGATCCTGAGGGTCCCTCTGACCTGCAGGAGCTTGTCCCCATGGATGCTGACTTCCAGATCTCACTGGGGAGCATCCATCACCTCCCCTTCCTCAGCTGCTGGCTCTGCTCTGGGGGAGGTCCCTCCTCCTTGCAGGTTCATGGAATCCCAGAATGGTTTGGTTTGGAATAGACTGTAAATCCCATCTCATCCCAACCTTCTACCATGGGCAGGGACAGTCTCCACTAGTCCAGGCTGCTCCAAGCCCTATCCAGCCTGGCTCTGAGGTTTTAGAGTCTGCTGGCACATCCCAGTTCTGTCCCATCGGTGCCTGCTGGAGCCACTTGCTCCTATGGAGCAAGTCCAGGCTGCTCCCATGCTCTCTGCTTGCTTGTGCACAGAATTGTTTCCAGCATGGCCTAGCATTGGAGCAAAAGATGCTGGGAGGCTCAGGTTGGAAATCTTGCTTTTGGGTGCTTGATGTGTGACTCCCAAAGTGGGACTGTCCTAGAAAACCAGGATTTGTGAGTAACAGCTCAGGATAGTGCCTGCTCCCAGAAAAAAGTGCATTACTGCTGTGCTTGGTGCTTTGGAGCTGCAGACACCTGGCAAAGCGAGGTGTGGGCATTTGCCAGCTTTTTTGGGATCTCTGCTCAGGCTGCTCATCCCAGGGGAGAGCTCCCGTGTGGATCTGGGAAGAACAGGATCCATCAGCACCTCGCGGCTCCCGATGATCATTTTAATTAGCCATATATTCCGGGGGAGAACAAAGGTCTGTCTGGCTGGAGCAGATGGCAGGGGGGGAGAGGTGGCTGCTGCCTCATTCCGGGCAGAGCAAACGGCGCAGGCTGCAGATGCTCGCCCGGCCCCCGGCATTCAAAGGCGAGGCCATCTGCTCCCCGGGCCGGCCCAGCACGCGCCTCCCGAGGGATAACGCATTCCTGGGATCCCCGTGGGTGTGACCCGTGGCCAGCTGGAGCCCTGCCTGGGCTGGGGGACAATGAGTGCCTGACACTGGGATGTCCCAGCCCCTCTTTGTCCCCCCGACCCCGAGGCCCCGGCGCACAAAGGGAGGGAGGGGAGGTCACGCGAGCGCCCCGGGGTTGCCGGCCCAAAACCCCCCGGCTTTGTTCAGCCTCCTTGGGTTGATGGAGTTGTGGTGGTTTCAGAGGATCCCAGAATGGTTTGGGTTGGAAGGGGAGAGCTTAAAGCTCATCCCATTCCACCCCCTGCCATGGGCAGGGACACCTTCCACTATCCCAGCATGCTCCAAGCCCTGTCCGACCTGGCTTTGAGCACTTGCAGGGATGGGACAGCAGCAGCTTGTCTGGTTCTGCTGAAAGTGCTTGAAATGAAGGGGCTGGTGCTAAATGAATGATTCCGTATGTTGCTTATGCAAAAAGACCTGGACACAGAGGATCTGCCTTCTGAGCATCCCTGCCAGGTTCCCCTCAGTGTCCCTGCTGTCCCCAAGGATGAGGATGGGTGGCTGCAGGGTGAAACTGGCACTCAGGCTGGCCCTCTCTCTGCACAGAGTTTTCTGCATTTTCAGATGGCAATTTCACAGAATCCCAGAATTGTTTGGGTTGGAAGCCTTACAGCCCATCCAGTCCCACCCCCCTGCCACGGACAGGGACACCTTCCACTATCCCAGATTGCTCCAAGCCCTGTCCAACCTGGCCTTGGACACTTCCAGGGGAAGCTACAGCTTCTCTGGGCACCCTGTGCTGGGGACCTGCCATTCTCTTCATTAAGAACTTCCAGGGATGGGATTTAATGGCACCTGTTGCCTCAGCTCCTGCTTTTTGTCCCTGGTGGGACGTGGTGAGGCTGTGGCAGCCAAGGGCCCTTGCCTGGTCCGGCAGCTGAAACGGGAACAGCAGCAGAGCTAAAAAAAGTCCAGTGACTTAATCCAGTTTCCATGGTAACGTTGTAGATTAATGGCTTTTAGCTGTAATCTGAATGAGACGTATTGAACTTTTCTGTGATGATTTAGAGCCTCTTTATGTCCTGGGTGACTTTGACTCCAAATCCATCAGTCACGTGCAGGCAGGAGTATCCACTTGTACCACTGCAGGAGCAACATCTGCCACTGCCAAACCAGAAGTTGATGATGTGGAGCATCACGTGGGAGTAAATACCCTGGGCTGCTACAAGGGTGGCAGGGATGAGACAACGTGTAGTACATGAGGAAATCACCTTAAATGCTGTACTTTTGCTCCTGTACTGCCTGAGCTGGTGGGATGCTGCCAGAGGGAGCCAGGATGGTTTAAGACCACCAGAGAATGTTTTTTTTTTTCCTCTGTTAAGCTCAGTAAAAAGCTTGCTGGCAGCATAGCTCTCTCCTGATACAGAGCTGCACTTAGTGGAGGATTTTTGAATTTGGCTTGGCTGAGTGTGGTGCAAAACAGGGGAAAATGAAGTGCTGGAAGGAAAGGATAACCCACCTCTGTGATCTTCCCTGCATCCCCATCCCCTCAACCATCAATACCTCAAAGAAAAGCAGCGTGGTTTGCTCAGAGGGCAAACCTCTCCCTGTCTCCCCAGCTCCCTGCCAGGCTCTGATCTGTCCCCTCTCCTGGGTCATTTCTGGGGCTTTGGGCATCTCTGGGGGTTCCCCCACCCGAGAGCCTGCCAGAACAAGGCAGGATCAAAGAGCCCTGGATTCCCAGCCCAGCCTGCAGGGAGATGAAAGCCTGGCAGCATTGCTGGAGCCCTGCAGCTCCTGGGATGCTGATCCCAGAGTCTCTTTCATTCAGGGGATGTCTTGCAGCAGTAATAATTCAGGATTTTGTTTTCTCCCCAGCACTGGAAGACACGAGGCAGCGAGGAGTACGAGGCCGAGGGTAAGAGCAGAGGGCAGCTCCTGGGTGTGCTCATTCTCATTTTAGTTTTGTACAGAGGTCAGAGGAGCACGTGGAGGGGGGCTCTGAGTGTGTGGAGCATCCCAGCCTGGCTGGGAAGGTGCAGCTGGGGCATCCCCTGAGCTGGGGATGAAAGCTAAAGCAGGGCAGTGCCATATCCAAGCTGGGGATGAAAGCTAAAGCAGGGCAGTGCCATATCCCCTGTGCCCTCCTCATCCTGCTGTGGTGTTCCTGGTGTCCCTGACCTCTGTCCTGGTCCCCACTCCTGCCCCAGGGGGCTCTGGCTGTAGTGGAGCCTGGTGGGCACTAGATGTCAGCAGGGACTAGTCGTTACATATTCTCTAATTGTCACAGAATTGCAAAATTCTGGAATGGTTTGGAAGGGATCTTAAAGCTCATCCAGTCCCACCACCTTCCACTGTCCCAGGTTACTCCAAGTCCCATCCAACCTGGCCTGGGACACTTCCAGGGATGGGAAATTTCTCTGGGCAACCTCTTCTAGTGTTTTACCATCTTCATCATCAAAAAACTTCCTTGTAATTACATCAGCACCTCTTTCCATATTTCAGCTGCTCTCTAACCCCTTCCCCATCCAAAGGGGCCAACTTTTTTCTCCTAAAGCTGCTTTTCCATCCCCAGGAGGTGGCTTTGCAGCTCCCTTGATCCCATAACTGCCCAGGGGAGGAGGAGGGGTCCCTTTCCCATCTATGCCAGCAGCTGAGGCAGCAGAGCTGCCCTTCCCTGGCCACCAGCCCACGTTGCCCATTAGACTCATCCACGTTCCCAAAGATCCTTCACAGTCCCAGCTGCTGGTCAGACACTGGGAGTCCCCATCCCTGGAGGGATTAAAAGCTGTGTGGATGTGGCACTTGGGGACGTGGGGCATTGGTGGCCTTGGCAGTGCAGGGGGAACAGTTGGCCTCAGTGGTCTTAGAGGGTTTTATTCCAACTTCAACAATTCCATGGACATGAGGCTCTTTCCCCTCTGGTGGCACACGTGAGTGAAATGCTGAGCAGAACCTTCTGCTGGCACCAGTATCCAAATCCTAAAATCCAGAGTAGGATGAACTCAGACAAATGATCCCTTGGGGTCTGCAGAGCCAGGAAGGAGCTCTGCCCAGTGCAGCAGCAGATTCCTTGTGGGGTGCACAGAACCCCCAGACCTGCTGGTCCTCACTCCAGAGGTGCAACCTCACACCGGAGCCATCTCCACTTTTCCAGGACAGCTGCGCTTCTGGAACCCAGATGACCTGAACGCCTCCCCTGGTGCCTCACCCAGCCCAGACTGGATCGAGGAGAAACTCCAGGAGGTCTGTGAGCACCTGGGGATCACCAGGGATGGCCACCTGAACAGGAAGAAGCTGGTTTCCATCTGTGAGCAGTACGGGCTGCACGCGGCGGCCGGCGAGGTGAGCGACCACGTCCCACCGCTGCCCCTGCCCCAAAATCCCTCCTGGGATTCACCACAAGCACAGGTGGCTATTTGGAAAGGAGTTTCCAGCTCCAGCTGCTGCTCTTCCAGTGAGGTTTTTGGTCCCAAACCATCAGGCAGCTGCCAGGCTGAAGCGTGGCGTGCGTGTCTCCTCATGCAGTCACGGGGTGAACTGGAATTTAAAAGCGTGGCTTGGATTCCAAGCATGTCTCCTTAATCCCAGGAATTTTCTAGCTAGACAGCAAGTATGGGTTAAATATTCATAGGTGGTTGCTTTTGACTTTGTGAAGGCCTGTGGGCTGTTTCTGTCCTGCAGCAAGAGGCCACGAGAAAATGAAATCTTCAGCAAAAAAAAGGATCTTGTCAATTTAGGATTTAGTTTTATTAAAAAAGTCAGATTTTTTTTGCATCTTAAGATAACATGGCTTACAATAATTTCCTTCACAAAACATGTTCTTGAGCAGGTATTCTTTTGCAGCATTCACTGTGAAATGTTTTCAGGGTATTAAGGCAGAAGATGGAAAAGATAAACTGTAGACAAAGAAATAGTGAGGGACTAATCTGAACATCTCCAGTCCTACTTTTGAAAAAGCAGCGTGCCCTGAAGCATAAAACAGATTCATGATAACCTTGCAGTGTCTTAGGGTTGTTTTTTTTTTTGCCTGGTCACTTCAAGCTGCTCAGGGTTTTGCATCTGTCTCAGTACCTTGAGCTGAATTCCTGAGGTCACACTGTCTCAGGAACAGAATGAAATGAGGTTTTTTTTTTTCCTGCTGCTTCATTAGACAGCAGCTCCAAGATGACCAGGAGCTTTTCTTCATGGTGTATGTGTGACTGCAATTTTCCACACGGAGAATATGGAAATATAGAATAAAGTGTTTAGCAGGTCACTCTTGCTTTGCTCTTTTTGGAGCCTTGGGAATAGGATGTTTTCCCTGTGTCAGATTTTTTGGCCTTGTACATGATTTCTGTCTCCTTGCAGGTGCTTGAAGAGGTGCTCCATAACCTGGAGCAAGATGGGACCATGAGCATAGAGGACTTCTTTTATGGCCTGTTGAGAAATGGGAAATCTCTCACACCTTCAGCATCTACTCCATACCGGCAGCTCAAACGGCACCTCTCCATGCAGGTAAGGAAGTGAGAGGTGAATCCTGGCCTAAAAGGAGCAGGAGAATTCCTGAACAATTCCCACCCAGCCTCTCTCCTCCTCTTCCACAATGCTTGTCCCTGCAGGGGCAGCTGTGAGGGTCCCCCTGTCCCATGGAGGTGGTGGCAGTGAGCTGCTGCATACCCTGCTCCAGAGGCAGATTTCAAATTCTCTCTCAGGAAAATCTCTTTTGGGGAAATAAACCAGAGAACTCTCTCATGGGAAAGGGGACATGGCTCCCCTTCCAAGTTTTGTGGCTTGGAGAGAGGGTTCTGGCAACCTGTGGAGTGCAGTGAGTAAATGATGGAGTCTTGTAGAATTCCAGGGTGGTTTGTGTTGGAAGAGACTTTAAAGCTCGTTCCAGCCCACTTTCTTCCACTATCCCAGGTTGCTCCAAGGTCCATCCAGCCTGGCCTGGAGCACTTCCAGGGTGGGTCATCCAGTATAAACTGGGTGCAGAGGGCAGCAGTGCCTGGAATAGGCTGGGGACATGCAGTTGTTCCACATTTCTACTCCAATTTTTGCTTTTTTTTCTGAGAGAGAATTTCAAATCTGCTCCCTGGAAGCTGAAGGCTCTACCCAAACCACTCCACAAGTGCTCCCTTGCAGCTGTTTTAGGGCAAGTGACATTCCAAACCAAAAATGAACAGTGCAAAACCTTTCTGGAGCATTGTGGCCAGCTCTGAAAAGCTTCTCCTCCTTGGATTTGTTTTAAATCCCAAGTGCCTGCCTGTGCCCCGGTGCCGTGAGGTCAGCAGCGCCGCTCCCGCCGGGTTTTTTTTTTTTTGCTTGGCAGCGAGGAACAGCAGAGCTTAATCCTTAATCTCTGGAGTAGTGCTGGGGAAATTCCATTGATAAATGGAATGTATCAGTGCCTCGTGGGCACTGCCTTCACCCTGTCACACCCTCATCCTCTCTCACAGTCCTTCGACGAGAGCGGGAGGCGCACCACCACCCCCTCGGCCATGCCCAGCACCATCGGCTTCTCCCTCTTCTCCAGCCTGGATGATGGGATGGGTTATGGCTGTGTGGAGGGGGTCCTGGACTGCTGGCACCAGGAGGGCATAGAGAACAGCCAGGAGATCCTGAAGGTAACCCCCAGCTGCATCTCACCCCCAGTTATGTGTATTTTTTTTTTCTCTCCTTGTGTTGGATGCTGAGGTTTTTTTTTTTCCTTTCCAAGGTTTTTTTTTTCCCTCTTTTAAAACATTCCACGGAGAGGCTGTGGTTGCTCCATGCTTGGAAGTGTTCAAGGCCAGGTTGGATGGGGCTTGGAGCAACCTGGTCTAGTGGAAGATGTCCCTGCCCATGGCAGGGGGTGGAACTGGAGGATTTGTTCCAGCCCAAACCGTTCTCTAATTCTGTAAAATTTCCCAGTGCTAGTTCTGCGAAATTTCCAATCATTTCCTTTATGGTGCATCCCAGAGAAGAAGCTAATGCTAAAAATACATTCTGATTTCCAACAGAGCTTGAAGAGGTCACCTACATTAGTTAGGAAGCAATTTAATTCCTTTCCCTCCCTGAATAGCTGCTCCTGCAGCCCTCTCAGCACTGGGGTAACCTGAATTATTGCTGGTGCTGAGGTGGAGGACAGCACTTGAAACCCTGCCCAGTCCTCAGTGTTCCATTAGAGTAAAAAAGGCTGATGGGGATGGAATGAGGCACCTGAATAAATCCATCCCTGTCCATCTCATTAGCAGCTGTGGATGGGAGAAGATAATTTCGTGTGACCATCACTGGGTTCCCAACATTGATGACTGTGATTCTCCTGGCTTTTAAATATCCATGTGGACAGAGAACAGCCAGGCTGGAGTAACCTTTACCATTGCTCAGGGTTTAAAATCCACTCATAACCTCCCACTATTTGAGAAGGTGAGACCACCTTCAGCAGATCTGTGTGTCCACCTTCACTTTCTGCTTTCCACTGGAAATTTACTTTGTTCTGGTGTCACTGGTGGTTTCTCCAGTGCCTGCAGTGTTTCAGCCCCACCACAAGTGCTTTGTTTGTGCTCCTGCAGGCTTGGGTAGAATCATTTAAAAGTTGGAAAAGTCCAGCTGTCAGCTTAGCCCTTGTTCACCACTGAACCCCATCCCCAAGTGCCACATCCCTATGGGTTTTGAACTCTTCCAGGGAAAGAAAAGGCTTGGAGCAGCCTGGGATAGTGGAAGGTGTCCATGCCCATGGCAGGAGGTGGGACTGGATGACTTTTAGTCCCTTCCAACCCCAACCATTCTGGGATTTTACAAAATTCCAGGCAGCAGCTACTGATAACTTGCTTTTTAAGAGTTCCTCACCATCAAATCCTTCCTGCAGGGCTGCTTCTGTGTTCCCTCTGTTGCAAGAGCTGGTTTTGTTTAACTCGAGCATCCCCGACCACCTCCTTGCAGCAGCTGATCCATGCAATGCCCGGTCTCGTTAGATCCTGCAGGGAATTAGTGCATTCCATCAGGCCTGGGCTTCATCTCCTGCTGGCCTTGCAGCACAACCAGGACAAATTCCCATCTCCACAGCTGGCAGCAGCTCTGCCTTGTAGGGAGGTGGCAGAGACGTCTGGGTTATTGCCCTGGGGACGTTTGTGACAGATTAATTAGCGAGCCGAGATCTCTTCTGAGCCTGCTCGTTTCATCCTGTCAATCCCTGCACAAATGTCTCCAGGCTGCTGCAGGAAGCTCATTCCACTCAGAGGATGTTGTTTCTGCAGGCTCTGGACTTCAGCTTGGATGGGAAGGTGAACCTGACGGAGCTGACGCTGGCGCTGGAGAACGAGCTCCTGATCACCAAGAATGGGGTCCACCAGGCAGCCCTGGCCAGCTTCAAAACAGAGATCAGGCACTTGATGTGAGTCACAGGGATGGCTGGATGTGCTGCTTCCCCCTCTGCTTGGGAGCAGCTGATGGGTGCTGGTGCTCCCAAGGGCACTGGGGTGGCACTGGAAGGCTCAGTTCTCTGATGGAGTGCTCAGAAGCTTCCAGCTGTCTTGTTTTGCCTGGGAAAAACACTCAAACCTCCAAGGACTGCAGGAAAATGTGGTTGAAAAATTTAAAAAATGGAAGGAGGAGGCTGTTCCCAGTCTGGGAATGGTCTGGGAGTGGTCACTGCTGTCAGCAGTGGTCACTGATGGCCAAGGAATGCACAGCTCAGGGCAGAGGCTGGTGGAGTTTATCAGTGCCTTTAATCCAGACTGATCTGGGGCATTGCAGAGGTTCTGGCATGTGATTGATGGGGAGGTGAGGTACAAACCCACTGTAAATCCCAATGGTTTTCCCTTGAAAGTCAACACAGTGTGACTGTGCTGGACTCGCCAGGAAGGTTTCTCTGTCAAAAAGGAAGGCTCCAGGGAGAGCTCAGAGCTCCTTCCAGAGCCTAAAGGGGCTCCAGGGGAGCTGGAGAGGGACTGGAGACAAGAGCTTGGAGTGACAGGACAAAGGGAATGGCTTCCCACTGCCAGAGGGCAGGGATGGATGGGAGACTGGGAAGGAATTATTCCCTGGGAGGGTGGGGAGGCCCTGGCACAGGGTGCCCAGAGAAGCTGTGGCTGCCCCTGGATCCCTGGAAGTGTCCAAGGCCAGCTTGGACAGGGCTTGGAGCAGCCTGGGACAGTGGACGGTGTCTGTGCTCATGGCAGAGGCTGGAATAAGATGATCTTGAAGGTCCCTTCCAACCCAAACCATTTCAGGATTTGATCTGGGGGCCTGGACCACAGCTGAGGGTCACAAGTGTTGAGGTCTCAGGATCTGTGGGGACCCCAAGACCTGTCCAGAGCTATTTGGGCACAGGCTCACATCCAGCAACTAAATACTGAGACCCCCGGAGGTCTTTCCAAGCTTCTGATGTCTCAAATCCCCTTTTTTGGGTGGGGGGATGAGCAGTGAGGGCTGGCCTTAATCCATGCTGGCTCTGCTCTGCCCAGGGAGAGGTTTGACCAAGTGGCCAGGGAGAAGGAGAAGCTGCGCTCAGACCTGGAGAAAGCGGAGAAGCTGAAATCCCTGATGGCCTCGGAAGTGGACGATCACCACGCGGCCATCGAGCGCCGCAACGAGTACAACCTCAGGTAGGGCACCTGCATCATCCCTCCCTCCTCCTCCTCCTGGGCAGCACTGCAGGGACTTGGTGAGCAGGCAGCATCACCCCCAGCAGTGCCTGTCACCTAAGGAGCCCCTGTCCCCCTGGCAGGAAGCTGGATGAGGAGTACAAGGAGCGAATCGCCGCGCTGAAGAACGAGCTCCGCAGAGAGCGGGAGCAAATCCTGCAGCAGGCCAACAAACAGAGGCTGGAGCTGGAGCAAGAGATTGAGAAGCTGAAAACGGATGAGAACTACATCAGGGATCGCCTGGCACTGTCCCTGAAGGTAGTGGGGGGTAAAATAGCTGGGATTTCCCCAAAAAAGCAGGGCTGCACTGGGAAGGGGAGTGGTTCTTGCAGCGTGGTCCTTGTTGGAAGGGTGAGTTCTGGTGTTGGAGCCCTGGAGGCTGAGAATTTCAGGCTTTCTGTGCTAAAAGGCACTGACACTCAAGCAAGCACTACATTTGACCTGAGGCTGTGGAAAAGGTTTCCAAAATTGAGTGATAGCCCTGGGATTGTGTGTGTGTAGTTTGAATAGAAGTGTGTGATACCACAGGGTGCAAAACTTGGAGTTTAAGGTTTTAGTGTGTGATAATATATATGGAGCAGGATGGAGGATTTTGGGTGTTAGCTAAGTTCTTCTTCATAGGTGTTTTTTAATTGGGTGAAAAGGTCTGCATTGCAGACCTCGGGTGGTTGCTCATTGGGTTAAAAATAAAAATAATCCAGGTGTCATCCCATGATTGGACAATTTGTGCTTAAAAGACCTTGGAAAGAGTCAGAGACAGAGCCATTTTCTACCTGGTTAGGCAGAACTCACAGCTTGTGAGACTGTAACATAGGTAAGAATTATAAACATCTGAGTCTGAACACGAAAAACTGTGTTTTTCCTGCATTAATCCTGGCTCTAACAGAAGAAAAGAAAATTAAAACCCTCACATTCTGGGTTATGTTTAGCTGGCCAAAAGTCGTTTAAGCAGCAAGATAGAGGTGTGTCCATGAGAATTGGTGCTTGGGGCACCTCGATGGGTTTGTTCCATAGATTCCTAATCTCCATTCAAGTCTCTGCTGCCATCAAGTGCAGTGTGTGTGTGTGCACGCCACTCAGATGAGCTGTCAAGGCATCATAATCAAGAAAAAACATCTTGATCAAGTTTAAAATACTCTTTTAAGAACAAACAAACCATCCTACCAAACTTGCTGTTGAGCATTTTGATAATTTATTTAAAGTCCATTGCTCACACTTGGTTTGGCAGGAATGGGTTGTATGTGGATGGATTCATAATTCCTGTCATCACCTGAAGCTTGGAACAGTGCCAATCTCTGGCTGGATTGGGATTTACCTTTATTTTGAGGAGTTAAAACATGCTGATTTTTTCTCCTCCTCCAAGTGCTGAGGCTGTTGTGGGGGTTTTTTGTTTGGCCCAGGAAAACAGCCGCCTGGAAAACGAGCTGTTGGAAACGGGAGAAAAACTGGCTGAGTGTGAAAGTCTGGCAAGCAAACTGCAGAGGAACTTGGAAAATGTCCTGGCTGAGAAGGTAAATCCTCCTTTTTCCAGTGGGGTTTCAGAATTAAAGCACTTTTAAGTTGCTACATTCCAGCTGCCAGTTTAACTGATATCCAGAAGCTTTTGGGGTCCCTATCCAGATTATCCAGGCACAGCCTGCCTGTGTGACATGGTCTGCCTCCCAGCTAAGGAAAATACAGATATTCCACCTTAGCTGCAATTTTATTCTAATTAAACCAGGGAGCCTTAGAGTGAAGCAATCATCCTGCAGATCTGCAGGGATTTACTTTTTTTCCTCCAGCACAGTTTTTGGATAGGTCTACCTTGCAGGTCCTTTCCAGGGAAGGTGGTGCAGGAGGAGTGAGGTTTTACATGGCATCACTGCTGGAATTAGGTGAGAATCTAGGTGAACAGCTGTTCATGGCTCCATTACATTAAACTTTTCAGAATATCAGCTTCTCCAAAGATGTTTAAGTTTGTGCAGCCGTAGCTTAAGGTCCATGTATTGGGATTTGCAGCCTTCTTTAAAGCTTGGGACACTGAGATGTGCATATGCTAAGGTAGAAAGCTGTGATCTGGAATCAGAATGAGCTGTGCTAGATGACAGAAAGGGTTTTTTTTGGGAAGTTACTCATTCCCTGCTAGGAGGAAAATGGAGTTTCTTGATTTAAAATAAAAATCCATGGTGGAGAGGCTGCAGGACTGCTTGGAATGGCATCCATGCTGTCCTGAGCAGGGCTGCTGGGTGGGTGGATAACTGGATTTTCCACTCCTGTCTCCCAGTTTGGTGACCTGGATCCCACCAGTGCCGAGTTTTTCCTGCAGGAGGAGAGGCTGGCCCAGATGAGGAGCGAGTACGAGCAGCAGTGCAGGGTAAGTGGAGCTGAGGCCTGGCTCCTGTGTCCACCAGGAACATCACAGAACCATTTTGGCTGGAAAAATCCCTCTCAGGTGGAGTCCAACCATTCCCCCAACACTGCCAGGCCCTGCACTATCCCTGTGCCCAAGTGCCACATCCTCACTGCAAACAGCAGCACAAGGAAAAAGCTCTTCCCTTGGAATGAACTGGCTGAGCTAAGAGGGTGAGGAGTCCCCAGGGTGGGCTGGGAGAGGGTCCATGGAACCCTGTGAATTCAGAGTTGCAGGAACTTAGAGGAGACATAAGATACATCCACATTTTTCTGGTTTTCAGACTAAAAATATATTTTTAAAATAAACCTGAGAAGAGAAAGATTGTTTTCTCCTTCATCTTGTGTACTTAAACACTTCAAGGTGAACCTGCAGGTTTTCTGTTTACACATCTCCTTTCTGATATCTGCAGAGGTCTTAGTTCATCTATTGCCCAGAGAAGCTGTGGCTGCCCCTGGATCCCTGGAAGTGTCCAAGGCCAGGCTGGAGCAACCTGGGACAGTGGAAAGTGGTGTCCCTGCCCGTGGCAGGGATTGGAACAGGATGGGCTTTGAGGTCCCTTCCAACTCAAACCGTTTTGTGATTCTGTGATCTGTTCTGCAGGATCTTTTCCATTCAATAAAGGGCTGCCTTTGCAAAAGGCAGTTTTGCAGTTTCAAAGCAAAAATTGCCTAGAAATAGGAGTTGAATCTATACTTCTCAATATGCAGCTGATTTTTCTATTTTTGAGGATGGCAGATACAAATCAGTACTCAGGGTTCACTTCCTGGGCCTTTCAGACCTGCAGGATTGTGTGTTTGCACATCCAGGGAGTTGTTTTCCTCAATAACTGCTGTTCCTGGGGTGGAGTGCACAGCTCTTGGCACAGACCCTCGGGATGCTCCACTGGCAGGCGGGAGGAGGGAGCAGATGGCAAATGCAGTAATGAGGGGATCTCTCTCCTAATTTGATCTTTTGCTTCTGATCTGATTTTTCAAGTAGATGGTGTTTGAGGAGGGATTTCCCAAGTGTTTGAAAATGTTGCTAAAGCTGCTTTTTAATAAAAGGTCACGGGAAGAAGGAATACGGGGAAAGCTCCTAGAGCATGTTACACCTTCACCTTTGAGAGTTTGGTATTGTAGAAACAGCAGAGAATCCCAGAGTGGTTTGGAGTGGAAGGGACCTTAAAAATCATCTTATTCCACCCCCTGCCATGGGCAGGGACACCTTCCATTATCCCAGGTGGCTCCAAGCCCCATCCAACCTGGCCTTGGGCACTTCCAGGGGCAGCCACAGGTTCTCTGCACCCTGTGCCAGGCCCTCCCCACCCTCCCAGGGCATAATTCCTTCCCAATCTCCCATCCATCCCTGCCCTCTGGCAGTGGGAAGCCTTTCCCCCTTGTTTGGCTGATGGGAGGATGATTGTGGCACTGAGGGTTATTTTAACAAGTCTTTCTCTGCTGTAATTCCCACCTCAGTGTCCTGTGGTGGGACTGGGTTGATTCTCAGCAGCCTTGGTTCCTTTTCACTCAGCTTTTTTTCTTTTTCCCCTCCCTCTCAGGAGCTGCAGGACCAGATTGATGAGCTGCACTCAGAGCTGCAGGAATACCGTGCCCAGGGCAAAGTGCTCAGGCCTTCCCTGAAAAATTCCTTGTCAGAAGAGTTTGACATGGACATAAAGAGTCATGGCAACGGTGGGATTGAGCCTGACCAAGGTAAAAACATCCCTCCTGCAGGACTGAGATCTGTGCTGCAGGTGTTTGTAACATCCTAGAGGTCATTCCATGCAGACCTTCCCAGTGAGACTTGGCCACCACCTCTAATTTGGTGTTTAATGTTAATTTGCCCCCTCCCACCCAAACCAAATTTAAAGCTGAAATTAATTTTTGAAGTTACTTGGCTGTATTTTTGATGGGAGCTTGAGAGCTGCTAAGCAAGTTTCACTTGCTGAAATAATTCTGTGGAGAATTGTATACATTTATGCATTGTGTAATTTATGTTTTTATAGTTATATAAATTATTACTTGATTCCTATTTCTAAAGGACTTGGCTCAGAAGACTGCAACCCATTAAATATGAGCATAGAGGCAGAAATGGCCATTGAGCAGATGAAGGAGCAACACCACAGGGATCTGCATCACCTCAAACAGGAGCTTGAGGACACAGTAAGTGTTGGAATGAGATGGTCTTCAAGGCCCCCTCCCACCCAAACCAATCTGGGATTCCATGATCCCAGTAAGAAATAAAGCTGAGCATTTGTGCATTCTTTCCAGGGAAATTAATATCAGATGCTAAAGTGCAAATCAAAATATTCAGTGGAATGAATATGTAAAAGTAGATGGAAATATTGAGGAAAGCATGCCTGTAGAACTTTCTGTGGAAAATGAACGAATCCATCCTGTTTCCCTTTCTGTAGGTGAGCCATTATGAAAAGCAGCTGGACGAGACAAAAGCCCACTGGGAAAAGGAGCAAGAGGATATGAGGCAGAAGTATGCTGAGGAGATGAATGTCATGGAAAAGCAGATCACTGGCCTTAAAAATCAAATAGCAGAGCTGCAGGGAGAGGCAGCAGTGCTCAGAGAGCAGCAGGAAAAGCTCAGCTGTGAATACAACGAGGAGAAAAACAAATTGCAGGTGCATTTTGATGAGGAGAAAGCCAATCTGCAGGAAGTGCTGAGGCAGGAGCATGAGGATGATGTCAGGGCCAGACTGGAGCAGGTGAATGAGAAGTTCAGGCAAGAACGGGAGGAGCTGATCCAGAAGAGTGCCTGGGTGGAAGAAAAGATGAGAGCTGTGGTGCAGAGCCTGCAGGAGGAGAAGGGGGAGCTGGAACGTGGCTTCCAGGAGCAGGTGAAGAGGCTGGCAGAGGTGCACGCCCTGGAGAAGGAGGAGCTCCAGGAGGAGCTGCTGAGGAAGCACGAGCAGGAGCTGGAGGAGGAAAGGTGAGTGTCAGCTCTGGTGGGGACAGTGCTGGAGCACGGTGGTGACAGGGGAGAACCTAGTGCAGAAATGCTTCCCTGATGGGGAATTCCAGGTGTCCTGACTGTCCAGGGCTGCTCCTGCTCTGTCCCACAGCACTGGGCTGCTCTCCAGGGGTTTTTTTTTCCTCTTCTGACCTTTCTCAAGCAGATGTTCAGGTTTGTTTTTAGCTCTCCCAGAGGCAGCAGTAGTGTTAAAGCATAACCAGGCGTGATTAACTCGAGCTCTGTTCAGGATCCCTGTGCTCCACAAATCCCTGCTTGGTCCTTTTAAAACTCCTGGGTTTTCAGAGTTCTTTGCTGAAGAAGGAAAGGGGTGGCTGGGAAGTGCTTTTAGCCAATGTGGAGTGTCAAAAGAAACTGAAGCCACCCTGGGGTGATGGGGGCGAGAGAATCTTCCCCCCCAAAATCTGAGCACAGGAACTGAAGGGGGCACATCTTGCACATTTCTGAGGACATTTCATGAGTTGTTGCACTTTTCCAAGACAGTTTTTCCTTTTGAAGTTTCACCAAATTGCCTCAAATGTAACTTACAGCTCCTAGAAACACCCATCCAATAGTCAGTGAAATAATAAAAAAAAAAAGTCAATTTCCAACTTGTTTTATTCAGCCTAAAAAGCCAGTTTAATCTCTGAGGTAGCTTAGTAATATCTTATGTTAACCATGTCTAGGAAAAAAATGGCAAGTGACTATAACAGAAGAGCATCTCATGCACAAACTCAGTTTTCTGAGGACACACAAACACTTGTGAGTAAATATGAAGAAACCCTCCAGAGTCTGGAAGGACGCTACCAGCGAGAGCTGCAGGAACTCGCTGAGCAGCAAAGAGAGGAGAAATCCCAGTGGGAGTTTGAGAGGGATGAAATTGCTCAGGAGATTGCTGAAGCCCACGAGCAGCTGAAGGAAAGCTTGGCAAGTGAGAAGGCTGTTTCTTCTGCCCTGACCCGGGAGAAGGATCTCCTGGAGAAGAATTTCAAGGAAGAAGTGAACAAGCTGGTGTGTGAGAGGGAGCAGCTGGAGAAGGAGCTGCGAGAGCTGAGGAATGCTGCCCAGGAGCAAGAGGAAAAGATGAATGAGAAAATAAGCCAGCTGCAAAATGACCATGAAAAAGAGCTAAAGGAGAAAGATGAACTTATATCCACAGTGGAGCAAAATGGGAAACTGGTTAGGGAAAACCTGGAGAGACTGGACAGTGAGTATAAGCGAGAGAAAGAAGAGCTCAATTCCAAACTTCTTGCTTTGGAGAGTTTAAACAGAGACATTTGTGAAAGAGCAGAGACAGAAAAGGCCGAGATGGGTTTGGAGATCTCAGACCTCCGAGGGAAAATACAGAAATTGCAGTGGGAAACACGGAGTTTTTCTGCCCTGCAGAGCCATTACAGGGTCCTGGAGAGTGAGTATGCAAAAGCCAAGAGCCAACTCGCTGCTTTTCCTGGTGCAGCTCCTCTGGGAGATGATGGGGATGTTCTCCAAAACCTGCAGAAGGTGCACGAGCAGGCAGTGAAGGAGAATGTCAGGATGGCTGCCCAGATCCTGAGGCTGCAGCACCGGCTGGAAGCAGCAGAGCGGGAGCTTCTGCAGCCTCCCAGTTCCAGCTGCTCCCACTCTGGCTCAGAACCAGAGGAAGTAGATCCCAGTTTTGAAGGTTTGCCCAGTGATTGTCAAGATGTAGCCATGGGAGCAGATTTCAGTGTCCTTCCACCTCTGGAGGCTGATACTACAGACCTGGAAGAAATGTCGGAGATGGATTGGGATTTGGAGGAGAGATGTGTGACAGCCAGAGCTGGCGGCCACCCTGAGGCACAGGGGTGTTGGATCCAGGGAAGTCAAGCAGCTCTGGATGCTGATGGCAACCAGGATTGTGACAAGAACCTTTCTTGTGTGCCTCTGCTGCCAAAAAAGAGAGATCTGGAGAAAGTTCCCAGGCCAAAAACGCTACACAACGATGTCAGAGAGCAGAAGGTTCATCTGCTAAATCACAGGATAGCTCCCAAAAATAAAGGGTTTGTTTCTGATGCTTTGAAGATGCAGATGGAGCTGGAGAGGGCTGAAGAACTGAGCGAAGCCTCTCTCCTGCTGGATCACGCTCCTGGGGCAGCAAGTGGTGACCTGAAGAGCGTAATAGCTCAACTTTGGAAAAGGATGGAAGAGTTGGAAGATAGATCCATGGCACAGGCTGAACTTCTGTCGCTACAGGAAGAACTTCAGGTAGAAAATGAGGATCTGAAAGCTGAAGTGATGCAGTTAATTGAGAAAAACGAAGTGCTGGAAGACAACCTGCATAGGCTGAGAGGGCTTCGTTGTGAACGAGAAGAAAGCGAGGTGGAAAGCGTAAAGTTTGAAGAGGAAAACACCAAATTCCTCGTGGAAGTTAAAGGATTGGAAGATGTTAAAGAATTGCAAGATGTCCAAGGACAGGATGCTCAAGGAAACGCAGATGTGCCCAGTGACAGGAGAGGTGGGCAGCTGGAAGAACCCCCCAGCGCATTTATGCGCCAGCAGCACGAGAATTCCCGAAGCGACGGCGCCGTGACAGAAGTGGGAAAAGCAGCAATGATGGATCCCAACCTGCAGGTGAAGGAGAAGGCTCTGGGTGACCCAGAGGAGAGGAAGGCAGTGACCCAGGGCTTGCAGAGCACGTGCACTGAGCTGCAGCAGAAGGTTGACCTGCTGAGGTAACGTAACGCGGCCTTAGCCACTAACCCAGCGCTGCCTTGGCTGCTCCTTTAACCACCGTAGTTTAACTCTGGTTTAACTCTGAGTAGCAAACAGTGCCATGGACTCCTAACTCCTCTAATCTTGGATAAAAGACCACTGGAATAAATGAGTGTGTGTGATTTACTCCTCCTTGTGCCCACCACCTAAGCAGGAGCACCTGCCAGCCTGTCCTGTCTGTGGATGTCACCGTCACCATGTGTAGCTCGTCCTGCAGCACAAACCCATTGCATCCCCATTGTCCAAAATCCATGGTAACACTTCCAGAGCGCTTTGTAGCTTTTTACTAATATTCACTTCACTCAGTTTGTTCCCTTCTAGAGCTGAATGTTGCTCTCAAGGCTAAAATTGCTCCTGTTTTTCCTCGGTATTTCGGTGAACGCTGCAGAATTACGGCAATTTGCAATGCTAAAAGTGCTTCTATTTTTCTCAATATTTAAGTTAATATTAGAGAATTACAGGGAATTTTCTTCCAGTGAGGAGCCCCTCAGGAGTGTGATATGGTAAATATAGTTATAAAACATATATTCATGATATTATATTCATCATAGGCTTTACCTACTTGTTTTTAACTGCTGTGTTCCAGCCAGGATTTCTCTTTTTTTTTTTTTGTGGCTGAAGGGGCTACAAGTGGCTTAATTATTGTTCAGCACCAGCTTCCTGCAGGAAATTGTTCTTTCAGGTGTCCCACCATGGCTAAGTTATTTCTGTGCAGTCTCCTGAGGACAGAAAAGACATTTTCCAACTGTGCTGTTCCCAGAATTCTGAATTCCACTTGGGGGAAACAGCTCACTCTCCTGGCAATCTGCATATTGTGGTGTTCAGTTGTTATTTGTAGCTTAAGGACTAAAAGAGATGTAGAATATTAGTGTGAAACTTTAGATTTTAACTTAAGCTGCTCAAAAACATGCCCCAAAAAGCCCAGGCTTTTTTGAAAGTTTGTTGTAAAAATCTGGGGATTTTTGAACAAACCGGGGAGCGCTCCTGCCGAATTAATGTAAAATATAAATACACCATTTATACACAAAACAAGGCAATTGTAGCCTTGTTTTCGAAGCATTACAGGTAGCTCTGACTTTGTGGGATCTTTTTCCCCTCTCCAGGTGTCCTACAGGAGCTGTTCTCACTTGTCTCCTGTCTCTGCCACAGGTGTGAGGCCGAGAAGCTCCGCGAGGAAAACGCCGTCCTGAAAAACGAAGTGACTTTGTTAAATGAGGAGGGGAGCGCTTCCAGCCTGAAGCTGAGGGAGCTGAATGGATCCAGGGAAGAAATGAGGTGAGAATTCCACAGGGAAATGTGCCCTGTGATGCCTCCCCAGGCTGTTTCTGTGGCTCAGCCACAATGGGTTCATCCCTTCTCTCCAAGCTCCTTCGTGTGGTAGGTGCTGTACAAATCCAAAATGGGGTTATTTCGTGGTGCTGTTGGAAATCCAGCTGGTTGACAGGTTATTCCTCATCCTTTTCCCTGCCCCAGCTTGTCCTGCCCAGCCCCAGAGCCAGGCAGAGGTTTAGCTGTAGGCATTGAGGTGACCCAGTAACACACAGGACTGAGGAGCTGACCTGATTATTGTGGAATTATTTGTGCTTCAGCAAAGGCAGGGAGAGGCTCCTCTGACAGATTATTCCAGTGTTTGGGTCTTTGGCAAGTGCAGAACCATCCATGATCCTGGGATTATTCTTCCCCTCTAGGAAAGACCCACTTGGGGCACCTTGAGAGGTTGAGCACTTGCCAAGTTGATGCAGAACAATAAAAAAATAAATATCCACAATTACTATTTCTGGTGGTGTTAAAAAAAACAACTGCTCATTTTTGGAATCATTAAGGTTGGAAAAGACCACCAAGATCATCAAGTCCAGCCATTAACCCAGCACTGCCAAGGCCACCACTGACTCATGTCCCCAAGTGCCACATCCACATGTGGCATTTAAATCCCTTTTGTGGATTTTAAATCCCTCCAGGTATGGGGACTCTACCCCTGCCCTGGGCAGTGAAGAAATCTTTCCTGATATCCAGTATAAACCTCCCCTGGCACAACTTGAGGTGAAGTCCTCCTGTGCAGTCTTGCAGTTATGTACATTAATAATTGATTTTAGTGCTAATGAGCTTTCATTTTTCCATAGGCAGAAGATAGAGGCTGTGAGAAAGGAGAAAGTGGCTGTGCAGAAGATGGTGGACAACCTGAAAAAGCAGGTGTGTGGCCTGAGCCCAGAACCTTCTCTGTAGAAATCATCACTGCATCAAAGCTATTCCTTGGATAGTCACAAAGGCAGCAGAAAATAATGAGCATTTTATAAATTTAAACATTTTGATAATTGTTTTTTTGCCTCTTTGGGATTGATTTGAGGCTTGCTTGACCTGCTCATAAGACAAAAGCTGTAATTGTCCAGCTTACAGGCTTGAGAGAGCACTTTGCACAGTCAGCTTGGAAAGCTTATTTCATAGAAATGCAAAGTTTAAATCTTTTGTTCTGTAGGTTTTTTTGTGATTCTTTGCAGTAACCCATGGGAAATAGAGATTGTTATTCAACCTCTACTCATTTCCCAGCTGGCTTGGTCTAGGAATGCTGCCAGTTGTATCCATGTGGCTGCTACTTTTATTTTAGGGGTGTCTTATTGTATTAGAAGGGTGAAATAGAAGGAATCATTACTTTTACATCCATGTCATCTTGGTATTGCTTAGGAAAATACTTGCTGAGAATAATCTTTTAGGATAACCCTCAAAATCCACACCAGTATGGGCAAAGTGTGCTGTGTTGGGTGACTGACTGGTCTAATTAAGGCCAATTATGACAAATTATTTGTTTGGAGTCACTGTCAGAGTGAGAGTTGTCAGATCTTCAATCCCCTTAATAGAAAGGAAGTATCCAAAATCTCATTCCCAGTGTAAAATCACTGCTGTCCCTGCTCAGGTAGCAGATCTGAAGGCCAGGAACCAACAGCTGGACTCTGAAAATACAGAACTCAGCCAGAGGAACTCCAAAAATCAAGCAGATGTGCAGGATCTCAATCAACAGCTGGCAAGGGTGCTCAAGCAAAAAGAAAGGGAAGAGGGGAAGTGTACCCTGGAAGAATGGGAAAAGGAGAGGCTGCTGCTGAAAGAGGAGCTGGAAAACTCCAAAATAGAGGTACAGGATTTGGTAGGACAGCTGGACTTCAGGGGATTTGGAATTGTCATCCCTGTCTTGGGATGTGCATGGGATTTCAAAGCTGAGCTCTGCTAAGTGCTGGCTTAAACAGAGCAGCAGCCAAAAGCCAGGAGGGGAAAAATGTGCAGGTTTGTCTTGAAAACACAGCTTTGTGATGCCAAATATTTCCCTGCACTTCCCAGCATGGCTGTTGTTCATCCAGTGCCATCTCAGCTCCATCCAGTGGCTGCAGCAGCCTCTGCTTAAACTTTGGAGCTCTGTGAGTCTCCTGGATTGAAACCTGAGCCTTTTATTTTTTTTGCAGTCATCAAATATGGTGTCATCTTTGGAGATGGAGGTGTCAAAAATGAAGGTCCAAGCTCATCTCCTGGAGCAGGAGAACCACATCCTCAAGCAGGAGCTGGAGAAGACAAAACAGGTACGGCATCTTATTGCCCAGAGGAGCTGTGGCTGTCCCTGGATCCCTGCAAGTGTCCAAGGCCAGGTTGGGTGGGGCTTGGAGCTGCCTGGGATAGTGGAAGTTGTCCCTGTTTATTCCAGAGAGATTGGAACTTGATGACCTTTAAAAGTCCCTTCTAACCCAAACCCTTCTGGGATTCTATTTGAGTGCCATCAGATTTATTTTCACCATCTCTTTAATGGATGAAATTAAGAAGTGGAAGTAGTGAATTCCTTTAAAGAAAGGTCATAAAAGGAGGAAAATGTAACTCCTCTTGAAACAGTTTCCAGGTGCAAGGCACAGTTCTTCAAATAAAGTTGGATTCACTTGGACTTTGCCAGAAGATTTTTGGGAGTAGTGGATCTACAAAGAGAAGCTTTGGTCAAGATAAAAAATTAAAGCTCTAATTAAGGAATAGACAGGGCAATTGGGCTCCATAAGAGAACATTTCCCTGTGTGACTGGAGATAACCCATTTTAGCTCCATTTAAGGACTGAGCTCTTCCAGCATGTCCTGTCAGGGGGAATTCCTGTTGCTAAACCCATCTGGAGATACCAGAGTCTCACAACATCTGAGAATAATTTCCTGGAGAGCTCAGTTATCTCCTGTACAAGCACAGTTCAATTGGCTGTAAATATATGCTAATAAACACAGATAATGAAGGCTTCAAATGAGTCAGGTCCCTGATTAGAGCTCCACAAAGTCATTTTCTGCACAGTGAAAAACACTCAGTTGAGGCACCCAGTGCTCAGGGCAGATAATGGTCTTAAAAAGCAAAAGCAGCTGAGGCCTATTCAGAAATGAGTGGATTGTGGCTGGAGTGTAATTACAGGAAAGAGGAAAAGCAGTGATAAAGCACTGGGTCAGCTGGGAAAAGGATTGGAAGTCAGCAGTGCAGTGGTTTGTTTTTTTTTTCCCCTCTGTGTGTTTTAACACCCAATGATTTAGATGGGATATTATGGGAAAAATCCTTCCCTGTGAGGGTGGTGAGGCCCTGGCACAGGCTGCTCCAAGAATTTGTGGCTGCTCCTGGATCCCTGGAAGTGTCCAAGGACAGCTTGGAGCAACCTGGGATAGTGGGAGGTGTCCCTGCTTATTCCAGAGGGATTGGAGTTTGACCTTTAAAGGTCCCTTCCAACCCAAACCTTTTGGGCATCCCATGATTTTCATGCCAAGTTCTGTTGTGACAGCACAGAAATAACTGTGAGGGGTTTGTTTCCCACAGCTGCCCAGATGTCCTGATCTCGCTGACCTTCAAAATGAAGTTTCAAATTTAACCACTAAAAATGAAAAGCTGCAGAAAGAGAAAGAAGCCCTGAGTGAGGAACTGAACAGATGTATTGATAAGGTAAAAAACCTGCAAATCCACATCACCACGTGCTGTTAAAATTCCTGTATCATTATCTGTATCACCATGACCTGTAAAACTTCTCAGGATGTTTTTTTCCTCACCCTCAAGCCAGATAAAAGCTTAATTGCCACTGCCTGGATTTTTTTTCCTAGCTGGTCTTAGAGAGAGAGGAAAGCTTGAATTCTGAAGCACAGCTTTAATTTGATTATGTAGAAAATTCCAAACATTGCAAGGAAGAGAGGCCTGGATATAAACACTGTAGCAGGACAAGGAAGACAGTGTTCTTGGATTTTTATTGCATCTCTAACCTACTGTAACTCTGAACTGCAGCAGAGCACTCTGCACACTGTAAATAATAATCCCATTATGTGGAAATTCAGGGAGCTTGAGGGGCTTTTTGCTTTCCTGCATTTTCCTTCCTTCCTTCCTTAGCTTTAACTCCCTCTAGGGTAACCCTTGAAGTCAAACTGAGTCAAACCCAAAATTCCTGAGTGAGGATTCCTGATGTAATCTCATTGCAGGTAGCTCAGGTCAGCTGCTTGGAGAGTGCAGTTGGCAGCTTGAAGCAGGAGCAGAAATCCTGGGAGCAGCAGAGTCAGGCACTTAAGGCACAGCTCAGCCTCTCCCAGGACAAGGTATGAAACACTGATTTATGTTATAACCCTGCACAAAAGCATTTTGATCATCCCTTGTAGTGCTTTTTCTCACAAAAGCCTCCTTCTGATGCCATGCAGCTGGGGATGGCTGCTTTGAGGAGATTTTAAAGTGATGTTCTTAAAGCACAAAAGGAAACTTGTTGAACACAATGAGGGATTTTTCTTTCTACAGCCAAGTTACTTTTGCCAACTCCCTCTGCCTGGTGATTGCTAAAATGCTGCAGACACTCTGCTGTTGCTCCTCTGTCCTGGTGCAGGCTCATCCTTCCCCAGGCAGGGATGGGATCAAGTGGTTCCCTGCTTGGTTGAGCATTCCTGGGGTTTCTCCTTAGCCATGGGCTGCCAGGAAGAATAAATAATTCCAGGGAAAGCTTCTTTCCAGCATATCACAGTTAAATGCTCAGGGCTGGAAGATGTTTCTGGTGAATGCAGCATTGTGGCTGTATTCAAAGTGTGTGGCTGTGAGCTTGGAACAGAAAGTTGGAAATTCCTTAGGATTTAGAGAGTTTTAAGGATAGAAAATCCCTCTAAGATAAAGTCCAACCATTCCCCCAGCACTGCCAAGGCCACCACTGACCTGTGCCCCCAGGTACCACATCCACAGGGCTTTAAAATCCCTTTAGGAATAGTGGACCCCACCACTCTTCTAGGCAGCTGTGCCAATGCTCAAAAATCCTTTCCATCAGGAAATTTTCCCTAATATCCAACCTAAACCTGCTCTGACACATCTTGAGGCTGTTTCCTCATCCTGTCCCTTGTTCCCTGGCAGCAGAGCCTGACCCCTTCAGCTCCACCTTCCTGCCTGGGGGTTGTAGAGAGCAATAAACTCAATTTAACAATTTCAAAGGGGGAAATCAGTGCTTTAACTTTACTCATCAGAGATCCTAAACACCTGGGATAGCTGATCCTCACAGGGAATCTTGGTCCAGCAAAAGCCAAGCTGTGCTCCTGCTCTTTACAGGTTCAGAGCCTCAATGAAACTCTGCAGAGCACCAACCTCCAAATGTCCCGGCTGAAATCCGACCTGCAGGTGACACAGCAGGAGAAGGAAACCCTGAAACAAGAGGTGATGGCATTGCACAAACAGCTGCAGAGCAGCAGTGAAAAGGTAAAGGGCTTCAGGGATCTCAGTA
This sequence comes from Aegithalos caudatus, assembly GCA_013389925.1. Taxonomy (NCBI): domain Eukaryota; kingdom Metazoa; phylum Chordata; class Aves; order Passeriformes; family Aegithalidae; genus Aegithalos; species Aegithalos caudatus. The sequence continues at coordinate 338,824 of WEIU01012091.1, forward strand.
GTAGCTGTAATTATTGGATATTGGATATAATGTGCAGGTTTGAAGCTGATTTTTAAGAGCTGTGCTTTAAGTGTTGAACGTGGACAGGCAATGATCATTCTGTCCCCATTCTTCCCTAAAAGAATCCCTTTGCCAATAAAACCCCCAAATCTTTGGACAATGTGTTAATTTACACCTATCAACTATAAAAATGAAACTATTCATTGGCAGGGGATCTAATTTTCAGTGCAGCTTGGGTTTGAAAGGTACAGAATTATACCAACCTCTCAGCTAATGAGGATTTGTAACTGAAGGAGGCTGTGTAGACAGTGGTCTTGGGATTGCTGTTGTGAATTCAGTTACTAATTTGGCTTGTTTGCCATGTAATTAAGGAATATTTAATGTCCACGTGGAAAAGAGGCTGTTTCAGAATTGTACAGCAGGAGCTAAATTACAGCTATTAGTGCATAATATATAATACTGAGTTCTATTTGGCTCTAAAGAGTGCATAAATTGCTTTTCTTGTGTTGCTGAACTCTGTGCACTCCTCGTGCACACAGCCATTATCCATGATTTTAGTAGAGGGAAGCATTTGGGGATTGGCACATTGGATTTCTTAAGGGAAAACACTGAGAGGGCTGGGAAGGAGATGGGAATGCTGCAACTTTGGGAGCCTGCACCTACTGAAAATCCACCTCAAACCCACCTGAATAGAACCAAATGTCTGCTTCTTTGTTGAAGGCCTAACCCTGCAATTCTGTCTGTCTTAAGAACCGGGTTCTGGAAGTGGCTGTGCCTCCCCCAGGGCTGCAGGACCAGCGGGGGCCGATCCCCTGGGATGAGCTGGAGCAGCCACCGGAGCAGGAGATGCTCAGGAAGGACAATGAGAGGCTGCAGAGGGAAGTGCAGAGCACTAAAACTGACCTGGCTCACTCCAGGGAAAAGGTAACCTGGACAAGCTGGCAGAGCACAGGAGGGATGGGATGTTGGGAGCTCTGCAGGTTTGCATAGATCACAAGCCAGGCAGGTTTGGAATATCTGCAGAGAATGAGGCTCCAGAACACTCTCAGCATATTTCTCTTGTCTAAAAGACAATCCTGGTAATTCTTGTCCAAGATTTCAATCCAACTTCAAGTTAACAAAAAGATTCTTAATATTCCTAATGTTCTTCTTGTGCAATTTCTCTGCTCGCAGTATTAAGTGGATTATGGGGGAGGATGAAAGGAAAGAAGGTTGAGATATCAAAGCAAAGATGTCAAAAATACCCCAGAGCTTCCCAGAGAAGCTGTGGCTGNGGGAGAGAAGGCCAAGATATCAAAGCAAATATGTCAAAAATTGCCCAGAGAAGCTGTGGCTGCCCCTCAATCCCTGGAAATGTCCAAGGCCAGGTTTGACAGGACTTGGAGCAGCCTGGGAGAGTAGAAGGTGTCCCTGCCCATGGCAGTGGTGTGGAATGAGATGGGATTTAAGGTCCTTTCTAACTTAAACCATCCTGGGATTCTGAGAGTCCAAAATCAGCTGGTATTTAGGATGAAGTGGAATTACCTGGAGCATCTTTTCACCTTTTCTCATCCCTGATCTCCTCAGATCCGACAGCTGGAATCCACAATCCTTTCCCTAAAGCACCAAAAGCATCAAAACCAGTCAGGGATTGTCAAAGCCATAGAGCAGGAGAAGCTGAGCCTGAAGAGAGAGTGTGAACAGCTTCAGAAGGAGTTGTCATCTGCAAACAGGAAGGTGAGTTTTGGGTGGTGAACACACAAATCAGTGCAGTAAAGGGAGAAGCTGAAACTTTCTTCTTCTACTCTGAATTTTGTGCTCTTTGCCTCTCACAAATCTTTGTCTGGAGGAGCTGACAGGGCTCTGTGCATCTGCTGTGAGACAGCTCTTGTCCAAAAGCACTTGTCCAAATACTCCTGGTTTGTAGACTTGAGTTGTCCTGGTATTCAGTGGTTCCTGAGGGGGGAAAAAGAACAAATAAAATGAGAAATTGCTGCTTTTCTAAGGAAACTTCTTGTCTCTGATAGATCAGTCAGATGAATTCTCTTGAACGTGAACTGGAAACCAGCTCAGAAAACGAAGGGCTCAGAAAAAAGCAAGTCAAGCTGGATGATCAGTTAATGGAGGTACTTTTCCATCACTCTTGACTCTGGGCCTTTATCACTATCTTACTGAATTTATTTTATTTTGAAACAACTTATGGATGTGTGTAGCAACAGAGAAAACAAGTTGAAACTAGAAGAATTGCCCTCTCCTGATGTTTAACCTCATCTTCCACGAGCAAGCTGTGTGGCAGACATCCTGCTCTCTGAAGCATGTTTTGCTTAGTCATAATTCACATATGGCTTCAGATGTAAAATCAAATAGCAAAGAAATTTGTTTCTGTACTTGAGGCAAGGCTGACACTTTCCCTCTCCCTTCCTAAAACGTGTCACCTCCAATTTCCTGATATTTGTGTAATGCTGCTCTTAATGTAGAATCCTGTTCTTATTTCCTCTGTGAATAATTTGCTGAATTTAAGCTTAATATTTAATTATGATAAAATATTAATTTACACAGCTTACTGTTAATTTAAAGGCATGAGTGAAAACTTCAGTGGAGATTTTTCCAAAAACTGCTGTACAAGTTCTGCTGGAGATGGATCATGCTGGATATCAAAATTTAGGAGGCCTTGGTTATAGGAATGGGCAACTTAATTGTGTTTATTGTGTCCCATAAGGTCAGCCCAGACCTCCAAGTTCTCTCTCAGTAGTCTTGCCTGAATTTGATGTCCTGGATTTGAGTTTAAAACATACTATTTAACAAAACCCTAGAATTTTGATTTGTTCCATAAGTAGAAGCATCTTTTAGATAAGGCTTCTGTAACACTTTTTAAATGGCTTCAAGTTTTTCATCAAATGGGAGCCATTAGGCTGAAAATCCTCTGTAATTAGTAATAAAACTGTAAAAACCTAATTAGGAAATACGAGATTTTGACAAGTTAATGAAAAGACTGTTTATATTCCCTGTGAATTTATTTATATAGTCTTAATTAAGCTTTGGGAAAATGCCAAACACTTAAACCCATAAACACTGAGCCTGGGATTGCATTTTCCCCTGAAATGTGCATTTCAAACACGCAGGGTTTTGTTCCTCCTGGTAACCCTTTCCCAGCAGGGGTGTCCAACATTCCCTCAGTGATTTGTGACTCCTAACTCTCTCTTTTGTGCCTGTTCTCCTTTTGTCCATGGCTAACCTGGCTAGAACTCAGTGGTTGGAACTAGCAGAGAAGGGGGCAGTTCTCTCTCTGAAATAGTGTGCGAAGGTAGAGCAATCATTTTTAATGTACCCCCATAGCATGGAAAAAACCTTCCTTTATTTTTTTTTTAATGGATTTCTTTTCTTTTTATTCCATGCATCTCTCAAGTAAAGAAGCCACTATTCATTTCAGTGTCAAATTTGGACAGTTCTTTGTGGTGAATGCATTGTGCAGTGTGGTTCTGTATCCCAAGGAGCTGCCTGTTCCTAAGGGATTGCCATGAAAATGGAGAGAAATCTCCACATTCCTTCCCAAAGAGTTAAAATTGGAAGTGAGAGAATGAAAAGTGGCTTCCTGATACCCCATTGACTGTGAGGCTTGAAGGTGTTTGCATATTTACCTCTGGTGCCTGCATGCTTTTCCACCAGACTGTCCAATGTTTGTTAAATTAATTAATTTCTGGCCCCCCTTGGCATCATCCTGATAGTTTAGCAAGTTCCTGCTTGTTCCATTTCCTTCCACAGATGAATACAGCAGGGCTGTGTTGTTTTCAGTGCTGTTTCATTAGTATTTATTTTTAAAATGCTGTTAACACTAATTGACTGTTTCCTCATTAGTTACTCTTGTGCTTCACAACGTGGCAGGAACCCTGAAAGAAATTGCACCAAAAGCTCATTATTTTCACTGTTTATATTGTCAGGAATAGAACAGCTCCTTTAACAGACAAAGAGAACCCCTGAATAGTTTTAAAAAAATACAAATAGTTTTATTTTGAAGTATTTATAAGCCTATTTTCTGTTTACCAGCAGAGATAGGGATGGTAGCAGGGCCAGAAGAGCTGCACCATTGTGAAAAATATTTACAGTTAGAGGTGAAGTCAATAACTGAAACATTATCCAAATTGATAATTTTGCTAGTAGCAAAAGGAAAATGAAAATCAGTAGTCAAAGGAAAATGACAATCACCAAGATAATCTTATACCCTTTTTCCTAAGGGAACAGAGTAATGATTATAAGGCAACAGGACCTTTATGGGAAGAAATTATTAATGCTGCACTAATTCCAGCTGCAAATGAGCTTGTCTGAACCATCAGGGATATTTACTGTCCAGTTCCTGGTCCTTTTTTAGTATAATTAACTCTTTAGTATAATAATTTAGTATAATTAGCTCTTCCAGCTGTGAGTTACTTACCTGGGTCTTGCTTTAGTTTGGAAAAATTCTTAATTATTTCATGTGACTGTCTTATCTCTCAATATCTCCACAGTTAGGAGTGAACATTAGGAAATATCTATAGGGTGTTAAATATTGAATTGTGAATGTAGTATCAGAGATAAATGTTCCCTCTCTACCTTAAAGACTAGAAATAATCAGCACAACTAATAATCAGCACAACTTCAGCCTTCCCCCTGAAATGGGGGAATTTTTGTTACTTAAAGCTCGCCAACTAAACTTTGCGAAGAATTAATCAAAAAATTCATCAAAAATTCAGTGACTTTTATAATTCAGGCCTGAAACAATGAATCAAAACCCAACTTCCTTTGTGTGAAACTCCATCTTTTATTTTTTTAATGTGGAAAAAATCACCTGCTCACCTCCTACCGCCGAGCCCAGGCGCGTTCCTCTTGCACGCGAGGGAATCCGGGAGCGAGCGGCTCCCGGAGCATCCCCTGGCAAAGAAAAGGGAGCAGGGGTGCTGTTGGAGGGTGCTGATGGATTTGGGATTTCCCTTCCCCAGATGCTCCAGTCCAGGGGGATGCGTAGCCAGAGCTCCCAGCAGCAGCAAGGCTGTGCCACGGTGCCCAGGGAACAATTCCTGCAGCTCCACCAGCAGCTGCTCCAGGCGGAGAGGAGGAGTCAGCGCCTCCAGGAAGAGCTCGAGAGCAGACCCTCGGGGACAAACATGCAGCAGGTAAGGCTCCCCCACCTTGGAAAGGGAGAATTATTTTTTTTATGTATTTGATTTAGTTGGCTTGAATTGGAGTTTAATTTTTTTTTTATATATTTCTGGTGAGATCCGTTCTCTGTTTATGCCAGTTCGAAAATTCAACTTCATGCCAGCAAGGAGATGGGCAAGAAATGCTGTTTTAGCATGGTTATAGCCTGAGGCAGAGCTTCATTCTGAAGTCCCCTTCTTTTATTTATTTTTATTTTGAGATCAAACCACTCCCACCCACATTTAACTGGCTTTTCTCCTTCTGTTCCACATGCAATAAGTGTTTATAGGGGATTTTTTTTGTTTGTTTCTTTACCTAATGACCGTGTCTGGAGCTGTTACTTTTAAAATGCACCACGCCAGGTATTGCACAGGCATCCCTCACATAAAATGCTCCTTTGGGCTGTTGCTGTTTTATTTGTTGTAGCAGAGCAGAACACAAATTAATCCTTTTTTCTGAAGTCCATCTTCCTGATTTGCCCATGAGACAAGGCACTGTTCACTGTTGTACAGAAACTTCAACACTGGCATTCCTGAGGGAAAAACAATTCCAAGGAAGATTAATTCATCCACTGCTCACATTGGGCAGAGTCACTTTTTCTGTTAATTTTTTACCTTGTAAAACTGAATCAGAGGCAATAGAAATGTTTACATCTGCCATATAAAAATTGCCAAATGATCCATTTCTTCAAAAAGTAATTGGATCTCTAAAGCTTTGGCTCAGGCTAAATAAGCTCTTAAAATAATATTACAACTCTTATCTTTTGAGAAAAGATAAAGCTCCAAGTAACCTAAATGTATATTTAGTATTTTATCTGCTTTAGATTAGATATTAATTTAGATTTATACTTAGATAAATAAATTAGATAAAATACAATTAGCTATTTATTCATCTGGTAGCAGGAAAAAAAACCATCTCTCACATTTTAAATTTAGATTGCAGTTATACTTTAAAATAGTACCTTAAAATAATAATAAGACCAAGACTTTGAAGCTCAGAAATCTCTGAATATGGTAATAGGTATTGCAGAAAAAAGGTATTGTGGGGAGAGTATAGGCAGTAACCAGTTTTTAAAGTATCCAAGACTTGGAGTAATTTTTTTTTTTTTAAGGAAGGCATAAAATTGAAATGTTTCTTAAAATAATTTAAAATAAAAGTAAGTAATTTCAGGTTAAGTAGAAATAAATTGATTGTAAGGCTCCTTTTCAGAATTGCATCACCACAGGCTGATGTACTTGGTGTCCCCCACACCATGGGGAGCAGAATGTGCAGTTTAATTTAAAAATCAATCAAAGCCATATTGCAGCAGTGGCAGCTGCAAATTAACGTGCTGGGATTGCATTAGGAGTGATGACTTTGTAATTCAGATTTTGGAACAATCTGCAGACAAGTCACATCCTGGAACTTGCAGTTCTAGAGATGAATCTCTCCTATATTTCCTGGAAAAGCTCTGTGAATTTAAAAATACTTAAATTTAAAAGTACTTAGAGGGGCTTTGCAAAAATTTGCTGTCAATGCACTAATGCACTTAATCCTTTCAACTTTTTTCCCCTAAAATAAGTGGATATTCTGGTTTATAACACCCTTTTTACTACATAACTTTCTGAATCATTATTAAAAACCTGCAGTTATAAACAAAGCCAGATTGATTTGTTTGTCTCCACTTTGCTGCTTCTTGTAAGCACCTCCTGCTTGAATCTCTGTTGGTTTTTCTTTGCCATCCTGATTTTTTTTCAGGTTTAACATTTAGTTGAGCTCATTTCCTTTTTAATGTCCCCTTTAGCACCCTGAAAGCTTCCATCCTAATCCCTCTCCATCATCCTTACACCAGTGAGTACAAGGTCAGGTTATCTCCATGCTTTCTGTGTAAAGTGAATAATTTAGTTCTGCTGCTGCTTTGCATTTTGCAGCTTTCTTAGATCCTGTTTAATGAGGTACCCAAAGTTATCCCCCCTCTTTATTTTTTTTTTTTTTAATGGAATTACTTTTGTGTTTATTCTGCTTTGCAATTTTCATTGCTTTTTGATCCTGGTTGTCTGTGGTTTTTTTCATTCATTTTGCAGTCAGTCCTGAGATATTTTCATCCAAAGACTGCTGTTACGTGTTTAAATTTCATTAAATTAAATTATAACTCTTGAGCTGTTTCTACTGTGTTAACCTGTCTGGACTTTTTTGAATACCCAGTGACTGTTTCTGCTGTGTCCAGTGCTGTGGTTACCTCATATCCCTTTCTCAATAAGTAAATTTGGGAGCCTGTTAATTACACAATATTGCTCAAAGTTTTCCTGGCACGGATTAATGTATGAGCTGCTCAATTCCCACTTTGTGCAGCTCTTTATTTCCAATTTCATATCACCTCTGACCAACTGCTTGTTCACTCCGAGGGAAAAACAGCAAGGTTTGAGATAGAAATTCAAAGTTTTCCAAGGAAGGCAAGTTTGGCTGCATTTTTCCCAAATGCTTGGCAACCTGTGATGTTTTATATCTCTTATATGAGATTTTTATGTTATAAATGAGATTTTTAGAGAGAGAGAAAAGGAGTATTTCCTCTAAAAACCTTTGCTAACTTCATCACTGCCACTGATCTTTTAAAAACCACAGATGAGAATCCTTAGATGTAGAAAATGCCCCCTCAATCTCCCAGCTGTGTACATGTAATACTCATATTTTACAGATGGAAAATATAACATACTCTGCATGTTTTTTCTCTTTATACGTGTGTGTGCATTATTTTTTTTTATTTTTTTGTCCTGTGTTGCTTGCTTTGCTTGTATTGGTGATTTTTTTTTTTTTTTCTTTGTTTTTTTTTTTTTTTGTGTTGTGTTTTTTTTTTTTTTTTTTTTTTTTTTTTTTTTTTTTTTGCTTGAAGTGTATGTGTTTTGAAGAACAAACCTGGATATCAGGGTGAAGTATTCCCACTTCCCTTCTTTCCCTAGGCCTTGCTACCGGAGCAGCGAGCTGTGCATGCAGATTCCTACCGGAGGATCGGGCACCTCTGACACCTCTGGCTGCTTTTGATCCCATTCCTTTTCCATGATAAACACACAAAAAAAAAACCACAGAACTGGCATAAGCTGAGAAACTTGAGGATCAAATTCTTATTTTTTCTTTTTTCCTTTTTTTTTTTTGTCGCAAAAAAAACAGAAAAAAAAAGTCTCTGCAGTGTTATTTTTCTTATTTATTTGTCTAGAAGTTATTTTGTGAAAGCTCAGATGCTTCCAGAAGCTTTTTTTTTTAATTTGTTACAAATGGGTTTTATTTATGTTATTTAAAATGTGCAGTTGTTCAGTATGGGAAAGAGCCTATTTTTCTCAAATGGTCCTAATTTTATATGAGATTTGAAGAAAATCTGGGGTATTTATACTGCATTTTTGTATAAGATGTATAAACTTTTTAACAGGGAAAGATGACTTTTTTTGATGTAAATGAAAAATAAAATCCTTTTTTAAGCATAATGTCTCTTGTCTTCATAGAAATCAATCATTTCCACTTCAAGAATGAACAAGTTTTAGACAAAATATTTACCTTTGATAATGAATATTGTTATATCAGAACTTCTGGGAAAGATTTGTGGTGGGGATGTACTGGAGTACAGAAACTCAGCTCTTTTTTTTTTTTTTTTTTAGCAGATATACCTGAAAAATTAAGAAAATGAGGGATCTTCTATGGCTGTGGCCATAAAATAAAAAGGGAAAGTCGTTGTTTATTGGATAAAATTCTATAGCTTTTATTTTGTCTCAAACTCCTTGATTAAATTAGGATTTAATACTTTAATAGTTCAGCAAAACATCTCTTTAAGGCCTGTGATTTTTCTGGTTGGAGCCATGAACCATTTCAGCTGTTTGCTTGTAAAGATCTTTTCTTCTCCTGTTTTTAATGACCTTAAAGCTGTTGCCTGAGCTGACTTCTCCCATTTAACATGAAATAATGTGAAGTGAGAGCATTTAAGGCAAAAAAAAACCAGGGATCACAGGTATTGAGACCTATCTAATTTTTCTTTTCCACCTAAGTACTCACTCAAGGCTCCTGCAACCAAGGGGAAGTGGAATAGTGAGTTCCAGGGTTTTGAATTCCAATCAAATTCCATTAATTCAGAAAAATACCCACTCCATCCACACTGCAAAACTGTTTTCTATGTGACTCTAATGTGAGCTTTTTCATGAAAATTAATTATCACATAATACATACACAGATTTGAGATGCTACAGCAAATAAAACGTTGAGTGAGCTTAAATCAACCCCCCAAGGGGATAATTTTTTAGGGTTTTGGATGAGGAATTCCCTACCTGAAGCAGATTTTCATTTATCTTCCCCCACAGGTGGGATGGGTTTGGGTTTGAAGGTGGTTTTTTTGGGGGGGTTGGTGCTTTCACAAAGTTTATGGCTGCCTAGAATTTGAATAACCAACTGGCATTAAAATAAAGTCTCAATTTTCCTGCAGGTCAGTGTCTAAAGTTCCTAAATCCAAACAAGTTTTTTGTCATTCCTGATGTTTCTTATTTATTTATTTGGGACAAGTTCCCTCAGGTGTTGGTGTCTTGTGACACAGAATTACGCTGCTTTTAGTTACACTCTAACCTTGCTGAAGAAAAAGAAGAAAAACAGTTTAGGGTTATGAAAACTAACCTAAGAAGATGTAAAAAAAAAAAAATGAAGCTTGGAATCCTACTTGTTTTGGATATTACTCAATTTCAAGGGGTCTCTGGCATGGGAAAGTTCCACTGTCAAACGTGACTTTATGACTTCACCTCATTTTTATCCTAAAACCATTAAATTGGCATTTTGTTTCCCACGTTCATCAGAAATTTGGCAGCACCAAAGAACAAGATAAGGAAATTATCCAGCTCTGACTCTTATAGACAAGACAGAACTTCAAAATTTCTTTCATTTCTCCTTGATTTGGTAATTCCAAGTGTAACTTGCTTGGAAAACCAGTGCAATGCTGAGAGTGTCCTTCAAGTGTTGCTGTAATATTTTGCTTCAATGAAGGGTTTATTAATTTAGTTGCCTCTAAACCAGACTGAATCCGCTGTTTTCCTGAGCCTAAACTAGGAAAAACAAAATGGACTGGTGAATGGGAACTGATTTTTAATTGATTTTCACATAAATGTTGCTTTCCAGGGGGGTCATGAGCAGCTTCTAAAAATGATGGAAGAGCGGATGATGGATGTGGAGCAGAAATTAAGGCTTGTGAAGAGGCTTCTCCAAGATAAAGTCCATCAGCTGAAAGAACAAGTAAGTGTCCTTGGACTTCCTCAAACCTTCCCCATTCCTTCTGTAAACCCCTAAGTGGGAAAAACCTGCCAAGATGTTGTTCAGAATAAAGTTAAAAGGGGTTTTATTTAATGTTTTTGAGCTCAACTACAGCATATTTGCACAAAACTTCATAAAACTCCAAACTGGGGACTGAATCCACTATTCATTGATTTCCTAAATCAAGAAACAAAAATCAAATTTCTGCTGAGGATGCTAACTGGAAAAGTTGCTTAGAAAAGGAGAAACAAAAATAATTTCCTGAAGAGGAAATCAGGTGTTGATTTCTTAGAGGCCTCCTGCCCCAATACATTCTTTGTTTGATGTGGCTTTGGAGTGTCTGGAAGTCTCTCCATGGGATCACTGGGCTTGTGGATTCTCTTGTGCACTAAATTTATCCTTAGAGGATAAATGCTGTAAAGCAGGACTCACCTGACAAGGTTAATTTGTGAAACCCTCTATTATCTACCCCATCTCCTTAAAAAAAAAAAACCTTTCCAGTCTCAAAATACAACATCTCTGAAGAGTTGTTTAAAAATCCTGAGTTTTTAATGAGAGGAGCGGGGTTTTCCTTTGACATTTAAAGTTATAATTACCACACTCACCTGCTTCCCAGACCCTCCTTTGAGGTTTTTATGTGTCATTTTTTTGAGTGCCTGTGTCCCATTCCCATCCCAGCTTTCCAAGAACACCAAGGCAGACGTGATGGTCAAGGATCTCTACGTGGAGAACGCTCAGCTGCTGAAGGCCCTGGAGGTGACGGAGCAGCGGCAGAAAACTGCAGAGAGGAAGAATTATTTACTGGAAGAGAAAATTGCCAACCTCAACAGGATAGTGAAAAATTTGGCCTCCCCTTCCTTCAGCCCAGCAGCAGAGATCAGGTCATAGCAGGGCTGTTGTGTGTCACAGCCCCGTGCACTTTACTGAAATGGGAATATTTCAGTTTCTCACTGCGTTGCCTTTTTTTTAACTGAATGAGTTTGAGTTACAAGTGAGTCCCCAGAGAGCACAGAGCTGATTCCCAAACTGGACACTGCCAAAGGGGAATTTTGTTGGTTCCCAAACTGGTTTTCTGCTAAGTTTTGCCTAAAAGTAATCATCACTATGTAAAAAAAACCCCAACTTATTTTTTTTCTAGGTTAACTTATTTTGATGCTTGGATTTCATTTAAAATCCAAATTCTGAATTTCCTATACTGGATCATCTAGATTGAAGCAAAGGCTTAAAGCAAACTCAGATTGTCAAACTGAAAACATAACAATATTTTCAGCTTTTTAAAATACTTCATGCTCCAAACCTAGAAAATGCTGATGGTCATTCTTCAACACTGTCAGTAGAAATGTTATTGAAAGTAAGACTTTGCTGCTATGGGCTGTGTCCTGTAAACTGATTCTGGTTTCTCTAAAGCCATTATTCATTAGGCTTCTGGGTTGTTCTTCATGGCTGTTTCTCTGCAGAGCTCAGAAAAAAAGAGGTTTATTTAAAATACAGAACTAGACTACTGCCTCCAGCTAAGTGGGGGCAGTATTTCATCTGAAGAAATCTCCAAACTAACAAATAAAGACTGTTATTTCTTTTATATATATATATATATTTTTAAGCTGTGCTGCCAGACAACTCTGAATTGTAGAGGCCTTACTGTTTTTGTATATGGAAATAAGTTAAACCAAGGAAGAGTCACTCAGCAGAAGCAAAAGATGGGAGTTTTGTTTATGTGATTTGTAAATTCAGTAAAGCAGTGCAGTGTATTTATTAAACAGCTGGCAGAAGAATGAAGAGGGGCACTTGGATGATTTTGTCAGTGGGATCCTGTTATTGGAACCCTCAGGAACGTGGAGCTTTGCCAGGAATGCAGCATTTGCTCTGACCTGAGGAATCATTTGGAAAAGTCTTGTCTTTTGTGTTAATCCTGGTGCAGAATCTGTCATTAGTGGTGAAGAAACACATTCAGTGTAATTAAGAAGAACTCAGGGAATAACAGCCTAAATCAGCTTCCTTCAGCTATAAATGTAGGTATTAATGTCAGCAGAGGGAGATAAACACACCTTAGGGAAAGCAGGATAAACCAAATTGGATTTGAGTGAGGATTTCCTTGGTGCTCCTCACCCAGCTTGCAGAGGAGCACCAGAGTTTGGGATGAGAGGTGGTCCCTCCCCTTGGATCAGTGGAGAAATGTCAATTTTTTTGTGAACACCTTCAAGACAGAGGGGGTTTGGCAGAGAAGCAGCTGGGCAAGAGCTGCCTGCTCAAGGGTGTGTGTGTGTTAACCTGCCCTGCCTCCCTCAGACCAGTAAGACACAATTCAACACTGCAAGTCCAACTGGAATACTTGAAACTGGACCTCCTTAAATATCTGTGATTTAGGAGGGGGAGGAAGAGGTGTTTTGTCTCAGAGACCACTGGCAAGCTGATAATTCTGTCATGAGCCAAAAGTCCTCCAGAAACTGGGGTAACACTGCCTGCAGGCTCTGGAGGAACCTGTGGAAAATGAGTTTTGCTGGGTACTGATGTGGCTGAGAGGATGCTCCCCGTGTCTCTGGGGTTATTTATCAATTTTGGAGGGTTTGTGGACTGAACTAGACACAGGATGTGGCCTTTTCCTCCTCCTTTTCCTCCTCCATTGCTTTGTGCAGGCAACAAAGTGGAAATGGAAATGGAATCTTGGAAGAACATCATGTTGGAGTCCTCATAAATTATTTCACTGCTGTGCTCTTCTAAAATGCATGTAGTGGAGATTTCTCCAAGTCATCCCAAATTCAAGGATTTACAGGTTTTTCAGAGGCTGCAAAGATATTTTCACAAACTGGAAATGTCTTAAATTGATAGGAATCTGAGGGCTTAAAAAGCTGAAGTAGTGATTTCTTGTTACTTTTACTATTCATCACCAAGTGGTCTGAGTTACTTTATAATAAATCTCTGTGTGTTGGCAGAGTGGGAACTGAGCACACCCTTAAACCCATGCTGTGGAAATTAGCAAAGTTCCAAAACAATTCCAGGAAACAAAAGAAATGAGGTTCAGAGCTGTATTTGAAAAAAAATATTACTGTCTAGTACATCTTAAGACTACTTCATACCTTGACCTTGATTTACTTGTGTCTGTGACCAAAGTCTAAAAGGAAGGAATATTTCACTTAAATTATTGTGCAATTACTTTCATGTTGCTCAATTTAAAAGCTGGAGTGCTTAACTAATTCTTTTAATCTCCTGGTAGTTACCAGGCTTTTATAAACCAAACACAGACATTGCATGAGCACAGCACCAAAAAGGGAGAAGCAGAAACAGGGAAAAGGGACTTCTGGATTTTCCCTTTCTCCCCTATCCTTCCTTTCTCTAATTATCTTTTCACTAAACTTCAAAAAAACCCAACTTAACTGCAGGAGAGAGGAGGAGGAAGATGTCCTGTTGGTAAATTTTTGAGGCCAAAAACTCCCAATTTCACTGGAAGATTTGTGTGAATTAATTCTCAGAAGTGCCTTTTGCCTTCCTGTACTGTACTGGCTGAGTTGCCAGAGGACAATTCAGGACAATCCCTTCCCAAAGGGAGGGATCCCAGAGAAAGGCAGAGCTGCTTCCTAAATTCATTGTGTCAGCTCAGAAGAGAAGCAGCTGTTTTACAAAGTCCAGGCTACTGAAAATAAGCATAGAAACCCATAATTTATTAAGCATTTAGGGGTGTTTTGTGCATGAATGTGTCTCCTATGCAGAATAGGCAAAAACCAAAGTATTTAATGTTATTGTTGCAGTCAAAAATCACTGAACTTTTAGGCCTTGTTCCTGCAGCAGGTCCTGCCGTGTCAGATATGAGCTACTTCATTACCAGAAGGTGTTTTAAATGTATTCAGCTCTTACTTTATATGTATCACTGTGAAAAATAAAGGCACATAGACATTTCAGGCTGGGGGTTTTGGAAGGGGACAGACCCCAAGTTAAATACAGGTGTACAAAATTCAAGCAGTTGAAGTGCTACTTGTCAATTTAGAATGATTTAAAAGTCTATATTGGGGCACAATGCCCCAAGTAGTACTTTAAATACAAGGAAAGTTGACTTGTTTGAATTTTGATTGGGGAAAGAAGAAGGATTGTAACATATTTGATTTTAGCCAGATTATGTGTTAGGTACAGCACAGGGGGGAACAGTCTGGATTGATCAAAAGGAAAATCCTTTTGTTTAATTCCAGCAAATGCCATCCCTGTCACTCAGGTTTTCCATCATTTGCCTGTTCAGTCTCCTGTTCAGTGTCATTTCATGATAAATTACTTCTGTATAAAGGAAAACAAATGTATAAATTTTTTTTTCCTGTTAATTTTGTTTTGTTCTGGTGTAATATATTGTCCTTAGAACATCATGTAAAACTGAGAGATGAAACAACTGACACATTATTTATAATGAGCATAAAAAATACATTAATGTATGAAGCATACTTGTGCTTTTTGTTTTTTTATCCAACATGAAAATCATGGAATAATTTGGGTTGGGAGGGACCTAAACCCCATCCAGTCCCACCCCTGCCATGGGCAAGGACACCTTCCACTATCCCAGATTGTTTCAAGTCCATCCAACCTGGCCTTGAACGCTTCCAGGGATTCTCTCTTCCCATGGATTTGTAAATGTTTTGAGTAGTATCTGTACATTTATCACAGGCATACACAATAATAAAAAGGATGGCTTGACAGCCCTGAAAAAGTAGCTTGTTCCATCATAAAAGTATGGAATTGAAGTGTAAAAAACTGACAGGTAGTGAACACACCTTGGCTTATTTTCAACTGAAGTTGCATCCCTACTCCTGACCTTTCTGGGAAGTATGGAGTGGTTGTTGCAAGCCTTTCACAGAGTTATGGAGTGGGAAAAGCTGGAGGGGAGCTCGGTGGGTGCCTGGTCCATCCTCCCTGCTCAGACACTGCTGTGTCCAGTTCTGGGCCCTCAGCACAGGACACTGAGGGGCTGGAGCGTGTCCAGAGAAGGGAATAGAGCTGGGAAGGGTCTGGAGCCCCAGGAGAGGCTGAGGGAGCTGGGAAAGGGCTCAGCCTGGAGAAAAGGAGGCTCAGGGGGGACCTTGTGGCTCTGCACAGCTCCTGACAGGAGGGGACAGCCAGGGGAGGCTCTGCTCCCAGGGAACAGGGACAGGAGGAGAGGGAATGGCCTCAAGCTGTGCTGGGGGAGGTTTAAATGGGATATTGTGGAAAATTTCTTCACGGAAAAGATTGTGAGGTGTTGGGAGGAGCTGCCCAGAGAGGTTTGGAGTGTCCATCCCTGGAGGTGGCACTGAGGGCTCTGGGCTGGGGACAAGGTGGGGACTGGGCACAGCTGGGACTCACTGAACCTCAACGATTCTGATTCTGTCACCTTGTGATTATGTCACTCTCTCATCCCGGGATTTCTGACATTCCATGATTTCTGTCATTCTGGGCTTTCTGTCATTCTGGGCTTTCCGTCATTCCAGGATTTCTGTCACTCTGGGCTTTCCGTCATTCCAGGATTTCTGTCACTCTGGGCTTTCCGTCATTCCAGGATTTCTGTCACTCTGGGCTTTCTGTCATTCCCTGATTTCTGTCACTCAGGGCTTTCCCTCATTCCCTGACTCCTGTCACTC